>CM053516.1:30596206-30628644 GCA_028627145.1 Eidolon dupreanum
GTCTCTGCGGGCGTCACCTCCCCAGCCCCGTCCCTCCCCCAGCTCCCCCGTCCCATCCCGCCAGCCCCAGCCGGTCCCTGGGACTTTGGGGGACGTGCCACGACGGGGTGGCGCTCACGCGGCGGCTCGTCCGCACACGCCCCTCGGCCCCCAGTGCTCCCGCAGCTGTGGTGGAGGCTCCTCCGTGCGGGACGTGCAGTGTGTGGACAGGGACCTCCGGCCGCTCCGGCCCTTCCACTGCCAGGCGGGGCCCGCACCGCCGCCCGCCCGCCGGCCCTGCGGGGCCCAGCCCTGCCTCAGCTGGTACACCTCCTCCTGGAGGGAGGTGAGGCCTGGGGGTCCGAGGTCGGGGACGGGGGGCTCGGGCCCTGGCCGGGCCCTGACCCCTCCCCACGCCCGCCCCGCCCCCAGTGCTCCGAGGCCTGTGGCGGCGGGCAGCAGCAGCGCCTGGTGACCTGCCCGGAGCCCGGGCTCTGCGAGGAGGCGCTGAGACCCAACCGCACGCGGCCCTGCAACACGCAGCCCTGCACGCAGTGGGCGGTGGGGCCCTGGGGCCAGGTGAGCCGGCGGCCACGCTCCCGGGGCACAGACAGCTCCCGTGGCCGCCGCCGCGCACAGCGCTGGCCGGACGGGCTCCCGCCGGGAGGCGTGGACTGAAGAGTGGGCGTGAGCCGCGCTGGCCTGCTCCAGAGCGGACGGCACAGCGGGGACCCGAAGGGGCGGGGGTGGGGTCCTGGGGACAGCAATGCCAAGTCCTGGGGGTGTCGGGGAACCGCCTGAGGCCCCGGCGGGCCGGCGAGGGCTTGAGCAGGCAGGACGCCTTCCGGCCGGGCCTGTCTGGGGCTCGGAGGTCCAGCAGTCTCGCTCCTTGTCCTCCTGGCTGCCGAGTGACCCTGGGCCGCTGGCTTTGCTTGCCGAGCTGCTTGTTCATCCGCACACGGGGTTGTGAGGGTTCAGCAAAGCACAGCGGGGCGCTGAGCATAGGGCCTGGCAGGGGTTGGCACAGATTGCTGTGTTTAGGGCTTTCGAAAACCGTCAGACCCCGACTGGAAGAACAAAGCCTGACTCCAGGTGGGGGCGCCTCAGGCTTGCCCCCTCTCCCTGCAGGAGGCGGCAGGAGGCTTGAGGGATGGGCTGGGAGCAGGGACAGGCTGTCGGGCCCGGGGTGCCTGGCCCCCAGCACGGGAATGGCGACAGGGGCCCTCACCCCACCCCTGACTCCTCCCGCAGTGCTCAGCCCCGTGTGGCGGCGGCGTCCAGCGGCGTCTGGTCAGATGTGTCAACACCCACACGGGGCTGCCCGAGGACGACAGCGGGCAGTGCGGCCACGAGGCCTGGCCTGAGAACTCGCGGCCGTGCGGCACCCAGGACTGCGAGCTCGCCGAGCCGCCCCGTGAGTGCCCCGCCCCACACGGCGCGGGGGGATGGGGAGATGGGGGATCGGCCCTGTCGCCCTGCGGCGCCGCTGGCCGCGAGGCACCGCACGGAGGCTGGGGCCGTGCGGGGCTGGACGGGGACAGCCAGCCCAGGGCAGCCTTCAGCTCGGGGGGGGCTCAGCGCAGCAGCCGCAGCCCCCGAGCTGCTGTGCGGCCTCGGGTGAGCTCTCACCCCCCGCGTCTCGGGGGGAGGCCAGGGACGCCCCTGAGCCTGCACGCGGGCCTGGGGGCCCCAACCCCAGCTCTGGCCAGAGGAGGGCTGCTGCAGCGAGCAACGCCGCCCCCCCAGCGGCCGGCGGCTTCTGGGCCAGCTGGGTCCTCTTGGAGCGAGGGCTGGAGCCGGAGGTGGCCCTGGACACACGCACCCTTCCTGGCACTCGGCACAGGAAGCCGGCCGTGGCGTCTGCCTGGGCTTCCACCCACCCCCGGGCGGCCCTGGGCTCCACCTGCCCGTGCACCAGGGCTGACGGCGACACCCCGGCAGGAGCCCCTGTGAGAGCTCGGGGGAAGGGCCCAGAGACGCCCAGCGAAGCCAGGCTTCCTTCCGCGTGAGGTCTGAAGCTAGCCGGGGTGGGGGGCTGGGGTGGTCGGGTGGCTGAGCCATGAGCTCCAAGTTCAAGGGTGGAGCCAGCCAGGGGGTGATGTGAACGCTGAGCCCCCAGAGTCCCCAGGATGTTTTGCTGGTTCGTGGGGCTGGACATCTGGCAGGCCGGGGAACTCCAGGCTGTGAGGTCACCACGGTGAGGCAGCTGATGGCACAGCCACATCCGCCCGCCTGTGGAGGGGACCGGGCCCCCTGAGGACCAGAGCTGTCTGCAGCTGTGTGGCTGGGAGCCGCCGCCCGCAGCCTGCAAGAGCTGCCGGCTGCCTCGTGCCCTCCGCTGCAGCCGGGGGACGTCTGGGCCCGGGGCCGACCGCCGCCGGAGCCAGCGGGGCCCGGGGCAGCAGCTGAGGGCCGTCACCGGCAGAGGGGGCAGGACCGGGGCTGGAGGCATGGCGCTTCCCAAAATAGCTGCGGCCAGCACGGGGCAGGAGGGCGGCCGGCTCAGCCCCAAACGCCCCCCCCACCCCAGGGTGCGAGCGGGACCGCCTGCCCTTTGGCTTCTGCGAGACGCTGCGCCTGCTCGGCCGCTGCCAGCTGCCCTCCGTCCGCGCTCAGTGCTGCCGCGCCTGCCCGCCGCCCGGCCGCACCGCCCCCTCCCGCGGCCACCAGAGGGCCACCCGCCGCTGACCTGGCCGGGCGCACGGACGCACAGACTGACCGACAGCCGCACAGACCTCTGTCCACAGCCCCTCGCGCCCTCATGGTGCTACCCTGGGCCCTGCCCGCCGCGGGCTGGGGCCCCTCCCCCGAGAAATTATTTTTTTATTCTAACGGTTCGTGTAACACGTTATGATTATTCATAAACGATCATCTACCCCCCACAGCCTGGCTTCCTCCTGGAGGGGGGGTTCCAGGTCTGACACGGCCCCCGCCCTCTGCCTGGGAGGGGAGAGGACCGGAGGCCGGGGAGCCTGAGTGGACGCTGCTTCCTGGAGGAGGCGGGTGCGGGCCTCCGAGGTTGGAGAACGGGGGCAGGGTGCAGCGTGCCGAAGGCCCAGGGGTGCTGGTCCCTGCTCAGGCCCCCAGCCCCTCCTTGTTCCCTCCAAAGCCCTCGGACCCGTGTCTCACAGGAATGCCCCCAACCAGCAAGGCCCATCGCGTCCCCGGCAGGGACTGACCCCCGAGGCGATGGCGGTGGGGTCTGGTAACCCCACGGGCAGGCCCCGGCGCATGGACTAGGGTGACGGGGAGCAGCGGCAAGCTGGCCAGCCACGGCCTTGCTGCCCCGCCTGCCCCCCGTGCTCAGGGAAGGGGCCGGCTGGCCGCAGGTCTGACCCCGCGTTCACCAGCACCCCAGGCGCCAGGCCTCGGCTACCCTCGCCTGGGATCTGGCCCCCGCCCCCGCCAGCCCCCTCCCGCCAAACCGCTGCCGCGGGGCAGGACGGCGTGCACGACGGAGCACGCGGGCCCGAGGGCTCTGAAGCGGCCTGGGCCCTGCGGGCGTGGGCCGGGCACGAGGGGACACGGAGAACTGTCACCCCACTTCAGATGAGAGGCCCCAGGCTCCGAGGGAGGGGTGACCGGCCAAGGGCCCGGGCCCTGTCCGCACGGGCCGGGCAGGGGGACGGCGCTGAGCTGACCCCGTGGTGGCCGGGACAGGGCAGTCTCCATGGTCTCGGGGAAGCGGGTCCCTGAGCAGCCTGCGTGAGGCCAAGCACCGCTGTGGCCGCCCAGGGTGCCAGGGCGTCAGGCCCGCTTCCTGTCTGTCTGTGCGGACGCCTGGCCGGCCCCAGGAGGCCCCGGGGACCACGCTGAGGAAAGGCCTCCGTGGCCGGCCCCAGCCCTCGTGGAGGATGGGAAGCACGGCCTCGCTTAGGGCTCCCAGCCCCAGCGCTGCCACTGCTGCTGTGCGGGGTGACTCGGGAAGCCCCGGCCCCGCTGCACCTGCCCCCGGAGGAGACGGGCTCGGTCCTCGTCTGCGAGGAGTGTCGGGAACCCTCCCGGGAGCCCCGCCCACACGCCGCGGGGGGGGCGTTTCGTCTTAGTCACTGTTTTTCCAGTGACGGGGGGTCCCCAGTGGCAGCTGGGCCTGAGCTGTCATCCCAGGTGGGAGGCAAACAACCCATGACTCAGGCCGGCCATGTCACCCCTGGTGGGAGGAGGGGTGTCTACCGCCCGGGGCCGGGGGATGCTCCGGCTCCTGCCCGAGGCTCCCCCTTTCAATGCCCCTGGCCCTCGCCTGCAGCTGGGCCGTGGATTGGGGCCTCCCAGGGCTGCCCCTGCTGACAAAGGCATCCTGTCCCACCCGCCCCAGAGCAAACCCAGGGCAGGGACCCAGAAACACCCAAGGCCGCAGGTCGGAGACGTTCTGTAGCCCTGCCCCTTCCGTGCCCTTGGGGCTGACAGGGACTGTACCTGCATCTCATGTCAGAACATTATACCAGTTAGTTTATTTCACCTTCTAACCTGACGATTCCAAACTTTAACTTGAGAGTGAGCATGGAAGCCGCTGTGACGGAAAAGGCAAGAGTCACCTGGCAGCTCCCCCGAGCCCTCCAGGGCCGGTCCCCGGCCCCCTGCTGGCAAAGATGGCCCCCCCGCAGGCCCAGACGCCCCGCACCCATGAGGAGGAGGAAACTGTGCAATAATACAAACCTTCAGTTAAAAAAAAGAAAATGGAGCAGCTGTTTACCTAGGATACTTCTTTTATCGATATACTGTAGTTGACACAGAATTGTCCCTTGTGAGCACAGTCTCAACTACTGTGGGCATGACTACAAGTAGCACCAGATGCCACCTGGGGTGAGGAGGGGCCGTGCATAAGTGAAGGTCTGAGATGGTCAAGGCCAGGGCTCGAAGGTGGCCCCAAGTGGAGAGCAACCTGTGAGGTTTGGGTTTACATGAACACATACGAGGGAGTCGTGGACACAGAACTCGTTACACAAAATAGAGGTACGTGATCTAGAAAAACCTTGATAAAAATAGCCTATAAAAATATAGATTATAGTAAAATATACAAAACTATTAACACGTTCGACACACAAAATCCCGCCGACACGGCGCCGGCGACTCCTGTGGGGCGGGGGCTCCCCGTGGCCGTGGCAGGCGCACCTGGGCCGGTCGGCCAGGGGCTGCCGGCCTAAGTGTCAGCTGGGTGAGTGGCTGCACCCTCCAGTCCCCCAGGAGCGGGCCCATCACGGCCCCGTCCTGAGGCAGACCGGCACCCCTGCCCCAGCGCTCCGCCCGGGGGGAGCAGGACGGCGGTGGTCGGCCCCAGGCCTGGACGCCCCGGCCCCGGCTGCAGGCAGCTGTTCCCCGCCACCTCTGTGCTCACGCCACGGCCCGGCCTGCGGCCACCGGAAGGGCGGAGACCTCGTGCTCCAGCCATAAGGCAGGCGCCGGGCACTTGGGAGACGTGTCTTCTCCGGGCAAGGAGGACAAAACGAGCCTATTCCTAAAGTCTGCGTTTTAGCCTCAGGACAGGCAGTCGCAGGGAAAATCGCCCCGGAGACTGGAGTCTGGGGCGGCTGGAGCGATGCACGGAGCCCGACCCCGTTCCCACCGCGCCCCGCTGACGGCCGCGGGGAGATGGGGGCGTCCTCCAGCACCCCCAGCCTCCTGCGGGGACCTCCGAACCCAGTGAGGCTGCACCACCGTCCCTGTGGACCCCGCTCGCTCAGCCTCCTGAAGGAGGAGCCTGGACCTCCAGCCCCTGCTCCCAGGACCCACACGAGGGGAAGCACGTGTCTGACGCCCGGAGAGGGAACGGCTTTCGGGGAGTCGTGGGGATGGGGTCCCTCAACGCAGCGAAAAGCCAGGGGGACCAGCTCCACCAAGGGCAGCAGCTGAGCTAGGACTGGTGCGTTGACATGGCAACCAGCCACCACGCTGCCCGGTCACAGGCTGATGGTCACACACACACGTCCTGGAAAGGCACATCTTCAAGTGACACCACGTCAGCTCCCAGAGTGTCATGCACGTCAGCCAGTGATTACTCCCGATTTCTTCCAAGTAATGTAAAAACTCCGTGCAAAACAGCTTCTTTCCATTTGACTCAAACTGCGCCAGAAAACACTGGCGTCCGCACACCACGGCTGATCCGGGGAGCGTCGGCAAAGCCACCTCCCCCGTGCGGAGACTCTCCCCGGGGCTCCAGGCCCCCGGAGCTTCCCAGGCAGCCTGGCCTGCAGAGCCACGGCGGCCCCTCAGCAAGGCCGTGCCGCGGGGGAAGGGGCGGGGGCCGCGGGGAGCGCACACGTCTGCAGGGCCTGCCCGGGCCCTGGCCCCAAGAAAGGTACTTCCCAGTCCTGGCGCTGGACGCCGGCCCCAGTTTCCGGCCGCCCAGTGTTCCCTGCCCTGTTAAAAAAGCTCGGAGAAGCTTCTCACAGCCCCTCAGCCAGGTGGCCCGGGGCCAGGCTGGCCTTGCAGGACGAGCCGGCTTCCCGGGAACGGCACCCCCACTGCGTGTGGACGTGGCTCCGACGCCCCGAGCGCCGCACGCAGACGGGCACGGAGCGTCCCGAGGGGCTGACGGCCGCCGACGCCAGGGCAGCGGG
This sequence comes from Eidolon dupreanum, assembly GCA_028627145.1. Classification (NCBI taxonomy): domain Eukaryota; kingdom Metazoa; phylum Chordata; class Mammalia; order Chiroptera; family Pteropodidae; genus Eidolon; species Eidolon dupreanum. The sequence continues at coordinate 30,602,743 of CM053516.1, forward strand.
CGAGTGTGGCGACTCCCGGGGGGGCAGCCACTGCGGGGCAGGCGGGGGCGTCGACAGGCCGTCCCCGGGCACGGGATGGCTGGCTGCGCTCACGCCCGCCTGCCCCACCGCGGCGGCCACTCGGGCCCACGGCGAGTGCGTGGCCCCGCTGTGCGGGGTGGCCGTGGGCGTTCCCGAGGGAGACGCCGGCACGGCCGACGGGCAGTGTGCACGGGCTCCTGAGAGCCGCCTGGCGAGCACCGGAGGGGACGCGCGACGGGACCCCCGAGACCAAGCGCAGGGCGGGAGGGCCCCGTCCCAGGGCCGTGAGGGCGTGAGCGGCTCCGGGCAGAGCCGCGGGCGGCGCATCCGGGGTGAGGGGTGCGTCTGCGGTCGCCGCGGCGTGTGGCCGTGAAGGCAGGAGGAGCGGGGGCCGCTCAGCTGTCCTCCTCCTCGTCGCTGACCAGCTCGCCCTTGTCCGGGCTGCTGTCGCGCTCGCGCAGGAAGTCCTCCCGGATGGCCTCCAGCTCCGTCAGCTCCAGCCGCACCTTCTCCAGGTGGTAGGCGCGCCGGTTCCGGATCTGGCGCAGCGGGAACGGGTTCAGGTCCCCGAAGGAGATGGCGGTCAGCCTCCTGCGGGGACACAGGGCGGGCTCAGCGGTGCGGGCCGGACGCCCTCGTGCAGAGGCGCCCGGGGCTGGCCCGGAGCTACGGCCACACGCACGGCTGAGCTGCTGCCTCCAGGTCCTCGCTGGCCTCAGACCAGGGCGGGGTCACCGGGGTGGCCACCCACAGCCCCAGGGCAGCGTCCGGCTGCGCCCTCGGCACCAGCGCGAGGCCGGCCCAGGCACATCAGGGAGACTGTCACGGACAGACTGGAGGGCGCGGGCAGATCCTGCTGGTGACCGTCAGGCCGCCACCAGCAGGGCCGAGACGCGGTCCACGGAGAGTGCGTCGCTACCCCAGCCCAGGGCTCCGATCCGCGGTAAACACTTGAATCGTGCGCACGTGCCGCAACCGCTGGCCAGCGGTTTAACAAAAACATCTAACAGCAGCCTGTGGCCGGCTGGCCCTGTCTATGACCCCGATCGGCCACACACGTCTCTGGGGGTGACAATGGAGGACAGGCCCTGCTCCAGTGAGCCCCATCCCGTGCCACGGGACCCCACACAGCGCACACCCCAAGAAAGGCTGCACAGATCAGGAGCGGCCAGGGCCCGCCTCTGTGGGGGACGAGCCCCCTGCTCCTGCTCCCTTCTGCCCAGGCCACCCGGCCGTGAGGCACACCGAGTCAGAACACGCGCCCTTCGGGGCGTCCCCCGCTCACAGAGAACACCCCCTCTTAGCTGCGCCCGACTCCCATCTGGAGGGCCCTCCCGCAAGGCGGCCGGAGGTCTGAAAGGCCTGGAAGGCCGAGCCCCGGAGTACGCTCTAGAACGTGCGAGACAGTCGAGCAGGAGCGGCCGGGGCATGGCCGCGCCCGGCTCGGCTGACGGGGCTGGCGAGCAGCTCCGGGGGTGGCGTGCCGGCGCGGACCACGGCACACGACCTTCCGCTGCCGGTCACAGGCTCCCCGCGCCTGAACCTCGGGTGTCCGTCCTGTCTTTGCTGCAGAAAGCACTAAGTGACGTTCGGGGTTTTCACGGGCTCCTTCAGGTGGCGGCTGCCGGCTGAGGCACGACAGGAAGTCACGCACCGCCCCGTCCGGAGACGGGAAAGTGCGCTACGGTCAGCTCAGGGGAGACGCCGTCGGGCGCACAGGAGGCTCCAGGGGCCCGACGCGGAGGAGGGAGGCTCCGCGGCCTGACGTCCTCTGGACCCGTGTCACTCAGAATTCCCGCCGTCTTGCAGTCGGTGGCCCTGCACCCGCGGGTCTGGGGAGCTTCTGACACGCTGGGGACCGGAGGCGGGGCCTCTGGAGCAGCCCGGCCCACCTCTGGGGGCCAGCTGGGCTCAGTGACGCGCTTGGGCCCTCCTGGTCCACCGACCTTGACTTCCTGCCGCCAAGGGCTGTGGAGGCGGCACCCTCGCCAGGGGGCGCTGCAGGCGCACGGCGAGGGCGGGCGCCCGCTTCTGCAGGCCGTGCGGGGCCGGCCCGAGGGGGGGGGGGCGACGTGCTCCCCGCACGCGCCAGCCGCTCCCTTCACCACTGTCACCCGGACCCGCCGTGAGGCCAGCGCACACACTGTCACCTGCGACACGGGCTGCCTCTCGCCTTTCAGACGGCCTCTTGCACTTGGCAAAACTTAGGTTGTGGCTGTTGACACAGCACCAAGCCCCATAACATCCTAGAAATCCACTTCTCAAGTAAAAGGCCCCCAAAACAGTGGTGATTTTCAGGAAGCCAGAGATGGCTTCAGCCAGCACCCATCCCATAGTCACGTCCCTGGGGCCCATGGCCCGGCTCAGCAGAACCCCGTGTCTGTGCGCTCCTCAGCCCCGGCCCTCTGGCCCTCGACACTGGCGCCCGGCAGCTCCTCCTGGCTGCTCGAGTGAGATGAACAGCCGGCTCCCTGGCCAGAAAGCCAGGTCCGTATGAGGATCAGGGCCTTTGGTCCCCGCTGCTGGGAAGGGAAGCCTCTGGGGGCACCCTGACCACGCTGCCCGCTGCCCGCTGGACCGCCAACCTCCAGCGGCCAGTCCTGCTCCACCTGCCACGCCCGACACCACCCGACTCCCAGGAAGAGTGCTCAGTCCTGGGCACAGCTACGGGGCCGCGACGGCCCAGCTCTGCTCCAGACCCTTGGTCCTCGCCACAGGGACGCCGGCCTGCCGTGCCCGCCACGGCCCCCCCGATCGGTGCCAGGGCCCCTCTGCCAGGACGCCCTCCGTGCTGCCCCCTCCCCGGCCGGGTGGCCCTGCCCTTGCTGACCGCAGCGCCGAGCACAGGCTGCTGCAGCAGAGGGGCTGTCCCCCGCCTGTGCCCCTCACTGCCTGGCGGAGGGCTTGCCACATTGCTGGCACCCGTAAATGCCTGCCACACACATCACCTGCTGCCCCAGCTGTTGTGACTTGGGCTTGTTGGACAAAGGAGAAAACTGTCTCTCCACTTAGCTCTTCCCTGGCCTCGGGAGCCACCGGGAGGCCACGTCCCTTCCCCGCCTGCTCACTGAGTCTGAGGTGGCAGGGAGTGGGGGGCTCCTGGGAATCCCAAGGACTCACCGAGCGTCAAGGATCGTGCGAGTGAAGTATCGGAGGTACTTGAATATGGACATCGAGTCTTGCAATTTCAGGATCTCCTCTTCCTTGTATTTGAAAAGCGCCAGGGCAAAACGGAAAATGACCTGTGGGAGGACGGGAGTCCGTGCTTGAGAGCGGCGCCGTGGCTGCTGGGGTGGACGGGCCTCCCGGGCCGGGGCAGCCAGCCACGCGGCCCGCGGCACGTCCCCACGGGCAGAACCCCCTCGTGGGGAAGCAGCTCTGAGGGACCCTCCCCCATTCAGCTAACGCTTTGCCAGGAAGGGACACAGAACGGGAAATCACTTCCAGTAAAATCAAAGCCAGGGCTGGCTGTGAAGCTCCTGGGCAGCTCCACCTCCAGGCAGTTTTCATCTCAACCAGTGAAACAAACAGGCAAGGGTCTGAATCACTGATTTTTGAATATAGTGAAATAAAACTTTTTTTTTTTTTTTTTACTGATTAGTTTTTAGGGGACCGTGTTTGAGGCCAGCAGTACTGGACTTCTGGTGGTCTTGCAATCAGCTTTGGAGCAGACTGCCCACACCTGAGGCCTTGGATGCCCTGTGCCAACCTGCTTATTCTCTAGATAAAGCGGAATTGACAGCGTTTAAACGGTTACCTTTAAACGGCTACCTATGGCCCACAGGAAACACTGTGTGGACCTAGCTGAGGATTCTTGACGACAGACTGAAGTACGACGTCAGAGTGCGGGTGACTCGCGGGTGGGGGCCCCGAGTCTGTCCCTCATCCTCCACGGACTGCTCTCTAGGCCTCTCTGGGCCTCCACTGTCTCATCCACGTGAAGGGGACAAGGCCACCCTCCGTTACACGCAGGGTGAGGCTCAGACCGCACACCGCCGCAGCCCGTGCCGGGCAAGGGGCCTGGCGCTCAGTGTTTCTGGTGAACGAGCAGACGACGGCCGTGTTCAGCGGCCCCGGCCCCGTGGCACTGTGCTATGGCCGCTCTGTCCACGGTCCCCGTCACACGTCCCAGGTATGCCGGCCCCTCCGCCCCACTGATGACACGGCCACACAGCCGCCCCGGGAGCACCCACCTTCGGTCCCTCATACAAGAAAGAGTCCCATATCTTGAAGAGGATGTCGCTGACGACGCTGTCCACGAACACCACCAGGAACCAGTTGAAGGTGATGAGGGTGTAGTCCACTCTGTGCTGCTCGAAGTGGGCGTGCAGCCGCGGCAGCTTCTCGCTCACGAGATCTCTGAACACCCGCTGGTCCACCTGCATGGGCGGCACAGGGGGCGGCGTCAGCGCCCGCCACAGGGCGGGCGGGGCCCGGGGGCCGGGGGCTCCGGCTGTGCGTGGGGCTGAGCCGGGAGCGGGCCGCGGTGCCCTGACCTCCCACGCTGCAGCCGCTCAGCGAGTGCCTGGCGCCGTCGCCCGTCACAGGCAGGGGACAGGCGCCCTTGGCCTGAGACCCGCCCCTGCGCCCTTGCACGGGCAGACGCGACACTGAGCCCGCGGGGCCACCGGCCCTGCCCAGCCACACGTGAGCACGGGGCGTGCTGCTTCAGAGGGCCCCCAAGCCGGCCCCGGGGCCAGAGCCAACCGCAGCAACCACGCCTGCGCCCTTCCCGCCTGGGGTCCTCCACAGGCGTTTCCCCGGGCACACCTCCGGCATGCCCACTCGCGTCTGGGCCTCTGCTTCTCAGAGAAGCCGAGCTAGCACGCCGGCTCCCGCAGCACCTGCACCGCGGCTGGGCCCGTCACACAGGCTGTGCCCGGCGGCAGCGCCAGCCGTGGCTGCGGGGAACGCACTGCGGGCTGGTCTATCGCCACCGGGTCCGAGAGCCGATCTGCCGGCCTGGGCGTGGCGCCCGGCCCGCACGCACCTGCTCTCCGACAGCGCCCGGCCTCGGAGGCCGCCCGCCTGGGGCACGTTCTGCCAGGCCAGGCGGGGCCGAAGCCCGCACAGGGCGCCCAGGGCCTGCTGCAGGCCCCACCCAGCTCCACGCTCACGAGGCACCGCGGGGCCGGGCTCGGTACCTGGGATCCCAGCAGGGTCTTCGTGTAGTAGTCCCGGGGCATGAAGCCTTCCACTATGGCCACCAGGCACCAGAAGGCGTCTTCCTGTTCCAGGTACAGCAGGGCCACCGCCACCAACCTAGGCACCAAGGGGGAACACGTGAGCACCGGCCCCGGCCGGCCCCCGCGGGGGACGGGGTGCCCCTCACGGCCACTTCCCGCAGCACGGGAAGCACGGCCCCGTCCCTGCCCCACCCCTCCCAGGGGTTTGTTAGAGACGATGGAATTGTTTCCCGCGGTTGACCAGCCTTGCTTAAAAAAAAGTTTTCATTATGAGATTTTCGCTAACGTAGTCAATTCAGAGTTCGTCGTTCGAGAAGTTCCAACTCATCTTTTCGTGCGTGAAAAGCGCAGCGTGACGGAAGGGGTGAGACGACTTCCTGAGGCTCCGCCTGAAACACGGAGGACGCCGGGAGGCGGCACGCGGCGGGGCCGTGCGCTCGCGATGCAGACCTCGGGGCCGGCCGTCCCGCTGTCCCTCGTCGAGCGGCTGCTCACGTAGCCGCCCCCGGCGCGGCTCGGAGCGACGGGCGTTCAGGGTGGAAGGGAAGAGGCAGAGGAAGCCCCCCTTCACAACGAACCCAGACCTCTGACCCGAAGCTCGGGGCGGTGCTCACGGGAAAGCCCCCAAAACCGCCTCTCGGAACCTGGTTTTCCCTTTTTTTCTTTCGTTAGGTAAAATTTAACGAACTCATCTAACGTTACGAAGTTAAATAAAGAATTCCCGGGGGAGGTGGGACGAAGGCGGGAGTGGGCTGAGAGCAGCGACGTGTGGACTGAGGGGCGGCCGAGGAGGAGGGCGGGGGAGGCGCGAGGTCACCGGGACGGGAGCGACGCCCGAGGCAGCAGAGCCCTCGGGGCTTTCAGGGTGGCGGTGGGCGTCAGCACTAGAGGCCAGTGGTCTCCCACGGAAGTTCTGGGCTCTCGGAGGCGTGTACAAAACACGGGGAAGGAAAAAATCCCGTAAGACAGCTAAGATTCAGCGGCCCTCCGGAGCAGGGGGTGGGAGGCGGACAGCTGCGGCTTTCTGGAAACTGCCCACGTGTGCAGGAGCCGAGTGTGTGGCAGCCGCGGCAGCACGCGTGTGCCCGCCCCCGCAGGCCCCTCGGGCTTCCGGGGGTTCCCGCCCCCAGGATGCGAGGCCGAGCACACGGTGTGCAGCAAGCAAACGAGGCTGCTGTCGGGCAGGCCCGTCACAGGCTTGCTCTTCAGCGGGGACGCCAGAGCAGCAGCCCGAGTCCCTCCCCTTGGGCACAGACGCCGCCCGTCCCCACGGCGGCACAGGTGACCTCCCGGAAACCACCGCCTTCAGGTCTCAGCAAGTGGCGGTCCAGTCGACACCCTTTGTCCCGCAACAGGCTCGTCTCGGGCGCAGAGACACCCGGAGGTGGGCAGGGCGAGGACGCGAAGACCGCGGCAGCCGGGGCGCGCGTCAGCGGACGCACGGGGCGTCCTGGAGCACACGCACAGCTGCCGCGTCCCTCTGACCCCGTTTCCACTTCCACGACAGACGGGCACGGGAGCGTGCACCGCAGTGACCGCAGTGGGCAGAAACGGGACGGACACGGCGCCAGGCACGCGCAGCCCCGACCCCAGCTCAGAGCCTCGCGGCTCTGCCTGCAGGTGGCGCGACCCGCGGGCGAGCACGCACCTGTTGAGGCCCTGGCAGTAGCCGATGTCCGGGTTCCGCCAGGAGAAGGCGAGCAGCACGTTGCGCAGCTTCTGGATGCCTTCGGAGGTGGGGCAGGAGTAGTGCTTGTTGTTGGGCAGCGTGCGCAGCAGGTCCAGCTCGATCTGCTTGGAGGCCGGGTTCTGCTTCTCCAGCGCCCTCTGCAGCAAGGCCTGGAAGTGGCCGGGCTCGGCGGCGTCCCTGAACTTCCGGGCGTGGCGGTCCACGCACCACTTCCACACCTTGGAGCGGTGCTCGTGCGGGATGCCCGCCCGGATCAGGTTCTTCAGCTCCGGCGAGCACGCCATCTCCCGGTTCACCGTGCTGGCAAAGTAGTTTTCCCACTTGACGCCCGTGGACACCTCCTGGCTGTCGGTGAGGTGCAGGCTCTTCAGGTCCAGTGCTCGCACTTTGGCCACTAACTTCTCTTCCTCGTCATCCTCGGGGACAGTCCTGAACCCATAAATGTCATACTCGCTGTGGAGAAAGGCAAAGGGAGGCATGAACGACGTGATCTCGGCAAAAGACCAACAACACAGAAAAGAGAAGCTAGAAATCAGCCCGAGTGCAGCCGGCACGTTGCTATGTGAGCAGTCATTCCAACTCGGGGAGAAAATAGAGTTCTCCATCAGCAGCGTGAGGGCGATCGGCTACCCACGTGGAAGAAAACTAAATCAGATCTCGTCTAGATACTACACAAAAAAAGAAAAGGTGAAAAGCACAGAAGAAAACACAAGCAACACTACAAAAAAAGGCTGATAAATTTGGCTGTTTTAACACACACGTCTGTTTTTTACGTATCACGCAGATACAAATACGTAGACGTAAATTTATGTTAGAAAGATTTCCTCCTAAAAGAGGAAAAGACAAGAAGGAAGATGTCCATGAGATGTGAGGGGTGAAGAGGAACGTGCTGGGCAGAATGGCGGCTGCAGAGACGTCCACGCCTAATCCCTGGGACCTGGGACCACGCTGCGAACCAGACGTGGCAAAGGGCCAGTGCGGATGGCATTGCAGGTACAGAACCTAAGACAGGCGGCTCGGGGGGTTACCCGGTGACCTCGCGTGGAAGAGGAAGGCATGTGGCACACGTGCGCCAGGACGTGCACTGTGACGATGGGCGCAGCAGACGCGTGGCCGTGTGAGGCCACCACACAGGAGGGACGCGTGGCATGCACGCCGTTTCAGAAAATGACGAAAGGACGGGTGCAAAAGGACGTGACCGTGGTGAGTCTGTTAACGAGTGTCACCAGCTAGGATTGCATAACAAGAGTTAAACTGTGAAATGACCCGTCTGGCATTTGCTTTAAAATCTTCCCAGGAACAAAAAGCCTCGCGTGGGGAGGTGGTAAGACCAAGTGGGCGCGGCAAACACGAACAACTGCTGAGGCTGGGGAATACTGGCAAAGGGGTGTGTGTCATGACTGCTCACTACTTTGCCCGTTTGAAATTTTCTGGGATAAAAAGTCACACTAAGTCAATGTACAGAGTCGTCGTTCTACTGAATAACGGCTGAAAACACAACACGAAAAGGGCCCAAATCGCAGGAAGAGGACACGGCGCCCGGAGCGGGAGCCCGCAGCATGGGCGTGGCTGTGCAGGCAGGGGCTCGCCCCTCCCTCCGGGCCGGGCGACCCTGCGCAGGTCCCCTGGCGCCCCGGCCCCAGCGTCCGTGTCTGTGAACTGAGCACGAACACACCGCCTCGCTGGGCATGGCACGCGAGCCGGCACGTGGAGCTTGCCACGGAGCCCACCACAGCCCCCGCCACGGCCCCCGCACACGCATCTCGGCGGGAGCGCGCACGGCGGTGCTGACCGCTGACGGCACGTCCGCTGCCGTGCACGTGGCCCAGGCAACGCGGCCAGAGCCACCAGCACGGAGAAGGTGCCGCCTGTGTGCGCCTGAGGCGAGGCTCTGCCTGGGGCCAGGGTGGGGCGGGGGAGCTGGGCGCAGGGACCCGCAGACCCTCCTCGCTCTAGCAGTTCAGGAAAACCCCTCTTCAGAAACAGGCGTGAAGGTTCTCAAGCCAAGAACCGTCACAGGCTTCCAGGCTGCGATTTTCCGACACTCGCACACAGAGCCGTGTGTGCGTCCAAGTGCGTGGTGGGGTTGAGCGTGTCCACGGCTGGCGTCAGACTCTCGGTGAGTTCTGAGCCAGAGTCAGGTGACCAAAGCGTCCCTCTTACAAAGGGGGCCCAGTCCCCGAGCGGGGCTCCTGTGCTTGGAACCCCCGAGGGTGCGTGCGACTCAGGGGAGGGCTCCTGCAGACTGGCCGCCTGCAGCGGGACCAGAACCAGGGCCACCGTGTGGCCTGGCGTGGGACGCGGGAGGAAGGTCTCGGAATCAGAAGCCCCAGCTCTACCACTGGGTCACCACGGCGAGAACGGTGAACTGATCGTTCTGACTGGACGGGATTGTGCGCGTCACATGCGATGCAGAGCCGTGTCAAGTTCCCCGTGAACCAATCACGCCGCCGCTGAGGGGGCGGCAGACACACAGTCGCCGGCACCGTACCTGACAAGACGAGGCTTCACGAACGCCTGCTCCGGCTGCTCCGGGCCCTCGGCCTGCAGCGCGTCCTCCAGCAGCTGGGCTATGACGTCCCGGGCCGGTCCCTGCTCCTCCGAGCAAACGGGCGTCTTCATTTCTTGCAGCAAGATCAAATATTTACTTTCTATCTGGCAGAGCTTGGCTTCTAGGCTGGAATACTGCAGAGAAAGGGGCAGTTACCTCCGTCCGGACGGAGACACGGGAAAAGCAAGCCTCTGTGCCACGAGCAATCAACGAATGACAAGCCCAAAACTGCTAGGACGTGAGCCAGAGACGCTGAGTCAAAGATGAGAGATTCGTTTACGCTGCAGGCCCCCTGTCCTGTTTAAAGTGGCCTGCCGCTGGCCCCCTTCCTTCTAGGGGGCCTGGCACAGCGGACGTCTGGATGCCAACACACCCGTCAGTTCTGGACAGGGGTGAGGCGAGCAGCAGGAACCCGGCCACACACCAATTACTGAGCTCAAACTGAGTGGCCTTGGCACCTGGGCCATGAGCGGCCACCCCACGCTACTTCGACACCTTCTGAGGGCCGTGACCCAGGACTAGCTCCCCTCTGCCACCTCGTCAGACAAATCAAATACACCTCTGGAAAACATGCAGGAACGAGGCGTGGGGAGATGCTCCGGGGGCGGCTCAGAAGGCAGGTGAGGTCACTGCTAACGCGAGTGTCGCTCAACTCCACTCGATGACTCCCGTGTTTGCGACGTCCGCGCTTTGCAGCCACAGTCACGTCTGACCCTCACAGCAACCCCGTCGGGCTCAGGAGGGGACGCACTGTCCTCACCAGCCCTGTTTATACGTGAGAAACAAACTCACGCGGCCCAAATGGCCGGACGTGGGGACGCGGAACCGTGCGTCCCGTCCTCCCATGAACCCCACTCCAGGCACGGACGTCGGGAGCCACACGTCGGCGCGCTTCCGCCTGCCCGCACCAGACTTGGCGAGACGAGCACGCGGCGCTAGGCGCCGTGCATTCCGACGGTGTGTGGGGTCGGTGAGCACACCCCTCCCAGCATGTCCATTTTTAAACGGCTCCCACAGGGGACAGAATGCACCCGCCATGACCCACCTTGGCCATGAGATCTCGCTCTCTTCTTTCTGCATTTCTCCGGAGAGCCGAGAGTTCCAAAATTTCCTTATTCAGAAATTTGTTTTGGGTTTTGTACCCCTGTAGATTATCCTGTTAGGGGGAGAAAAAACCATCGAGTCACACTGGTTGAACGCTGACTGATTAGATGTTGGACACGATTACTATTTTGCTGCCTCACCGCCCAGCCCTGCCAAGTGGGAGCGCGTTCTGAGGGGCCTTCCCATTAACCGCTGGCGGGGATGTCAGGAGGGGCTCCGCTGAGGTGAGGGCACTGGGCGGCGGCCTTATGTAACGGCGGGGATCTTCCCACAGCTGACCCCCGCGGGACAACGCAGCCCCAAGGCTGGGTGCACAGACCACTCGGTGTCTCGGAGGCAGCGACGGGAGCGGGCTGGGAGGGGCGGGGGGATGGCGGCGCCAGGGCACCGCCGTCCACAGTCAAGGACGCCGCCCGGCAGACTGGCCACGGCTGGACTGCTCCGCTGTCTCGCTACGACCTGAGGCCGCTCGCCCTGACGTGACGTCAGTGGACTGTAAAAGGGGTTTCAGATGTTCTTGCCCCGGTCATCGGAGCCCGCGCCGCTCTCACCTTCAGCCTGTCCAGCTCCAGCTGGTCCCTGCCGGCGGGGGCGGCGGCCGCGGGGGAGGCGGGCGGCCAGGTGGGCGAGGCCGCGCTGTCCTCGTGTTCGCTGAGCTGCCGCGACAGCTTCATGATGACCTCGTCCTTGGCCTGGATGGTCTCCATCAGCATCCCCAGCCGCTCGTTGAGCTCGCCCACCTTGCTCTTCAGCGTCCTCACTTCCTGCTGCAGACTCTCCTTCTCCAGGCCGAACCGCTCGAGCTGGCCGGCGAGGCCCAGGATGTGGTCATCCTTCCGGTGCAGCAGCTCGAGCGTGTCCTCCGGGACCCCCTCGCACAGCCGGCTGCTCGTGAAGTACTTGTCGTACTGGGACGACCGCACGGTCTGCTGCAGCAGCCGCACCAGCTCCTGGGCCCGCAGCGGGGCGGGGGGGGGGGCGGGGGAGGCGGGGAGGGGAAGCACAGTGTGACCACTTGGCAAGGAGCGGCCACTGGGGTTTGAGGAAAGGCAGACACGTTACTGGAAACGTTTTCGTGCCAAACTTCCTCTTGAAGAATCTCAAAAATAAAAAGGAAAAAAACGTACTCCGTGAAGACTGTCCACAGAGAACAGCCGCAGGAAACAGGAAGTACTGAGCACGCACACACTGCAGTGAGCCATGGCCCTGGGTAAGCGGTCGCCGGGATGAGGGCTCCCAGCTGCAGAGCTCGTGGGCCCGCAGAGCGGCCAAGGGCCTCGGGTCCCGTCAGCTCAGAAGGGAACTGCTGTGTGGGGCTGGAATGGCACTCGACCCCGTCCGTGGACTCGGGGCTGAGGCACACAGGGACTGGGTGTCGGTGGGGGTGGGTGGTGCAGATGACACCCTCCGCTGACCCGCCAGGGGTCTTCCCTGCCCCCCGGACGCTCAGATGTCTCTGAACAAATGATGGAGCAGAGTGGCAGGGCCCAGGACAGCGGCCATGGCTACACTGGAACATAAAACGTTCCGGGGAAAAGGACCCTCTGGGAAAGAAGACTCAGAGAAACACGAGTGCCAGGACTGGCCCCAGGCCCCGGCCTGCCGGTCCCGGGGGGACGGGAGAGGGATGAGGAGAGGGACAGGTACCTTCTGGCTGGACAGGTCCTTCCTTAGTCGTTCCAGCTCTTCCTGCAGGCTCTGGACCTGCAGCTGCACCTCGGGCTTGCCGGCGCCGCCACTGCCTGACATCCCCTCGGTTGAAGGGTCCCCGCTGCTGTGACGATTTCTGTAGGATCCGATCATGTCTTTCAAAGGGCGCTTTCCTTTGTAAGGAGCACGTCCAAAATCGAAGGGAAATCCCGAGCCGGTCACTCCTGCGTGAGAACAAAGCTTGTTATTAAGTGCAAGACAAGTCTTCCTCTTGGGAGCTCTGATGAGACACGTCGGCCTCTCGGCTGCACCTCCGAGCGGCCTGCGCTCGGCCCCGGAGACGCCTCTGCGTCCGCCACGCTGGACAGCAGCCAGGCCGAGCCAGGCAAGGTTCTCGGGCGGCCACCCTGAAAGCACACGCCCGTGTGGCTGCTCGATCTTCGCCTTAAGACCGACGAAGAACGACAGACTGCCCGCTGACAGCCGGGTGGTCAGCGGCAACACCTAGCGCTCTCCTGAGATTCTTTGGTCGTGCTAAGTTTATTTTCCAAAATCTGTTTCAGAACCTCAGTGCTAAACCCCCACGTTCACATCGTTGTTTTCCCCTTCCGGATACTTTTGGGATGCAGGCCAAGGAGGGGCGTGGCTGCTCCCAGGCCACCCTGTGCAGACCAACCAGGGATCCTTGGCTTATCTCTGCTAATCTGCCCATAGTGAGAAAGAAATGAACAAAAAAACTTAAGTGTATGTTTTAAAAATTATAAACGTGCATTTTAAAGCATGACTATGTTCTGATCCTCAAAAATGGGTATTTAAGAATATTGAGGGACCTAAATAAAACAGCATAGACAGACTCAAATATATACAAATTTGAAATGTAAAGGGGAGACACGAGTACGTACTACATAAATTCCATTTACATAAAGTTAGAAAACAGGCCAAACAAATCTGTGCCGTGAGGAGGGGAGCCAGTCGTTACCCCTGGGAGGGGGGCGGATCCTGGGGGCCGGGGCCTCCCCGCTTCCGACCTGAGTGCTGGCTACGTGGGTATTGTCACTGGGCGACAATCCATGAGCTATGATACGGTCCTGATTTGGGGACTTTTCTGTTTGTTATTCTTCGATGAAAAAGTTTACACAGCAATACAAGGAAAACCCAAGGGAGGGCAGTCTGCCTCCGGGAACGGCTGGACCAGGAGCGGGCTGGCTCCTGGGGCCGTTGCAGGAGAGGCCAGTGCATCAAGCAGATCGGATCCGGCGACATCTTTGTCCCTCCGTGTCTTTAGCATAGCTCCCCGTCAAAGGGCCGGGCTGTTATGGGGGCCCTGGGGGGTCCCCATCCCTCCCCTCACTCCGCCCTCCGAGCCTTCCTCCCAGTCCTGCCCACTTCCATCCCCTCCCACAGTCTCCCAGAAGCCGGAGCGGTCTCAGGAGCCCTCTCCTGGGTGTGCTCCCGCCGCCCTGCCATGCAGCTGGTAACAAAGCACACTCACCCCACACCTGTCACACTGTGTCGCACACCCCCATCCTGTGGGACACAGGCGAGCTCCCCCTCAAAGCAAGTCATGGTGGTCCTTTCCCGGGGAACAGAACATTTCCTCAGTAAATACTCACTCACCTAACAAAGATGTCCCAAAATCCCGCCTCCAACTCCTGCCAGCCCACGCTAGAATCGAGTGTAAGGCAGAACCTCAAAACTGCTTTTTGTTGTTCTACGTTTAAAACATCAATATTCCCTTAAAGGATGAACAAAGGTAGAACCGTGAATGGCTGCTAAAAGCATCAGGCAAAAGAAAGATGGAGGACGGTTATGAATGGATCAGGCCAACGACCCTAAACCCTGACCCACCCTCGCATCGCCAAGTGCGAAAGCCAGACAGGGAGGGTGTGACGCAACAGGAGACACACGGCACCCCTATCACCCCCGGGGCCTCCGCTCCTAACTGTCCCATGCAGGAAACGAAGGTGCGGAAGCATGTTACGCAACCCCACAGAAACGCCACAGCAAAGTCCCTGGCACGGAGGCCCTGTTTCTTCAGCAAGCATGGCAAGGGGGGAGGGCAGAGAAGAAAGAAAGAGACCCAAGAAAACAGCAGCTAAACACATCTGCAGGCCTTGCTCCTCCTTTGAACAGGCCAAAAATTAGGGGATGAAGTAACATTCAGGATTTGCTGTAACTCTTCCAAGGTGTGATCATGAATCTGTGGCTAAAATTTGTAAGAGAGTCGCTCTGAGAGAGGCACGCGAACATAGTTACAGACGCAACAGACTGTATCTCGCATTTGCTTTCCAGCAACCCAGGTGAGGGCGGGGCAGGCGGAGGCGGGAGCGCAGAGGCGACCTGGAGGAAACGAGGGAGACCGCAAGGGCAGAGCTGCGGTCGCCGGCGCCAGCACACCAGAACTTACGACACCACGCAGTCTGCTGCTGTGCACAAATTTCTGCAATAACAAGGTTTTTTTTTTTAAGTCAATATTTCCGCAGAGAGCACCACGGGCGTTCTAGCTTCTGAAAAGTTTAAGAACTAGGCAGGTGTTTGTGTCTTGTGACATCCGGTTTTTCAGGCCTGGGTTTGATCGCCCACACAGAGCACGCGAACCCACCGGGGCTCACGCCGCTGCGAAGGCCTGCTCCGGCGTCCCCGGTGCCAGCCCGCGGCAGCGAGGGCACAGGAAGCAGAAGCCGCACCTTTGTTCCCCTCAGGGGCCTGCTTCCTCCTGTCCTCCTGTGCCGAGGACTCCTCCAGGTCCCTCGGGCTCGGGTCTAGAAGCTCCCACTCCTCGCTGGTGTAGAACACGCTCTTCCGACTGTCATGGCCTCTCCCGGGGCGGAAGGAATACATGGAATTCCTATGGGGGAAGGTGAACTGCGTTACTTTCTTCATCGTAAAACAAACGTAATTTCACCTGTAGAGGTCTGGCAAGAACGAAACGTTCGGACGGGATCCGGTGTGGGTGGGACACGGACAGGAAGCCAGGCGCCCGCAGGTACGACGGGGAGGTGCGCGCCCGGCCGACCCCGCCCCGCGGAACCCTGGCGCCTGCGCACGAGGGGCCGTGCCCGCCCCACCGCGGCAGCGCTGCGCCCGCGCACGCACGCACGGCACGCACGGCCGGCACGCACGGCCGGCACGCACGGACAGCCTGCACGCACGGCCGGCACGCACGACCCGCACGCACGCACGACCTGCACGCACGCACGGCCGGCACGCACGCACGCACGGCCGGCACGCACAGCCGGCACGCACGCACGCACGCACGGCCAACACCCATCGGCAGGAAAACGTAAGCAAAGCGAAGCCTGTTCACACACTCCAACGCTGCACGTCGCTGGAGGTGGCCGCGTCCACTCAGCAAACACCTCCCGTGTGCCGGCGTGTGGCAGGCGCTGCCGTGGGCCTTTCACATAAGCCAGCGAGCAAGGCAAAGACGCTCGTCCTCGTGCGACACACTTTCCAGCTACAGCCACGCATAGGGCGTGAAGAAATACTTTTTAAATGCCGAAGGAAAAGGGAAAAAAATTGAAGAATGACATGTACACACAGGATACGGTTTTAAACCTTTGAGAGCGCGCTGCTAATAGGCATTCGTGTACACACACACAGACACACGTTTTTAAAGTCTGCGCATGAACGATAACTATCAGATACAGACACTGGTTACCTCTGAGAATGGCAAGAAAAGGGCAGGGTCCTGGAGAAGAGAGGATTCGAACTCTATCTGCGCTGTTTTCATTTGCTTTTTAAAAAACAACAGAATTATACAGTTGGGGAGCGGCTACCCACGTAATCAATCCACTGTACCCCATACTTGCCCACGTGCTACAAATATTTCATTAAAACTTTTAGAACCTAGGCTGGGACATCTGCCTCCAGTGAAGACAATAGCAGGGACTGAATTTACAGTTCCTGAAACAACTAAAAATTTAACTTGGCGAAGCAAACAACGCTTCTCGGACGCTGGACGTCAGGCAGCACGGGACAGCGGTTCCGACGGTGACATGAACGCGGTGAGCCCTCGCTGCCACCTTGCTGCCTGGAGGCCGCGGCCAGGCCCGGTGCCCGTCGGGGCCGGGCGGAGCTCACGGTGCAGAGCGGGAGGGCAGCTGCGCAGAGGCTGCGGAGATCAAAGGGCACCCCGAGTCCCCAGCGAGGGCTAGCGGGCTGTGCGTAAGCCAGCGGCCCAAGGACGGGGAGAGAGCCACCTGAGACAGGGAACAACCTGAGGATGCACGGGGCGGGGACAGAGTCTGGTCCGGAAGACGGGAAACCTCCTCCTCAAACAAATGTCACCAACGTCGCCCCCAACGGCTGCTCTCCTCCCTCCCAACAAAGCTTAAAAGGGACTTCAAATATATCAAGCTGTTTCCAAACAATTAAACCACCTTCCAGGACCAAGTTCAAGAATGTTTGTAGGAAAAAAAAAATCCAGCACCCAGAAAGGTAAACTCATAATATTAGGCGTCCCATAAAAAAATTACCAAGCATGCAAAGAAGTAGGAAAATATGACTCACTGAGGAGAAAAGTCAGCAATAGAAACAGACTCAGAAGTGATAAAAGATAAAATTAGTAGACGAGGACTTTAAAAGTTATTCTAACGACTTCCCTGTGTTTAGGAAACCAGAAGAAAACCACTAGGTCCACAATAAACACACAGCAGATGGGGTCGGCCTTGGACCAGACCCTGGAGAAGGAAAGGTTCATGAACTCGATGCTGCTGCAGTAGAAACCACCTGCATTGTATGACGCCGTCTGCACAAAACGTCCAGAACTGGCATATCCATGTAGACGGGAAGCAGGTTAGTGGCCGCGGAGGGTGGGGAGGAGGGCTGGGGGAAAGAGGAAGTGACCGCTGAGGGGCATGGGTGTCTTCTAAGACGGCTCATGGCGATGTCTGTGCAGCTCTGCGTGTGCATTAAAACCACTGAACTGCACGTTTTAAATGGGTGAACTGGATGGGATGTGAATTATCTCTCAATAAAGTACTTCTCAAAAACAAAAACAAACCCACCTCCCCTCTCACTAGCCCACGTACAAGCAGAGGATGGGGTCCGGGGCAGCCTGGGTCCTAGAAAAGGGGCTGGTCCCTAGGGACAAGAAGATGGTTCTGTCACTTGGGAGCCTCGTGAACTTGAACGAGGACTTTTCCTGGGCCAGTTTCTGTCTCTGCAAAAGGCCAACCACAGGGCCTGCCTCCCAGAGTCAGCGGCTACATTAAAACACGAGCAGGAGCGCGCGGGCCCGGTCTCAAGTGTGTGACAGGCGCTCTACACAAACATCCTGTAAGTGACAAAGACCAGCACAAAGGCAAGGTGGTTTTACGACTCCACATATAAAACTGTAACATGTGTTATCAGAAGTCACCCACTTGCAGTGTCACGTGTGGCTTCCCAAAGACTCACTTGAGCTCGGTGCCCCACTGCTTCAAAGAGAAGTTGATGGGATTCGGGTGCCCCGGGGCCGGCTGACTTGCAGCCTGCTCTCCCACCAGCTCTCCTGGGGCAGCTTCCACGGCTAGGACATTTCTGGCTTTTTCTGCAGACGGATTTGGGTGGGGGGAAATGAAATCTGAAAGAAAGGCAGACATAGGTCACTCAGCTTGCACACGGAGCTCGACATCCTCCATGAAACACTGACCAACACGCTTGATAAAAATCTATACTACACACATCATGGTATGTTTTTAATGTACATCATGTAAAAATACCATCCGTGGTGGCTTGGGTGTCCCGCAACCATTTTGATCTAACGTCGACCCACACTTCTCAAAGGAAGGTTGTGTTGTGCTTCACACTGCCAAGTTTCGACAGCCTCGGCCCAGGGACCAGGAGGCTGCGCTCTCCTGCGTCGTGTGGCTCGGGGAGCCCGACGTGAGCTGTGACCTAAACCGACAAGGAGCCACTTCCGGGATAAGCTGCTGGGTACAGCGAGCAAAGTGCAGATCAGATTCCACGACACTCCCTTTCCTCTAAGAAAGTGGGGGGACACAAACACATACAGGGTTGCTAACACTTGCAAACGGTGACACTGGAAAAGTTTGTGTACCACAGAAAACTAGCTTGGTGACGTCACAGGCACACAGAAGCGTGACCCATTCACCCCCAAACACTCTAAAAGGTGAGCTTCTGGAACGCTGAAGGCTGACATGAGATAAAGCCCTAGGTTTGTTTCAAAATAACAGTATTTTGTTACTTAAGAAATATTTGCTTCAAATAACATGTTATTTGCTTCAAAATAACAATTAAGTGGGCAAGTGTACCAGTGAAACAAGATGGATCATGAATAGCTGAAACCACCCAATAAATGTGAGAGTAATATTATGTTACTCTCTCTTTGCACATGTTTAAAATTTCCCATAATAAAAACTTACTTTTTAAAAGTTTTGACAACAATGTATCCAACTACAAATACTTGGTATTCTTCCAAGTGATCTTCCCTCCTGAATACAACATTGTTTCAAACCACGACTGACGGCCACCTCCCTCCAGGGGAGCATCCCTCCTCTCCACCAGGCAACGCACACCAGAACGGAACTGCTGAACACTGACCTCCAAGAAAAAATGACTTTCTAATCACATGACACAATCTGCATCGCCTGGGGCAGGTGCGGAGGACGCAGAGCTCAGGGAGCCCTGGGCGGCAGGGCCCTGGCAATCTGTGTCCAAACAGGGCATGTGACAGGCTGGCGCTGGGCAGGCTAGCCACTCACCGTGGTGGCGTGGGAGGGGCTCGGAGGACACACCGGGAAACGTGTCCCGGTGTGACATGAAGAAGTGGCTGCTGTGTGGCTATCAGGGGAACTCGGCTCTGGCCAGCAGTCAGCACAGGCTTGGGGCAGCGGGGGCTCCGGAAGGGAAAGCAAGGAGGGGGACCCCGACTGCGAATGGAGGACAAGCGTGAGTCGAGGTGGCTGGAAGTGACAAACCGCCACAACTCACAACTCCTGGCTGAAATTACTCACATATTAAGCAGAGGTGCTGAGGGTACAACAGGGAGACACGGTTGTGGCCCTGGGGGGCGCATCCAGGAGAGAGACACCAGGTGACAAAGTGCCAAGCCAGGCACACAGATGCATGGAGACCGGGCATCCAAACCCCTCCTGGGAGGGGGCGCTCCAGGAGATGCCTGGGGTCGTTCCAGGGACAGGAGGGAGGGGACCCACCCTCAGCGTCACCCACAGTGGCTCCTCTTTCTACACTTTGATATACGGGGCCTCCCCTCAGATTTCATACGGAAAACAAGGGCCAAGAGGAAACAGGAAACGGGTTCAAACGCGCTGAGAGGGGTGCTCTCCTCCACCTGCCCTGCCTGAGGCCCTGGGCCGGGGCCGGGGCCGGAAGGCAGTCGCCTGCCCCGCGGTGGACCACATCACACGGCGCTGAGCATGGGGGGTGCGTGCGCCAGCAGCCGGCGGGCGAGGAGGAGGCAGGAGGGTGAACTGGCGCACGCTTCCCGTGCCGGCTCCTTCCCTGTAGCCCGTGCAGGCAAAGCTGAGCCGGGAAGCAAACCCCGGGAACCAACAGCCTCCCTTCCTGTGTGGGCTGGCGCAGTGGGGATGGCCCCTCGGGGGCAGATTGTCAAACCCTTTGTGTGACAAAGACAGCCAGACCTGCATCTGTCATTGGACCTGCACCTGTCATCGGCCACACCAGAACTGCTTCCTGGAGAAGTCAAGGCCCTGGGGCTGGGGGGAGGGAAGAGGCAGGAGGCCAGGGAGGCTGTTGGTGCAACAGATCGTCAGGTAAAGTCATTACGTGGTGTGAAAAAGCTTTTTCCTGGATCTTGCTATCATTGTCATTTTTGTCTGGCTTTCGGCTTTTAAAAGCCTGGGTGAGATTTGCTTAGTTAGGAGTGGAGCTGCTGGCCTCTCCTCAGCACACGCCCACATATTAGCATCCGGGACTCTAGGGTGGGACCCGGACCAGGACCCGGCCAGGACCACACCCCTGGCGTGGGGGAGAAGCCTGCACCCGAAGGCTTTGCTGGAACACGCCCTCTGCTCCTGCCGGACAGCTCCCAGCGAGCGCCGAACTCCAGTCTCTGCACCTGCCAGGCTCTGATCCCGGCACAGCCCGGACGGTCCCAGCTCCCCACGTCCACAGGCGCGGCCCCACAGCACAGCCCACTGACCCAGGGCCTGCGGGGCGGCCTCGGGCCCCCCCACCACCCCCACTGCTAGCCGGCTGCCCCGGCTGGGCCAGGCCCTCCGCCAACAACCTCGGCAGACGGCAGAGCGAGTGCTGTGGGAGGGGGCCCACCGGGCCGAACCCAGGACGCAGGGCCAGACACGGAAGGCGCGCAGGGCGCGGGGGGAGGCCGGTCCCACATCTGTCAGACACCCCAAGCACAGCCTGGAAGTCAGCACCGGAGGTGGAGCGCAGAACGGTTCATCGGAAACCGCGTTTTCCCCTTTCTCAAAACGCGTTTGATCCAGACGGTGGAGGAGGAGGTGGGAGCTGTAGAGATACCTTCCCAGTGAGAGCACAGAGGGCGCCGAGCCCCACAGGGCAGGTGGCGAGCCACGGGTGCTGAGAGCCCAGGCGGCCAGTCCACGTGTCCTGCTGACCACTTGTCCGCCTGCTCTCCCGCACCCCCCCCGCCAAGGACATAAATCCTGTGAGAACTGGCCCTGGTCTCGCTCGCTGACAGCCGCACAGCCCACGCCCAGCAGGCAACAGGGACTCGGAGCTCTGAGCTAGGTGGAGACGGCAGGGCACCCCAACATGGCCCTGCGGGGTCCCGCAGGGGTCAGGGGAGCAGTCAGGAGACTGCAGTCTCCCATGGACACGTGCTCGTCTGCCTCCTGGCCTCTGAGAGAGCCCCGGCTCCGCGGCTGCCTCTGGCCTCTCATACCTCCCTGCCCCCCGCGAGCCGGCTCAGCCCGTGCCCACTGGCACAAACGCCAGCCCGTCCTGCAGTGTCCTTTCGGATCTGCTCCAGGAGGCTGGACCTGAACCCGGCTCCACCCCCACGGCATGACGTCAGAATCACAGGAGCCCCGAGAGCGGCTCGCAGATGGGGACGCGGCGACCGCCCCGGGCCCCACGCGCTTTCCCGCTCCGACAGGACGCTGCTGATTACCACAGCCTTTGTGCTTTCAAAGGGCACCAGGCACGGTGCAGGGTTTGCCGAACGGGATCACACGGCGTCTCAGCCTCGCTGCTCGCTTTATGGGATCGGCCGTGATCACGCGGAATCCCCGCGGCTTTACCAGTGCGTTCCCCCTGCGGGTCTCCGCCGGCCGCACGCAGAGCACGCGTGTGCCACGGGACGGCCGTGGGCAGCCAGCGCCCCGCCCACCCTGCCACACTGGCTGCAGGCGCTCGACAGCCACACGGCCGCCTGAGGCGGCCCCTTTGGGGAGGAAATGCGTTGTCATCCCTCAACCGTCTTCACCACGCCTGCTTCTGCAAGACACACCTTCCGTGCTCACACCCGTGCTTCAGCACCCATGCTTCCCGGGACGTGAGGACTCCTGTTGTCCCAAAATCTCAAGTCTTACAAAACAAAACTCTCGCTCCTCCTGGCTGGGTTGCTCATGAGTGGGAAATGAGTAAACAGACATGCTGGACACACATCCTGAAATGAGGTCATCGGCTTTTTGTGGACGCCTCCTCTGGGTTCTGGCTACCTCATTCCCTACAACGAGGAAGGTCTGGGACCCTAATCTGCAAAGAGAACTTTGCAGATTATTCGTTTGCATTGAAACTAGGTCTTTAGCAAACACAGAAGACAGCAAAATGGCTGGTGTCTGGGGCGTGGCCGACCTTCAGAGTTCAGGCTGAGGAAAGGCAGTCAGAGCAGATAAACAGAGGACAAAGTCATCCCACTTTCTGATCCCTGATTTAACAGAAAGTGGCAAATTCCAATCACTCTGATGACGCGACTCTAGAAAACGCTGGCGGCGGAGACAGGGCCGGCCGCACACCCAGCGCTCGCTCCGACTCCTCCTCCCAGACACGGAGCTGCCCGTGGCTCCACGTGGCTCCATGTCAGCTTCGACGCTTGCCTCCCTTTGCAAACTCCCCTCCAGCCAGGGGTGCCCCGGAACCCGAGCTCCTGGGCACGGCCAAGGCTCCCTGGACAGCCTTCTCCTTCCTGGTTGTGGGGGCCAGTCCCAGGGGCAGCTGGCCGAGGAGAAAAGCTAACACGCTAAGGATGGGGGGCAGAGTGGGTCCCTCAACGGCACCGGTGAGCAGCTTCGCCAGCCACGAACCGCCCGTCACGAGCCAAGTCCCCCTAAATGCCCATTCGTCAGGTTCCCCAGTCACCGTAGCTGGACAGCGCCCTGACTCGAAACGGCAACCTGCACACGCTGTCACCCACGCACGCGCCTGCGCTCAGCAAGGCGGTTTCCCACGTGACCCTCACCACCCAGCTCCAGGGGCGGGGTGTGGGGAGCGGACGAGGTCGCTGTGACTACTCCGATGCCGCGAGCCGAGGGCACCCCTGCCCTCCGTCTCCCTCAAACCTAACCCACCTCTCCACCCTCCAGGTCCCACCACGTGAGCTCCGGCTCTGCTCACTCGCGGCCATCCGCCCGGCTCGGCCCAGGTCGAGGCTGCTGGGGTTTCCAGCCGGGACACCCGAGAGCCTCTCGCTGCCCGGAACCCGTCCCTGCCACTGGGCCAGGGGTCCTCGCCCCCGTCGCTCGCCACACCTTCCAGTCTGGGCCTGGATCACCCACCCGGCTCTCTCCGGGGCCACTCCCGCCTGCCCACTCTCCCTTCCAGCTGGGCACTTGGTCTCTCAGGCCCCCCCTTCCCTTCCTTGCTTCACATGGCAGCTCTTACTTGACCCTGAGGACTCGTGAGGCTGTGGCCAAGGCCAGGAAATGCTCTAACGCCCCACGGGCGGGTAAGGCTCCTGTGCTTCTGGTTGCACTGTGCAGAGCCAGGCGAGGTGCCCACAAGCGGGTGATGCTTTATTCCAATAAACTTCATCTCCACAGGCCATCGCTCGTATTAGAAGAAAAATGGTTTAAAGTCTGAAAAGCAGTAAATGCCAGAGCCGAGACTCGACCTGGACCCTCGGGGCTTCTCCCCCGAGACCGAGCTGCCTGTGGACACACTGCTACCGGCAGAAAACGGTCATTCCTTCTCCCTTTCCTGTACTGGCCTCAGGTGCTAGGAGGGTGCTGGTGGGTGCCACCCATTAGACAACTGGAAACGTTACCAAACTGGGAGAGAAGAGAGGACTAGAGGTTCTGTTTTTTCACACGAAGCAGCTGGAGAGGCGTCCCTCTTCCATCCCAGCTGGCGCAGCGTGGCTGGGCTGGGCAGGGAGCTGCCCGCATGGCTTCAGAAACGTCACGGCCACGTGCACGCGTTATCTTTCAACCAATTTTTACCTCTGATGATAAAACAAAAGAGGCTGAAATACAGTCTTCCTCTCTGACTTTCTTCTTTAGACTTTCTGACTCCCTGAATAATTACAGTCTCATAAATTGCCCGGTGGTCTAAAGTCACAGTATTTATCCTTATAAGCCATCTAACACTCCAACGCTGTAGGATAAAGTCCAAAATCCCACACCCAGACGTGGAGACTCCGTCCGCTCCGCCCTGGGTGGCCTCCAGCTCGCTCACCCCACTGCTCCCTCCCCAGGGCCATGTGGCCTCTCTCAGCCCCAGAAGGCTCCAGGCTCCAGCCCTCTGCCCTGGCCAAGCCCTGAGCCCCGGTCAGGTCTCAGCTCAGCTGCCACCTGCTCAGAGAGGCCCCCTCGCTGTGCTCACCCACTCCTGGGCCTCCGTCCCCTGAAAGCACCCCTCACACTCACGTCATTTGTCCTTCACACCTGCTCAACCACAGACGCTGTGAGGGGCGGGTTCGAGCCCAGGACGGGCGCCCACTGTGCTGAACGATGAGTCACCGTCAGTGCTGCACACCCCACGTTCCCACACGTGGAGTCCCCGAACTGAGCGAACAGAACCGAATAGGCTCCCGTGCCGCTCTGGCTCCCCAGCGGCAGCATCTGGGCTCAGAGGGAAGGACTGGTGCTGCACGGACTGCGTGGCTGGTGCCAGCTCTGTGCCCCTTTCAGCGGGCCACCGCTGAGCCTCTGCTGGAGAAGCCTCTGTCCTCAAAACAGAGGGACTGAGGCAAACCGGGACCTTCGGTGCCCAGACAGGAGCCACCATCGCGACTCCCGGGTGTTCCCGGTGGCTCCAACACCGACTCGCTGAGCTTCTTTTGATCAAAGGCACAAGAGCGGCTTTAAAAAGACTCCACGAACACTGAGGAGGATGGTGAGCCAAACACAGAGGGGCTGGAGGCGGCACCTCGGCCCTCGGGGTCTGGAGCTAAGACGTCGGTGGAAATGGCGTGAGTGCGCTGAGAGCTCTCACAGGACGTGTCAGGGGCGCGAAGCAGGGGCACGGATGTTCACTGACCAGAGGGCTCGCCCACTGAAAAACGCCGTGGCTGCTGAAAACGCAGTAGGCAGCAAAACAGCGCTTTGGAGGAAAAAGATAATTAAAAGTCCGAGAAGGCACGTGCTTCCGAAACAAGCTGGCCGCACAAGGGCCCGCACCGCTGGCTCCCAGGGAACCGGGACGCGGCCCGCGTCTCGCTGCAGGTGTGAGCACCAGCCCTCACCGGCCTGGATGTCGGCGGGCACCCCCTGATCCCCGAGAAGGGCCGGCATAGGGCCTGGCCCATGCACACCTGACCAGGGCTCAGGGGCCTGCCCTTCCCGCCACCTGGGTTCTCCCTGTGTGAAGAGTGGGGGCGGTGACATGGCCCTGTCCCCACAGTCTTTGCAAGGAGTGGAGTGGTCAGCAGGGAACTGGTCCTGCTCTTCTATGGGACAGGGGTCCCCACAAGCAGTCACGAGTGGATCACAGGGTTCAGTTGTTGACATTCGCATTATCTCTACAGTGCAGGTGGCCAGGGGTTCCCACGAGCTGTGGAAATGCCACAAACCCAGAAAGGATGGGATCGGTTGGACAGTGCATCTTCCTTAGAAGCGTCACCGGGTCACACGTCAGTGCTTTGAGGACACTTTCTGTGCCCACGAGCATCTGCAAACTCCAGCCCCTCTGGCCAAGTGTGCGGTGCGGGTGTGGGGACTCTGCCTTCAGGCGGGGAGTGCAGCAGGCCGGCCCGGGGTCACACGGGAGTCACCCCAGCACATGCTCCACGCGTCGACTCAGCCTGCCATCTCTGCGGGGGCTCGCGCCCGCCCTGCCTGACCCCCCGGTCGTCATCAGCTTTAAACGTGATCATGCACATGCACGCGCTTGATGACCGCGGAGAGCCACCGTCCACACGGGACCACGGCCACGCTTTCCACCCTAACCTGCCCAGCAGGCTGGCCTGCTGTGCGGAACGGCGACACGCGGGCGCGGGCGCCTCCCGACTCACCTGCGGAGTCCCGGGCCACGAGGCCCTTAGCGAAGTCCCCGGGGGCGGGGGGCGTCCGGCTGCCCCACTTCGCCATGTCGAGACCGTTGCAATGCTCCCATCTCTTCTGCTGGAGCTCCTGCAGCCAGTAAGTCATCAGCTGGCGATTCGGAGCCTGAAAGGAGAGGGGGAGGCAGTGTCACGCCGCCGAGAAGATGAAGGGCTTACACGGGACGTTTCGTGAGGGCGGACTGCACACCTGCCCCCCGAAAGGGAGCGTTAACGGGCCAAGGAAATCTAAATTTCAAGGTTAGCAGCTTTTACCCACAAACTGTTCAAGCAAACAGCAATTCTAACATGA
>CM053516.1:30629144-30672650 GCA_028627145.1 Eidolon dupreanum
TCAGCTCTGCGTTGCACAATAAGAGGGAACCAGGGTTCCTGAGCTCAGGCCCCTGCGGCCGCCCCACCCACCTCCGCCCACACCGGCGCCCACGCCACACAGCACCCCAACTCCACCCAGAAGAGGTGCGGGATGCAGGGCCTGGCCCCGGAAACCTGCCGGCCTCTCGTGAGTTCACAGGAGTGCCTGGGTCGTGTGCGGGCTTCTGACAATGGTCGACGGCAGAGCTGGTGTCTCAAGAGAGTGTCCGGGGTCCCCCACATCCTCATGCTACTCGCCCCTCTCTGGGCCGGAAGTCGGGGGCTCGAACATCCTGCCAGCCGCTCAGTGGTGACGATCACTAACACTCCCTCCCCCAGACACCGGTGCCCTCCAGGAGCTCCCTCTGGAAGGCCCTGAGGGACCCAAGCACATGGTGGTGGGCCAGTGACCAAGGGACCGGTGTGGGGGGCAGAAGTCTCGGGGCCATCGGGGAAACGTGGGAAGGGGGTGACCGGCCCGAGACCACCGCCCTGGAGCGCAGGAACTCAGAACGCAGGGAGGAACCGCAGAGGCCGCCTGAGGACGAGGGCCCTGCCCCCGGCTTACAGTCCGGTTCCGTCAGCCCACTGGGACCCCGTCTGTCACGATCGGGAGGGGACCACTGCCCCCCAGAGGGAGGGCCGCAGAGGGGTGCAGCTGAAGGGGTCAGGACGATGCACAGGAATGCAGATCCCGAGGCCCACGCCAGTGTGCCGCCCCGAGCAGGAACCTCGCGGTCTGCACTCCAGCAGGACCCAGGAGGCGTCTCCCCCACCAGGCGTGAGAAGCACGTTGCTGCCCTCTAAGCGGTGGAGTGGAAAGACGCCTCACCGGCGTGTCGCTCGGGCTCAGGGGCTGTGACAGCCATACGCACTGCAGAGGCGAAAACGCTGGCCCAGGCCGGGGCACGGCTCCCGGAGCGGCGAGGACACACCCGGTCCCCACGAGCACCTCCAGGGAGGACCCCCGACAGGGACCACAGGCCTCGGCTGCGCCACACTGACGGCCAAGTTGGCCCCTGGAGACTCAGCAGCACCTTACTGCTCACTTCCAGCCTCAGGGTCCGAACGATTCGAGGCCACGCCACCACGCAAAAGAGCCACGCGTACAACTCAAGCATCGCGTGCCACGAGTAAAACCGCGTACGTCTGACTTCCCGCGAACGGATTAAGATGGAACTGCAAAGCGTGCAGCATCCGACCGCGAGGCTTGCGGCAGGAAAAGGCCGGCCGCGTCTCGGGCAGGCTTCTGGTGCTGGAGCTGCCGTTCCCTAGCCGCGGGACTCAGTTTCCTCCCTGCCACGGGTGGAGGCACGGAAGTTCTGACTCACAGTCATTCTGGCCCTCAGAGCCACTTGATGACAACGTCCTAATCGCACCCCAGAACAGAACAGGACACGCCCCCTGAGGCCACGGGCGACGTGCCCCGCTACATGCGGGCGGGGTGAGGTGAATGGCCGGCCGGCTGCATCCCGTTCCCGAAGCCACCGTCTCTGCCAGCCAGCTCCCTGGGTACCAGAGGGCTGGAAGCGGAAATAAAGACTTGGTTTGCTGCCAAAAAACAAGCCTTATACTCCAAGATCGACATCTCTGGAAACACTGGCCTGCCCACCTCCCCTCCAAACAAGGCCAGGCCTGCGTCCCGCACACCAGAGGGCAGAGCCGAGGGTCTGCTCCTTCCGTTAAGGCCAGCCCCGCCCCAAGCTCCCAGCTCTGACCCGCCCCTTCGCCTCCAGGGCCCAGTTCTCTCCTACGATCAATCGATCAATCGAAGAAGGCCACTGTCTGAAGCACGCAAACTCGGGGGGGTGGGGATGCTGACTCCATCAGATGGGGAACGCAGGCGCAAGAACCAAACCTCTGAGCACCTCTGCGATTTTCCCCAAACCTGACCAACTCCTCGGCCCGCCTTCTCCAGGAAGCGCTTCTTGGTAACCAGTCACACAGATCTCTGCAAGTCTGCAGTGCCCACAGAAATGACATGAGCACGGACTTCTGACTCTGGGCCACGTCCACATCAGGACCCCTCTCCTCCTGTCCACCGTGGAAAGATGCCAGACCTCCCTCAGCGTCGAACACCGGCAGACGTTCGACCTTCACTCCCGACACTGAATGCTACGGACAAATACGGTTTCTCTCAAAGTTTTTTTCCCAAAGCTCTTGCAATTCTTTGATGATAGCAAGTGCTAATCTATTTTTAAAGTCTCAACACTGCAGTTTGTAAACGGATGGAAAATTTTCACTGCTGTATCTGCAGAAAAAGTATAATGCTTACGACACGCCAGATGCTCGAACATATTTGCGAAGTGAATAAACGGACACTGCAAGCCTCCGTCGACCATGCCACGAGAGTGCAGCGCTGACCGCCACGCGGACAGGAGCGTACCGGGCCCTCTGACACACGCCCGCCCCTCCTCAAGCGTCAGGGAGGTCACAGACCCCAGACAGATCTCTGCCCGCGGGGAGCTTGCACCCCAGCAGGACTCAGACGCTCCAATACTGGCGCAGGACTACACCCCCTCCGGGGGGACCCCACCCTGAATCTCTAGCCGGCTCAGGGTTTCCTGTGCTGCCCGGTGAGCTCCTACTTATTGAACAATCACAAAACCTGCCGCATCCCCGGGGACCGGCTCAGCATGCTGCCTCCCAGAGGGCCTGGCGCAAGCAGGCCCCGGAACGTTCCCATCGCTGGGTTTCCAGGAAGGCCACTCGGCAGGCACGCGCGAGCGGCATCGCTACGGCCCCATTCGCCGTTTCATTACCGCATTCGCTCTGTGAAGGCAAACGGAATCCAGCCGACGACCGGGCCTGACAGATAGCATGTGGCTAAAGACTCGCTCGAGCGCCATCAGGACCTACCACATAAACCCCTAAGAGAACTGAAAATTCCTCATCGAAACCGCGCCCCCCCACCCCCACTCTGAGAGCCATTTCTTCAATGACAAGGTTCTTCTCCCTGGGGGCAGGTTATTGCGTGTGCTTCATTCCAACCAGTGACTCATGGGCAACGGCGCCTGACCAAGGAGACCCGGCCACCCGCAGAAGCCCCAGCGAGGCCACGTCCAGCCCGCTGCCTGCTTCTATGCACCCGCGAGCCAGGAACGGTTCTCGCATTTTGAAATGCTTGGAAAAAAATCAAAAGAACAATATTTTGTGACATGAAACTTACACGAAGTTTCAGAGCCCCGGAACACAGCGACACTCACTGCAGGCGGTTTGTGCCACCACAGCAGGGCAGGGCCGTCACAGACGGCCCTGTACGTAAAGCATCTGCTCTGTGTCCTCACAGTCCAGACTGAGGCCAGAACATGCAGGGCTAACTGGAAATCCGGTGACCCATCCCTCGTGCGTCCCCGATGCCATTATATTTAGCCGGCATTCACTGAACGTCATGAGATGAAAATGTCACGTGATACGTTTGCTCGCTTCTAACGAGTCAGAGTTCACACCAAAACCACTGCCTACTGGGTGACCACCTGCCGTTCGTTTGTTCCACAAACGCCTACCTGGGCGCCTCCTTGGTGCCAGGCACTGTTCTGGGAGGTGAGGGCACACACAGCGGCCCTCGAGGGCAGGACACGGTGGAGACGACGCTGTGACAGGGGCCGTGCTCCGGGCGGTGGGAGGTGGAAAGCCACTGTGATATTTCACGCACGATACTATATGGGACTTTAAGGAACGAACGAATCAGAAACCATGACAACCTAGGAAAAGTCAAATCTGCGTAAAAGCCTCAGCCCAGCCAGACCGCAGCAGATGTCCCCGGGCAGGACGGCCTCGCGGCACCCTCAGCCCAGAAGGCCGGCTCGGCCCGCACCCCTGGCACTGAGCACACACCGGGACACCCAAACTAGCACACGCAAGGTCTGTAGCGACGCTGAGCGGCTGCGTTCTTCCCACGGCGGGGGGCTGGCAGTGGGATGCGTGACTGCTGGCTCGTGGGTGGAGACCGACGTGCATTTCACTGGGGTGCCAAATGCCTTCAGGAAAGGGAGCGGGGCAGCGGGGCTCAGCTGCGGATGGCGGATGGTGCTCCCTGCTCCGGGGACTGCAGGCGTCCGGCAGAGCAGGCCCGCTCGGCATCACCCCCCCCAGCCACACGCTGTCCGTCCCCAAGTGCCGGCTCCGCCACAGCTGTCTCCCGCGCCTCGGATCCCGGGAAAGCCCAGCGAGCAGCCTCCAGCACCCCTATCCGCCCCCCCCCCACACACAGGGAGCATCGGCTCCGCCTGACCACGGTGGCGGGTCCTACACGTCTAGCACCGGGCCGTACACATCCTGGAAGAGGACACAGGTCAAGCGCAGCACAGCGAGACCCACTGCGCCCCGTCCGGCCCAGGCCACTGACTTCCAAAGTCAGAAAGGCAGCCCTGTGGGAACTCGTGAGGCCTCCAGACACTCCACGTCCGGGGCACTCGCTGGTCCCAAAGGCTCCACCTCCAAGGAGGGTCTGAGTCTGGCTTCGTGGCCGCAGGCAAAACACGTCCCCTCGCCAGCGCCCATTCAGCACCGGGGCAGATCCCGGCGTTCGGACAGAGAAGTTCACCAAGAAATGCCAGGATCAGCTTTCATCAAGACTCGAGCAGGAAAACATGCTGTGGGAGCCCAGCGAAACCACAGCTTCTCCAGAGGAGGCGGAAAGACGCTTCAAATGAGAAACACATGCTAACGCAGTGAGCAAAATGCTGATTTTTCTTTTTTCTCTTTTTAACCCACTGCTGAAAGGAATGGTATCTGTAAAATCAAACACAACTAGTTGAAGTTCGAGGGGGGCTTATCCCCACTAACACACAACGCTCCTCGGAAATCAGGGTCCCCCGTGACCGAGCAGCCCCAAAGCGAATAAGTAACACTTACAGGAGTAACTCCTTGGACCCGAAAAATGAAAAGAAAGAAAAATTGCTAAGTTCCACTTTTAACACCAGAAACTTCTTACTTTCACAGCTCAAGAGAAAAGACTACACTAAATATCACCTACTGGAACCCCTGCGTCTGGAAGCCCCACCGCTGAAGGGCCTCGCTGCGCTTCCGTTCCCGGCGTTTCCAGAGCAGGCCCCCGCTGGCCACTGTCCTAGTCTGTGCCTAACTCAACTCCACATAGCAGAACAGTCCTGCAGACTCAGTAACCCCCTGGAAATCAATTTCTTCTCTTTTAAAGAAACATTCTGACCATACGAAGATGGACAGAATTACATGACGCTGGTTACGTAATTCTGTCACAAGCAGCCAGAGGGGCCTCTGAGCGCGGGACCAGGACTGCCCACTCTGCCCAGGCTCCCGTGCTACGCGCGAGGCAGAGCGGGCAGAAGCGACCCCTTCCCGCCTCCCCCACCAAAACAAGGAGCAGGAAGGCAGGCTCTGCCACTTCGTGGCTGTGCGACCTCAGCTGGGGCCATCCCTGCCCATGGGGGGGACTGCTGGACGCTCCGTGAGGGCCCTGGCACCTCGCGCTCTGTCAGCGGCACAGGAACCGGCACTGTGCAGCTTAGAGCACAGGTCACTTCACCCGACCCCCCTGGAGGCAGATCCCACTGCCGTCTCCACCGCAGGAGGCCAGAGTTAAATAACTTAGCAAGGCCAGCAAGCTTACATCACGAGCCCCTGGGGGCCCTGTGCAGAACACCCCCGGGGAGGGGGAAGCCCAGCCAGGGACAAGGGTGACACCGGGGCAGGGGACTGAGTAGCCTGCATCCACCCTGACCTACACCCAGGTAAACGGTACGAGATGGGGACGCAGGGACAGGGTCTGGAGCCGTGGGGAAAGGACCCAGCCCGGACCAGAGGAGGGTGGAAGGGCGACGTCCAATGGGCTGACCTAGGCTGGGCACGGAGCAGGCTTTGGGGGCCAGGGCGGGTCCTGGGGTGCGGGCTGAGGGACTCAAGAGGGCTCTGGGGTGCGGGCTGAGGGGTGTGGGCTGACGGAAGCGGGCGGGCTGAGGGCGAGGGCAGGTCCTGGGGTGCGGGCTGAGGGGTGCAGGCGGGCTCTGGGGTGTGGGCTCCGGGGTGCGGGCTGAGGGGTGCAGGCGGGCTCTGGGGTGTGGGCTCCGGGGTGTGGGCTGAGGGGCGCGGGCTGAGGGCGAGGGCAGGTCCTGGGGCGCGGGCTCCCACCTTGAGCACCGTGACGGCGCCCGCGCTGTGCACCTCGAAGTGCGCGGGCGGCTCGGCGCCGGGCTCGGCCGCGTCGCCGGGGCCCTGGTAGCTGAAGCAGGCGTCGGCGATGTCCAGGTGGCCCAGCGGCAGCGCGTCCTGCGGGCCCTTGAAGTAGTAGAGGTAGCAGCGGCGCGCGTCGAACACGAACCAGCGGGTGCGGTAGCCGCGCAGCGGGCCCTTGCCCGACAGCTTCTGCAGGTAGCCGCACAGCCGCGCCGGCTCGCGGCCCGGCCCCGCGCCCTCCCCGCCGCCGCCGCCCTCGTCCGCGCCGGCCCCGGGCCCCGGCATCGCCCGCCGCGCGCCCGCCGCCGCCCGGCCCGGCCCGGCCCGGCCCCCGCCCGCACCGCGCGGCCGCGCCCTCCCCGCCGGCCCGCCCGCGCGCGCGGGGCGGCCTGGGACTTGTAGTCCGCCCCCGCCCCGCCCACGGCCGCGCGCGCAAAGCCGCCTGGGACCTGTAGTCCGCCCCCACCGCCCCCGCCGCCCCGCAGCCCCGCCGCCCCCGGCCGCGCCGCTTTCGTGTGCGTACCGTCGTGCGTCGTTCTCCGGGCGTGCACAGGCCTCGAAAGCACCCCAGTGTCCCCCCAACGCCCTGGGAGCCGCCGCCGGCGAGTCCCAGCTCGGCCCCGCGCTGCACGAGTGAGAGAGAGAGCCCGCTGTCCCGCGCCGAGCGGGCGCCCGGGCGGTGTCTGCAGAGTGCGTGCATGAAGGCCAGCCCCCGCCCGCCTCTGCAGACCTCGGTTCCGCTCCCCGGCCCTGCCAACTCCCTCAAGGCCACTCTGGGGTGCCGATGGCTTCCTAAACAAACCCTGCACTGCCTCGCCCCTCACTCCTGGGACCACGAGCTGGAGGGATGGCCCAGGATGGGGCTTTAGCTCCTCTCCTTAGCACCTCCCACCGTCTTCAATTTTTATAGTTAGGTAAAATTCTAAACAAATGGGACTTCAGTTCCCGCCCTTTTTTAACCAGATCACCCTATCAAGGCTCTCCTACATAGAAATTTGGGGGCTGCCTCTGGTGGCTCCAAAGCCCT
This sequence comes from Eidolon dupreanum, assembly GCA_028627145.1. Classification (NCBI taxonomy): domain Eukaryota; kingdom Metazoa; phylum Chordata; class Mammalia; order Chiroptera; family Pteropodidae; genus Eidolon; species Eidolon dupreanum. The sequence continues at coordinate 30,636,345 of CM053516.1, forward strand.
TGGAACCCTTCTTAGATGGCTCGCTGACATTTTGCAGCTCCCAAAGTCCCTTAGGGTGCATGTCAGCGTGCTGTGGTCAGGGGCCAGCTTTACGCAGACTCTGTATCCCTCCCTTGTGTCCAGTGCAGGCTGGCTTGGTGCAGGGGGCCTGCCCTGCGTGCCCACGTGAATCCCTGCCCCCTCAAGCCTCTCTGGAACCCAGTGACCAGGAGGAAGTGGCCGACCCAAGAGGAAGTAGCTGCTGTTTACGGAAAGGGGGAATTTCGGGCAGTGAACTTGCTTTCCACACTTCCTGCCCTGATGGAGCAGGGGGGATGGACTGGGCTCTGGAGGCCAAGAGAGGGTTCCAAAATCAGGGAGGGGCTTTGTGACATTGGGCGGATCACCCGGCCGCCCTGTGCCTCAGTCTCCGCATGCGTAGAACGAGCATAATACTAGCAGTCATCTCCTAACGCTGTCGTGGGGCCTACACGAGGTAGTAAATGCAAAGGGCTCAGCACAGCACCTGAAGCGCGGAAGACTTCGGTCTGGTAGCTAATTCATTCAGCAAACAGCCCAGGCCTGCTCTCTGCCTCCACCTGCTGCTGTGATGCTGAAACTCAGAGAAGCACTGCACCTGGGCGGCTCCTGCTGCGAGGACTCAGCCCCGGCACGCGGGGAGCCAGCTTCCGGGAGGCCTCATTTTCCTACCAAATTGGCAGGCAAATCTACACGCCCTGGGCCTCTCTTTCGTAGAAGGAGGGTATCGAGGGGCTGGCCAGCAGGCCAGGGCCGGGACGGGTAGGGGCCCGGGCACCCTCTGGGCTGCTGAGGGCGGAAGGGCGACAGAGCAGTTTCCCTGTACGCTGGGTGAGCCTCATGAGACAAGAGCATGTGACCTCCAAAGCGTGTTCAGACGGGATGGGACTTTTATAAACACCGGCTGAAGCTGACGCAGTGTCGTTGTGTAGACATTCACTGATATGTTCATTCATTGTGATTTAGCACTTCTCTTGTTTTAGATTTTGGACCCAACACTGATAATGGATTTTTATTTCTTGTTTTGTTTTCAGGTCTCAGACATTTTGATAGGCCCTTGTCGAATTCCCACTACCTGCCCATTGTCCCGGAATAAGACAGAACAGGCTGCATTTTGTGGGGAGGGTGGCTTGCAGGGGTGTCCCTGGGTCCCCCCCTTCCGCCCCAGAAGCTCTACAGATGACAAGACTAGCTCGCTCAGTGACATTGAGGGGCCAAAAGAGTCACAGTAGAATTGGTGACTTTCTGGACTCACATCAGACCCCTGCCCCACTTTTTCTTGTGAAACGACTCAGCTTGAAAATATTGTCCGTCCATCTGGTCATTCATTTAATATTTAATGACCCTCAAGAAGGCAATCTGGCGTTTTCTATCAAAATTCCCAATGCAGATGTCCTTGTAGCGGTGCAGTCCTGCTTCAGGAGCGTGTCCTGTGGGTGCACTCACTCTCATGCTTGGTCACATCTGCACGAGGTGATCCAATGCCGCAGTGCTGGAAATGAAAATACCCTGGAAACAACCCAAATGACCATTGATAGGGGACCAGTTACAAAAACCATAGTGTGGCCATACGGCGGAAGCCTATGCAGCGGTAACAAAAAGTGTGGCACCTCCCACCCCCGTCTATACTCTTCTGGAAGAGGCTACGAGATACATCAGTGTGTTTCACCAAGCAAGGTGCAGAGCGCTGCTAGTGTGCCATCTTTACCTAAGAAAGGGAAGAAAAGAAGAACGTGTATATTTACTTGGATATGCATAAACACACACCCCCTTTGTTCGCCTGACTATAGACCTTCGGCCCAGGCAGGAGCTGTCCTGGGTCCTGGCCCTCTCCCACACAAAGCCTTTGTTTTCTTATGCAAACGGCCAGGTCCCGCTCCTAAAATTATCCAGCTGAGCCCGTCAGGAGAGAACACCTCATGGAAAATTACAGAAACACATTTCTTTGTATTTGAATACTTCCAGGACGTTTCGCTGGCAGCAGCCACACCCCGGGGGAGACCCCCGGCTTCCTCAGCCTCTTCATGCTGGGAACCGCTTGGGTGCCTGGTGACACCAGGCACAGCTCAGAATAGAGTTTTTAAATGCACAAGATAAAATGCCTGGAATCGCAGTGGAGATCAATTATGTTGAAAGAGGCTTAACAAAATGTGAAGTTACCCCAAGCTTCTTTATTTGCATGTAAAATAACAAGATCCAGCACTGGGTCTCATTACTGTAATTTTGAGGGAAGGATGAGGAAAATGGTGTCTCACGATGTCCACAACCACTAGAATGTGACCTGGAAATCTGTGTGATTTCTGTTGACGACAGAGCCACAGGACATGCTGAGCATCAGAGGTCCGGGAAAACAAAGATGCAATCCGCTGCCCGCCCATCTGTCCCCACACAGAAAATTCTAGCCCTTGTCAGCTTGAGGCTGGGCTTTCTATTCTGACCTCCGTATATTCCTGGCTTATAGCTGTGGTGGGAAAACCGACGAGCAGTTACGAGCACGGTGGCTCTCTGCCGTGTCCCCTGGCTGGAGTGGACACCCCACTTTCAAGGCTGGAAAGTGTTTATAAAAGCGAGGTTCCCAGTGGCTGACCCCCCAGAAACACTCGCCACGAGCATGACCCTGAGCAGAGAGCGGGGATGGCCGTATTCCACTCTTTCCTCATGCGGGGCCCGTGGGCGCCCCAGCCGGGGAAGGAGCTGACCAGCCTGAGGCCACCAGCTGGCCTCAGGCCCTTCCCGTTCCTCTGACTCCCACGTACCACACAGCCGCCCTCAGCATTTTCGTCTTGATTTGAGGTGGCCACGACAAAGTCGTAACAGCAGTAATACCGGGGACGGTGGTCAGGCCAGCACCCTCGTCCCCATCATCACCGAGGTGACGGCTGAGCCTGACCGCTGGTGTAATTCAGACGCTGCCTGAGGACTTAACACCTTCCTAACGACAGCTCACGCTGTTGTCCCTGCTTCAGAGATGAAGACACCGAAGCCCAGAAAAGTTGTTGTCATTTGTTCACGGTGACATAGCTCGTCAGCCGGAATTGGAACCAAGGAAATATGGCTGCGGCCACATCCCGTGAGGGCAGAGCCCCGCGAACTCTCACGAAGCGAACGCGTGCATCTGGCCCGCGCCGGCAGCCCCCGGCAGCCCCGGTCACCGTTCCCCGCCCGGCGACCACCGCCTGACGCGTACCGCCCCCTCGGATTTACATGGACCTCCCCTCATCTTAACCACAATGCTCCCCCATTGTCCTCACAGTGACGTACAGATGCGGACATACATCCCGCGGGGAAGGAGGGGTTAATCGGCACCGAGCATCACCAGGTCGTAAGTGGCCTCGGGGAGGGAGCACACGTGGAATTCGGGCCCTTCACCTTGCCGACGGGCAGCGCTGCGGGCTTGGCCGAGGCTGGTCTCACCGTGGAAAGCCCTGCAGGTGGGGGAGGAAGGCCGGGCCGGGGGCCGCTCATCTGCCGGCTGGAAGTCAGGGACCCCCGCCCCCGGCTGCGGAGGCGACGCTGCCCGCAGTGTCTCCAGCCAGCCAAGGTGCTGCCCCAAAGCCTGATAGTAGAGAACCGGCCACCGGCCATGGCCCGGAGGTGACAATGGGGCTCCTGTGTGCTGCTGGCGGTCGGGGCGGGCGGGGACTCAGGCAAATGAGCAGGGGCACGCACAGATATAGGGACGAGGGGCCTGGGCTCTGCTTCCACTCCAGAGCTGGCCGGATGGAGGGCAGCCTGAGGCAGCCCAGCCTGGAGAGGGGGCTCGAGGGAGCGGGGGACGGCCAGGCCCTGGCCAAGCTGCAGGAGCTGGCCCTGAGGTGGTTCATGGAGACGCAGGCGCCCCTCATTCTGCAGGACGGAGCCCTGCCGCCCTGGTTCCACGGATTCATCACCCGCAAGTAAGGCTGCCCCGTCCACGTGCCCGGCGTGCCCCACAGCCCCAAGGCGCCGGTTTGGGGACCCTGGGACAAGACCGGTTCCTGCCCTCTCCCTGGGCTAGGCAGGGACCCTGGGGGAGGCGGGGGGAACAGGCTGGCCCCTCCGTGCATAGGCCAGGACTCAGAGGGGCCGTGGGAGCCGACGCTTCAGACCAGCTCCGAGCAGCGTGACAAACACCTGGGGGACAGTGCTGCTTGTCATCCAGAGCCAGCGCCGTTAGTGACAGGCTAGAGCTGTTTTAAGCGGGGACCGTCCCAGGAAAACCTGGGTGTACAGCGACCGCGGAAATAAAGGCCAAGATGTGGGGGGCAGCGTTCCAATTGGGCTGGATCTCCCAGCTGCCCACGCACTGGATGAAAGACAAACCCAGCTGCTCGCTCGGGCCTCCGGGCGCAGTGCCTGGCACGGAGCCAGCGTCACGGCTCCGACTGGCGTAGTCGCACGGGGCCTCGTGTGGGTTTCGCGCCCTGCTGCCACTGTCCTGACAGTCTTGCCCTTTGAGTGAGGGGCTCCACGTTTTCATTTCGTGCTGGGCCCTGCACATTTGGTGGCTGGCCTTGCACAGAGGGGGCACCTAGTATTTGATGAATAACTGGGTGACGGTGCTGCCAAAGCAGACGACAGCTGGAATCGTCCAGCATGCCTCCAAAATACTCGGCACCAAAATAAATACTTGGCACCATTTAGCGGCCCAGGGCTGAAGGGGACATGCAGGGGGGTGAGAACCTACGAGTCACTCTTACGACCAGGCTGCAGGCGGACACGCTCGTGCAGTGCACTGCAGGCGGACACGCTCATGCAGTGCACAGCCTACGCCACCTTGCACGGGGGTCCTGAGCAAGGGCCCCACAAACCTGAACACCGCGGCTGTATGGACCCAGCACTGCTGCAGAGCCACTCGGGTGGGGGGGGGCGGGGTCAGTGGCCATTGTGCCTGCTGGTGAGCGGGTAGTGGCGGTACCTGTCACCTCAGGACGCCCACCCAGCCCCAGATAGAGTCTTGAGCTGCTCAGCTGAGCCCAGACAGACCCCAGACCCGCCTAAGGTCTGCGGGGGGCCTGCGCGGAGGCGGGGGGTCGGGCGCCCAAGGACGCGGCCAGCAGGGCCCCGAGGCTGCCCCAGGTCAGCCTGCTCCTGCTGCTGCAGCCGCCCAGGCGCCAGCTAACGGCTCAGCCTCTGCCCAGGCAGACGGAGCAGCTGCTCGGGGACAAGGCGCTTGGCTCCTTCCTCATCCGCCTCAGTGACCGGGCCACCGGCTACATCCTGTCCTACAGGTGAGAGAGGGGGCCCTCTGCGTGGGCCTGGCCGGCTCGGGCCCCTGGAACCGGCCCGCAGACAAGCCTGGAGGCCCCGCCAGCCCAGGCTCCCTCCGTCCGCGCCCCGGGCTCGCCAGACGTTTCCCGAGGGGCGCTGGCCACTTGCCGGGACGGAAGCCCAGCTGTCAGAGGGGGTCACGATGACTGAGAGGCTGGGGCGCTCGAGCCCAGCATCGAGGGGAGAGCAGCAACGAGCCCGGCAGAGGGGCGGCGCGGCCGGGGTTGGGGCGCATCCCCATGGGACTGCATGGGCACGGGTGCAGAGGCGCGAGGCCAAGGTGCCAGCGGCTTCTGGGGTGCCCCGCGTGGGTGGGCACGGGAGCCGGACTCCGCCCGCCGTAGGAGCGGGCCTCAGGGTGGGGGCACGGTGGGGGGGGACCTCACTCTGTGATTGTTAGCAGCAGCCTCAGGCTGCAAGCGCTTGTGTTGCAGGGGGGGTGACCGCTGCCGCCACTTCGTCATCACGCAGCTCCCGGACCGGCGCTACCTCGTGTCGGGGGACACCCGGAGCCATGGCAGCCTGGCCGCGCTGGTGCAGCATTACCAGGACACGCAGTTTGAGCCTTTTGGGGAGACACTGGGTGCTGCCTGTCCCCGGGTAGGCACGCCCCTCCCCCGGGCCCGGGGTGGCAGGCAGGGTGCGGGCGCCTGGGGTGTCCGCCACTCGGGGCCACGGGCCCTTCCTCCCCGTCCACTGCCGCCCGGGTCACTCGCGAAGGGGAGACGAAGGCGAGGCAGCGTCCCCCCCGAGCTCAGGGGCCTGCTGGGCCTGTGTCAGTCCCTCGCCAGCCGTCTCCCGGGGGGGGGTCGCCGGCAGGGGGGGTGTGACCTCGTGCCTGCTGTGCCCCTACCGCCCGCAGCCAGAGGACAATGATCTGTACGACGCCATCACGCTGGGCGTCCACCAGCCCAACCCAGGCCTGGAAAAGCCACCGGCCGCAGCACCCCCCACGGGGGTCGCGGACAGGGCCGCCGGCCCCCGCCCCCCACCCAAGCCCCAGGTCTCCTTCCTGCCCACGAGGAAGAACCTGGACGGGCATCCCAGGAACGTGTCGGAGGAGGAGAGCGTGGAGGTGAGGGGACGTGGGCGGCAGACTGGGTGGTGGGTGCCATGCCTTGCCTCAGGCTGCCGTGGGTGAGCGCCACGCTCCGGGGGGCACCCACCCAGCCTGGGGCCGCGAGGTGGCCCACCTGCCCCAGGCCTGCCGCCGGCCGCTGCACGTGGTCACCCCTCGCTCGGCTTTCCAGCGGGGTGGCTTTGGGCGAGTCCCCCCATCGCTCTGAGCCTCGCTTTGCCATTCCTGTGCTTCCTGAGACGTGGATGACACGTGGATGCAGAGTGCGGGGAGTCCCTCGGTGAACTGCAGAGCGGGGCCTGCCAGTCAGGCCCTCGCTCTGTTCACGGCAGCACCGGCAGCCGCGGGGCCCCCGCCCCCGCCCCCGCCCCCGCACCGGCACCTCGCTCTCTGCGTCACTGTCACCTCAGAAAGGCACCCGCCCTGCGGGACAGACCCCCAGCTCCGCGCCCTCCCGCCTCCCTCCCTCCGCAGGGCGTGGGTCAGGCCTGAGGCGCGCTCCCCACCACGTGCCATCGTCCCCAGCGCCACGTGGGCCTCGTCACACGTGTGGCGGGGCGGGGTCGCCGGCTCCCAGCTGGCGTGTGAACTCCCGCCTGAGTCCTGCACCCCGGGGTGGCGTCTGCAGGACGGACACACGCGATGAGCTTGGGGGGCCGTTCTGAGAGGGGGGAGCAGCGAGCGCGCGGGCTCGGGGGCCCCGAGGGACCAGTGGGCCGCCCTGGAGGCAGCATGGGCTGGGGCGGGGCAGAGCTGGTGACCCAGGGCTCGGAACGCCAAGGCAAGACGGCCCGCAGTCCCGCACGGTCACTGGCCGAGCCCTGACCGCGCGTGACCGGCCCGGCGTGGGACAGTCGCGTAAACGGAGGCCGAGATGCGGGTCTCAGCTGAGCGGAGCGTCAGTTCACACGACGGCCTCGCGGGGCTCTCTGTCCCCCTCCCCCAGGTCCCCATCGGCGTGCCCCCCCTCCCCAAGAGGAGCGCCTCCCTTCTGGACGAGTCTTTCGGAGGCACCGGCAACGTCGTCTACGCGGACCTGAGGAAGCGGAACCAGACGCGGCTGGGGCGGGGTGCAGAGGGGTGCGAGGGGCGCCAGGCCTGCACCCCCGGCCCGCAGGCTGACGGGGGCCAGAGCGCGCCCGCCCTCGCTGCGGGGGGCCCGGGCCGGGGCCCTGCGGTGTCTCCCACCTCCTGGGGCCTCCTCCGGCCCCCCAGTCCTGAGGCTCTGGGCCCCCCGGCTGCTACCTGGAGCCAGGGGTCTCCGAAGCTGTGCCACAGGGCCCGGCCCAGCTCCCGGGGCCGCTGTGCAGACGCCTACGAGCGCCTCTGGACCGCAGGCCCCGAGGCGGCCGGCGATGCGGCGGACCCAGACGACAGCGCCTACGAGCAGATCCCAGCCCCCCACCCCGGGCCCGGCCTCACATGCAGCGGGCTGTCGTGGCCCCCGGACTGCGGCTACGAGGGGACCCCTGAGCTCCTGCAGCCCAGGAACGCTTACGAACAAATCCCAGCAGCCCAGAGCAGGGACGCTGGGCGGATGCGGAAGGTGGGTCCTGGGGGCTGGGTGCTGGCCAGCCCTGAGGGGACGGCTGGCGTGGAGGGGACATGTGGCCCTGGTCGCCGCCCCTGCCCCGAGATGCCCAGCACTTCCCGGCCCTGACAGGTGCTGGGAGGCGGTGGGAGAGGCTGCAGCAGACGTGGGTGTGAGATGGAGGCTTCCAGGTCCTTCTGAGGCCTTCTTCTGCAGCAGAACCGGCCCCCCTGTCCCCCCCGTCCCCCCCTGTCACCCCTGTCCCCCCCATCCCTCCGTCTTGGCTGCTGCAGGGGGTCTTGGCTCCGGGTCTGACCTGTCAGGGCTCAGCCACTCCCGGGCCATGTGGCTTTGTGCAAGACAGTTTCCCTGGCTACTGAAGTTTGGCAGATGTAGCAAGATAAAACACAGGAGCCCAGTTAAAATGAATTCCAGATAAACAACCAGTAATTTTTTTTCAAACATAAGTATGTCCTAAGTGCTGCAATAATTTTTCAATTATCCGAAAACTCAAAGTTACCCGAGCATTCTGCATTCTTACTTAGCAACGCTGCCCGGGACCTCCAGCCCCCCATCTGTAGAGTGGCTGGTCCCCAAGCCGTGTCCGGGGGCAGCTGCACGTGCTCAGGACACAGCCCAGACGGCTCCCGTGAACAGAGCTGTCGTGCTGAGGGTTTCTGACAAGGAAGGGGGCGGGGGAAGCGGGGAGCAGGATGGCGGGGGGGGGGCGTGCTCAGCGGTCCCCTCCTGCACCCCGAGCCCTCGGCCCACACCTGGGGCGGATGAGCAGGGAGGGTGCGCCCCACGGGGACAGCTCCAGCCTCGGCAGGTGCAGACCTCTCCGAAACCTGCCCCCAGCTGAGGAGCCTTCACAGGAAGCTCTGACGGCTGCCCCCGGGGCAGGGCTGTGCCCACACGCTGGGGCAGGGCGGTCCCCCGGGGACTGTGGGCTCAGCCCCAGGAGCCGCAGAAGCCACATCTCGTGTTCGCTCCTGCTGTCGCTGCGAAGCCCGTCCCGCCTGGTCCCTGGCGGTGCCGTGGACAGCCTCACCCCACTCCACCGAGGGCGCCCCTGCGTCCCAGGGCCCGGCCGGGGAAAGAGCTCTGGGGGTTAGGGCACCCCAGGGCCCTCCGGCGAGGGAAGGGGCCTGGTGGAAATCCCGCCGAAGGACCTCCCAGCCCGGTCGCCCTGCCCTGTCCAGGGCCCCCCGCTCCAGGGCCCCCCGCTCCAGCGTCTTCTCCCTCCTTGCAGCCTGACAAGCCCCGGAGGCTCTTCTTTGTGGACAAGAAGCACAGAGCCTGAGCGCCTGGCTTCCGGCAGCCCGCAGCCCGGACTCCTTCATCCAGCCAGGGAGGCGCAGCTCACCGGAAGGCGGCCCTCGGCCGTCAGACCCCCCGGCCTGCGGCCTGCGGCACAGCCAGACTCAGGGAGGGGCCTTCTGGCTGCGTCCCGACCCCCAGGGCCTCCCACCCACCCGGGGAAGGAAATCAAGGTGGAGAGGAGGGGACTCACGCTTCTGCGACACTGGCCAGCAGGCGGCTCCCTCTGGAGCCCCGAGGGTCCTGCCCAGCAGCAGCTCCGGGTGCGGGGGCCCGCCTGGCCCACGGCCACCTTCAGGCTGCTCGGCCTGGACCGCCTTCCTCTGTCCCACTGGCCTCTTCCCCGTGTCCCCACCTCCCTGAGGGTGACAGCGTGCTGCTCCCCGCCCACTGCCCCGGGCACGGAGGCAAAGGATGACTGATCACCCCAGGTGGCCACGGCTCCCCTCCCCGCACCAGGCAAAGCTGGCTCAGTCCCCACAGGCGGGGACCGCCCCCAGAGGCCTGTGGGGTTGTCAGGACTACATACGGCGACCAGCCTGGGCCTGACACACGGCGAGCGCCCACAAACGCTCGCCTGACCCCCGGAGCACAGGCACCGACATAAGCGAGGGCCCAAGGCGGGAGGCGGCGCTTGACCCGGAGGTGACGGCTGGCGGGGGGTCCCAGGCCCAGGAGGACAGGGACCGGGGAGCATGTCCTAACGCAGACGCACACACAGCACGGGGACAGGAAAGGCTTTTACTACCAGGAGTTCACGAGTTTGTGGGCGGCACACACCAGTGAGGGTTCCGCGGGCGGGGAAGGGCGGGGAGGCGGGACGGGCGGGCGAGGCGCGGAGAGAGATTGCATAGCTTGTTAAAACCTCCGTCTCTTTTTTCCCCCATGTTGTCTTGGGCGGCCTGGGTGTCTCTAGCACGGTGACAAGTCAGTAGTAGGTGTTCTTCCTTCCCCCTCCCTGGGGTCATTGCTGATGGGAAGAGGACACGGGTACGGGGCAGGTCAGGGGGCAGAGGGCGGGGCCGTGGGGCTGGGAAGGCCCTGCCCCTCACCCCCTTCCCTGCTTCAGGATTTTTCGCTGACAGGGCCAAGGAAATGTCCGTGGGTGCCCGGAGGCCGCAGCTCCAGTCCTGGGAGCTTGGCGGTCAGGATCAGACAGACAGCAAAGCAGCACGGTGGGCTTCAGGGCCCCTGCGACCTCGGCAGTGTCCTCAGATCCGGATGTGGAAGGTGCTGGAAAGAAAGGGCGGGAGAGCGTGAGAGGCCTGGGCTGGGGGGAAGAGCCGGCCCGGCCCTGCCCGGCCCCGACGGCTGGGCGCGGCGCGGGACGCAGTCGGCCCGCTCGGAGGGAAGGCAGGCTCGTGGACGGCGGTGCCGAGGCCCACCCCAACGTCACCGGAGGCCCCAGGTCTTTGCCCTCGGCCGGCAGGGGCCAAGGGCCTTCCCTGGCTGCACAGGGCCCGCGGGCACCTCTGTCCTCGCGGGCGGTGACGGCTCAGCCTACGCGGGGTCCCAGGAGGCCAGGACGTGAGCTGCGGCCCCCGCGCCCAGCTTCCCTCCCGAGCCGGGCCCCGGCGGCACCTGAGGAAGTCAGGGGCCTTGGCGATCATGTCCTCGAAGTCGCCGAAGCCCAGCTTCCCGTCGCCGTCCAGGTCGGCCTCCTCGATGACCTTGTCGCACACGAGCACCACCTCGTCCTCGTCCAGCTCGGACTTGGTGAGCCGGGCCAGCGTCAGCTCCAAGTCCTCCTTGCAGATGAAGTTGTCGGTGTTGAAGTCTGCGGGGCGGGGGGCAGGGACGCTCAGGCCAGGGCCGAGTCACCTCCGCATGGTCCCCCGTGGACGCCCGGCAGCCTCTCCACACGCACGCTGGGGACAGCGGCTCCGGGGACACTTCAGCCATCCCAATCCAAGGCCGCCTGGGAGTCTGACCCCGTGTTCCCTCGAGAGCTAAGGAAACCCAGGCGAGAGAGGCCGAGTGGCCGCGTGGAGGTCAGAGGGCTGCCTGGGGGCCTGTGACCCGGCCTGTGTGACGCTAAGACGGGACTTTCTCAGCTGCACGGTTTCCTCCGGACCCGGCCAGACTCGCGGTCGGGGGCGCACGGGCCCCTCCGTGGCGGCCCCCGCGGCCGGCGTCTGCGCAGAGCGGGCGGCTCCGCTCCACGCGGCAGAGGCGCTGCCCCTCGACACAGCTGGCCGCAGCGCCCCACTTCCTGCCGCCCGCCTGGCCCAGGGACCAGGCCATCCGCGGGGCCCTTCCCACCGACCCGCCCGGCAGACCCCGCTCTCCTCCCGCGTTGGGCCAACATCCGCCCCTGGCTGTGGGGAGCTTCCCAGACCTCCGGGGCCCGCCCTGAGCGCCCCGCCCATGCGCCAAACCCTGGCGTGGCAGCTGCCGTGAGTGCCGCGGGCTCCCGCTCATTCAACTCCCGCGACAGGCCCACGCGGGTGCACCTAGGACCCGCTGCACAGGCGGGACAGCCCCGCAGAGGGCGAGTGGCCTGCCGGGGGGCACGCCCCGGGCCAGTGACGCATCCCGGAGCCCCGGCTCCGGGCGGGTGGCCCCGCCCGTCTGCACTGCGGGCGCCGGGGCAGCTGAGGAGGCTACAGCGGTGTCCTGGGGGGGGGGGGCGCCCGGCCTGCCCTGGGGGAGACTGCTGGCAGATGGGCTGGCCAGACGCCCACGGGGCTGGCGACGTGGGCGCCGCTGGGCTCGCTTTATGTGAGCAGGCGGGGTGCAGGAAGGGGCCCCAGGCCCCCAGCTGCCCTCCCCCACCCCGCCCCAGCCGGGCGAGCAAGGGCGCCCAGTCCTCCCGTCGTGGGGCCCTGCGGCCGGCTCCGCAGACAACGGCCCTGCCCAGGAACCAGGCCCCAGGGTCCAGACTAGAGGGGCGACGTGGGGTTCCACGGAGCAGCGGGCCTGGCTTGTGGTGGGGAGACATGCGGGTTCCGTGTGTCTGAGCTGCAGACACGCGGGCGCACAGGTGCGTCTAAGCCAAAGTCCCCTGGAGCACGCACGGCCGCAACACGAAATCAGCCTGGGAGGCCTGGTGCCTGGCGGTCGACGTGTGGGGACAGGTGTGTCTGCGGCTCCTCTGGTCGAGGACGGGTCCCCGCCCCTCCCTGGGCCTCCGTGTCCCTGTCCGGGGACTGTGTGAGGACTGGACGCAGCGGGAGTGAAGCCTCTGGTCACTGTAGAACCAGGACTTTGTGGTGCCCGGCGCCCTCTGGTGGCCGGGGAGGGGAATGGCGGACCCAGGGCCCGGTGAGAGGAGGTGGCCTCACCCCCGCCAGAGTGTGTCGTGTGGGGGGCCTCAGTGCCTGGCTGAGGCCTCAGCCTGCGCCCCCAGGACGCCCGCGAGCCTTCGAGAGCACAGAGCTGCCCGGCCCACGTGCAGCCCTGCAGTGGCCCCCACCTGGGCCCCGGGCATCGCTGTCGGGGGGCTCTCCTCTCTGCTCCCGGGACCCCGCAATATCCCCGGTGTGCTGGTCGTGACTGGCCACCCAGCCGCACCGACACCCTCGTCCTGGGGGCGCAGCTGTCCCACAGTCCTCCAGGGCCGAGCCGGCAGGAACCGGGTGGCCCGATGGGCGAGCACCGCCCCCACGGCGTCCCCGTTACCGTAGATCTTGAAGGCGTAGTTGGCCTTGAGCTCGCGGGGAGCCGACTCGCAGAGCACGGAGAACATGTCCACAAAGTCGTTGAAGGTGAGGTTCCCGTCGCCGTCCTCAGAGAACGCCTCCACGATCCGCTCCTTGAAGGGATTCTCCTGCAGAGAGAGCCACAGCGGTCACCTGGGGCGGGCGGGCCGGAGGGCCCCAGGCCGGACAGACAGCTGACGGCCCGTGTGGCGCGGGAGGAGTGGCCTAATCCCCCGGCCCCAGCTGCTCCGTCTGTAAAATCGAAGTAATTGGAAATAATAACTGCACCCACTTAACCGGGCCGTGAGGGGACGGAGTGAGTTCCCGTAGGGAAGGTGTGATGCCAGCGCCCACAAGAGCTCAGCGTCAGGTCATGTCCCCTTGTCACTGAACGAGACAAGTGGCAAGAGTCGGAGAGCCCATCAGACCCCAGGCCAGCAAACGCCCAGGTCCTGCGAGTTCTCCTCCATCGGCCACTGACGCCCTCCTGACCCCAGATCACTCGGGGCCATCTCTCCTGTCGTCCTCCACTCCACTCTGTGCCCAGCCCGGGAGGCTGAGATGACCACGTGGCTCCCGCCCGAGCGCCCGATACCTTCCAGGGCCCCCGAGGCTGCTCTCAAGCCCCTGTCCAGGCCAGGCTGGCCGCTTGCCCAGGGCCGTGCCTGGCCTCTGTCCCTCAGCACCGAGGTCACAGCCGGGACACGGGCCCCGGGTGGATCCACGCGGTGGACCCAGAGCCACACGGGAGGGCTGTGTGCGAAGTCCCGCGCCACGTGGCGGAGGGCATCTGACGTGTGTCGTGGGTGAGGCACTCGTGAGAGGAGCCTCCACGTCAAACACGCGTGTGCTCGGAGTGCCGGCGGCAGGGGCCCTCCCGGGAGCCTGTTAGGGGACCGCCGCGGGCCCCCGGCCCTCGGAACCCGAGCCGGCATTTTGACTGGGTCCCCGGGTGGCCCCTGTGCACACTGGAGTCGAGGAGGGAAGCCGTGGGCCACCGTGCCGTGACAGGCCACGGCCAGACAAGGCGGGGACGGAGGGACAGGACCCGAAAAAGCAGGCGCCAGGGCTGTCGCGCACGCGGGCCGGCCGTCTGACAGAGGGGCAGGCGCGAGCGCAGGCCCAGGGCGCTGTGGGCAGGACCGGTCACGCAGCCCCACGCGCTGCCGAGGTGAGGAGGCCGAGGCCAGGACAGGCCGCTCGGCCGCCGGGCCCACGCAGAGGGGTGGCCCTGCCCCCAGCCCGCCCGCCCTCACCTACCCGGAGCTCCGGCATCTGGATGATGAGGCTCATGGGCACGTGCACGACGGGGCTCTTCCTGTAGTCCATGGGCACGAGGTTGGGAGCCAGCTCGTAGAACCGCGCGTGCAGCCTGCGAGGGGGGCCGGGGGGACGTGGGTGGGGCGGCGACCCCAGCCCCCAGCAGCCCCCAGCAGCCCACGCCCACGCCCGCGGCCGAGAGCCCCACGGGCAGCACCCACAACGACTGGCCGCACTGACACAGGCGCCAAATCTCGCGGCACAACACACTGGGACATCAAGGCCGGCCCGTCACAGAGTCTGGCCTCGGGACGAAGCGGGTCGATTCCAGGAACGCGAGGGGGCACGAGTGTTGGGAAGTCTGTGACTACAAAACTCAAGAGGTAAACTTCTCCGATCGACCTGTCAGCGGCATTGTGACTAGTATGTTGCACGGACGCAGAAAACCTGTGAAAAGCAATACGCCGAGTAGATGGGCCACGTTTACAGCGACGGTCCCTGTGAGGCGAGTGGACAGGTGTGACGAGAGGTCCACTTTGACTCATTATTACCTTGCCCATTTCCAAGTTGTCTAAAATATTTATTGATAAGAATAAATATTACTTTTGTCAATAAAAAAACAAACCTCGCTAGAGCAGAAGCGGAGGATACTCTCTGGCTCGAATCAATTCCCAAAATCATACGTACGTTAAAATGCTAGGGACGCCCTCATCAAAGTGAGGCGCCCACTGTTACCATCACGAGTGCAAGTCAATGCCATCCGTCAAAAAAATAAACGGCACATTTACATACTGCAAAGGAGGAGGCAAATTATTATTTGCTAGAAAAGCAAAAGTAATCTGTTTTAAAAGTATTTGAATGAGAAAGAGCTCAGCGGCTCTTCTACACTAGTTTTTCTGCAAGTCGGCACGAGCCTATTCAAAAATGACATAAAAAAAGATCCAGTCTACAGCCATGCCACCCTGAACACACCCAATTCCGTCTGATCTCGGAAGGCAAGCAGGGTCGGGCCCAGTTAGTACTTGGATGGCAGACCATGTAGGAAGACTGGGAGCTATAGGCGTAAAAAAAAAAAAAAAAAGATCTAATTCACAATATAAAAAAAAAACCCTGAAAAAAACAAACAAACAAAAAAACCCTAAGCATGAAATAAATGCGAAACGTGTAAAGGAAAACCACGACACTGTACCAATGGATAGAAAATATTCAGGGAGTTACGTGACTCACTCTGCTCCTGACGGGAAAGCCTGAATCCTGTGACAGGGACGACCCTCACTTCATTTCTCTGTGGAATGAATATGATCCTAATCTAACTCTGCCAAGGATTTATTCGAGAACTTGCCAACACGACTGGAAAGTTTGTTTGGAAGAATAAATGCAGGAGACTGGAGGACAAACCTCGAAAAAAGGGCATCTGGGGAAACGTTGCTGCGTCGGATGTTAAAACACAGGTTAGACCTACGCCAAGTAAAACCGTACGGAGCAGACGCCGGCACGGGCAAGGCAGCCCCCGACGGGAATGGGCACGGGTCCGCGAGCGGCGGCGTCTGGAAGTGGCAGAGTGGTTGGCGCTC
Source organism: Eidolon dupreanum (assembly GCA_028627145.1). Lineage (NCBI taxonomy): Eukaryota > Metazoa > Chordata > Mammalia > Chiroptera > Pteropodidae > Eidolon > Eidolon dupreanum. The sequence goes on from CM053516.1 coordinate 30,652,017, forward strand.
CACATTCATGCCCACCTCTCATGTAGAGATAATGAAATTAAAATCATGATTTAAAAAGCAGTTGTCCACACTTACAAATGAAAGGATTTCACACAAGAAACCTGACCCCAGCCAACAAGCTGACCCCCCAGGCAAAAACCAGCTGGGGGGGTCAGGTGGGGTCCTGCAGACCCCAGTCTTAACGCCACCACCCCCTGCTCCGCCAGACTGCGTGACTCATTTATGTGCAGTGCACCTTGGCCCCTACAGGTAGCTGAGTCTGAGACCTTTGGGACTTTTAGTAAATGGTTTGAGGGACAGAAGACAAAAAAGTTATAATAGCCAGTGTGATTGAGGAAGCAGGGAAATGGGGCCTCATACACAGCTGCGGCGCAGGGTGGTTCGATACCAATAAAAATCAAAAGCCTTAAAAATGTCTATACCTTCCGATCCAGAAGTCGCTGTTGGAAATTTATCCCAAGAAATAATCCCAGAGGTGTGGGTCGTATGTCACAGTGTCACAGGATATTCACCACTAGGCTAGTGTAATGGTGAAACGCAGAAAATGGAAATGTCGCATCAAACTAAATGAACTAGGGGGGTGGTGAAACCGTTTTTTTATCTATACAATCTGCCTAAAGAAAAGAAATGTTAAGAAAATTAAAAAATAACAAGACCTAAATTTTTTGTAAATGCATACAAAGGGGAAACAGTGGCATAATATATACAGAAATTAGGTTAAATACACCAAAAGGTTAATAGTCATTATTTCCAGAAAAGAGGACTAGAGGTCATTTCTTTGTCCTCTCTTGACTGGCATTATTTCCTAATTTTCCACAGTCATCACGTATCCCATGTGGAATAACAAATTAAAAGTAACTAGAATAGATGATACAAAGTGTTTACAAGGCAGAGAAGGTAACAGAGGAGAAAGTAACACAGAGGCAAACACTGGGCCACTTCCTGGGTGGGCCTCGCTGGACTCGGCTCAGCCTGACAACACCCAGCGGTGCTCAGGGTGCAGCTCACCCAGGGACCCACCTGGGTGGGGCCAGCAGCACTCAGGGGCCCTGGGAGCAGGGCCTGGGTCAGGGACCCCCCATCAAGTCCCAGAGCCTGCCGGCCCGGTCCCTTGGCAGTGCCTTGGGGTGGACATTACGATCCCCATCCATTTTATACAAGAACCAGAGGCCGGGGAGGCTCCGAGCTTGGCCAAGGGCTACAGAGCTGGGGAGTGGTGGCGGGGCCCAGGGGTGCCGATGCCCAGGCCGAAGGGCTCTGCCCCTCCAGGTGGTGGAAGTGGGGTGTCCCTGCCCATCCAGGTGACAGGGAGGTAGAGCAGCCTGGGCAGCGAGGGAGGCCGAGGGACACTGCCTGCCCCAGCACAGTGCCAGGGCAGTGACCGCCCAGCCCTCGTGGGAAGCTGCAACAGTCTCGCCCCGGCCGGCCCAGCAGCCCAGGGGAAAGCGATCCTGAGACCTGTGGCTCTCGGGAGCCACCTGATAGCCAGAGCAGGTGCCAGGTGTCCTGCTCACCATCTGGCCCCGGGCGCCAACCCCTCCCACTCCCCCGTCAAGGCCCACCCCGCCCCCAAAGACGGGAGTCGTCTTGGGAAGGGTGAGGGCCTGGTGGCCGGCCCGGGCAATGGGGCGCTGCACGCCACGCCCCTGTCTTTTGGACCTCCCAGAAGCAGGGGGACATCCGAGCTGGAGCCAGAAGGCCCTGAGGAGCCCCCGGTCCAAGCAGCAGGGACCCCTCCTCTGACAGGTCCCAGGATGCACGGAGCTAGCAAGGGGCCTGGAGTCAGGGGCCAGGGCTTCAGTCCCTGGCCGTGGCACTGGCCCAGCTGCTAAGTCCCATCTGTGCAGTGGGGGTGAAATCGGGCTCTCCCGTCAGAAGGGGACAGTGAGGGTTAAATGGAAATGTGCCCGAGACCACCCACCACCGAGCCCGCCGCTCGTCAGGAGATGCTCAGCCCCCGGCAGAGGGATCTGGGCCCGGGCGTGGGGCGTGGGGCGTGGGGCGTGGGGCGTGGTTCCAAGTTCACGCCTGCACTTGGCTCCTGACACGGACCGTGCTCCTCCATGGCCACCACGTGGGGTCCCTGGCCCTCCCCGCCCTCCCTACCCAGGCCCAGCTCCAAGGGGTGAACGGAAGCCACACCTACTTGAGGATGTCTTTCTTATTGAAGAACGTGCAGTCCTGCAGAGAAAACACACGGTGGGTCAGGGTCAGTCGGTGGTGTGGCCCTGGCTCCTCCTTCCGCAGACCCTCCCCGGGGAGGTGGGGAGCGGCCCTGGACGGTGCTGGGGACAGAGGAGTCACGACCACCCTCCCTGCTCCGCGCTCCCGGGACGGCTGTCCAGTGGGTCCAGGAACCGTCTCCTGAAGCTTTAGGCCTGGCCCAGGGGTCCGAGTGCAGACGCGGGAGCTGGGAGGGGGCAGAGCTGGGTGCTTCTGACCTGAGGGGCCAGGGGGGAGCCCTGTGGGGTCAACAGGGCAGTGGCTGGGAGACAGCTCAGGAGTGAGGACGAGCAGTTCGCGGGGTCGTGTCAGTGCGTCTAAGAGGCCGCGGGGAAAGCTGGCCCTTTGGAATCGCTGGCCCCTGCGGCGGGGAGGGGGGCACGAAATGCTGCCATCGCCTGGGTAACTTGAGGTTATCCGCAGACACCCCGGCTGGCCCCGGCGGGCTGGGCGTCGGGAGGGAGAGGCGAGGCTCTCGGGTTTCACGGCTCCCATTTCTTACCCGCCGCCCGCGGGGGCAGCCGGGCTCCGGCCAAGGCTCGGAGCCCATCGCTGGCTCCGAAGGGGAACCCAACGCCAGCTGGTCCAGGTGGGCGCCGGACTCCTCGCCCCCTCACCGCTACCCTCACTCCTCAGCAAGGTCCGCCTGCTCCCTGCACCCACGCCGTGCCCCACCTGGAACGCCGCCTGCCTGCCCCTCTGGGCCCACGTTGTTCCGGAATCTTCTCAGCAAAGCAAGACCCCTCCCCTCCTAGTCTCCCGCTCCCTCCGCCAGCACGCCCCTCACTCCCTGCCTGCCTCTCACAGACCACGCTGGGGCGAGCAGCACGCACTGCACCCCACACAGAGTGAGCCTCAGGTTCGTGACTCAAACTCTCGGCTGAGCCTGACCGGGCAGGGTCCTGAAAGGCTCCTCGGCCTCCGTCTGCCCTTCTGTAAAATGGAGCCAACGACCCAGCTCACGGTGATGTCCCAGCACCCGGCCCGCTGGATGTGTCCACACTGCCTGGGGCCTCCGCTGCCCACATCACAGGCCCCACGCTCAAGCCCGAGGCCCGACTCGCATGTGGCTAAGGTGTCGTCCCTCCCGCGGCACACGCCACCCAGGTGACAACGCAGTCTGGCCCTGCGCCTGGGGCAGCGGGAAGGAGGAGCCGGAGTGGGGCCTGGAAGGATGTGGCCGCCCGGAGGGGAGGCATCCCAGAGCAGAGGCGGGGTGGTGGGGCGTTGGGGGGAGTCTGGCCTGTGGGGGGACCGCGCAGGTGGTGGGTGGCTGGGAAGCCGGGAGCGGGGTGCGCAGGCCGCCCAGGCTCCCCGCAAGCCCAGGCTGGGCTTCGCCTGCAACCCCGGGAGTTGCCCAGGGGCGGGAGGGCATTGGGGTCTCCTCCGGGCAGCTCCTGGCTCCTGAGAAAGAGGGCCTGAAGGGTCTGAGGGGTGGCTGCTGGCACCCCAGGGGGCTGGGGGAGGTGACCGTGAAGGCTGGCGCCTGCTGGCCGCCTTGCTCCGAGTACCTCCAGGCTGGAGCCAGAGGGAGAGACGCCAACGGATAAACAAGAGGCCCCCAACTTAACACCGCGTTTCGGGGCTCACTCCCCAGCCAGGTGGGACCCGGCTCTCCTGGGCCGCTTCCCGGGATCCGGGGTCTCCCCTGCAGTGAAGACTCCGAAGAGTCGCGGCCCAAGGTCCCGCTCGGAGTGACGGCAGAGGCCGGTGCGACCCCCGGAGCCGCTTTGCGGGCGGGGGCGCGGGCTCACCTGGTAGTTGTCCAGCTGCTCCTCCGTGAAGATGGTCTGCTTGTTGCCCATGGTGCGCGCGGCCGCGGCCCCGCGCGCAACCCGCGGCCCCGCCCACCGCGAGGGCGGGGCCCGGGGCGGGGCGGGGCGTGCGGAGGGTGCCGCCCCCGGCTGCGGCGCCGCGCGGCTCCGCCAGGGGGCGCCCGGCCGCCGGCAGAGGGTGAGGGCAGGAGGACGGGGTTTGCTCGCCTAGGCTTTGAGTCAGTCCTTGGGCACAGACAGGAGACTTCAGATGATTTAAAGGACTTACTGCGCCCAGAAACTGTGACAAAGGCCGGGATCTTTTCGAGAGCTTTTAAGCAAATGTAATCACCAAGTGCCTTTTAGAGGTCCAGCGCACATGTGTTATTTCCAGCCCCAGCATAGCCAATTCTACAGGCGTATCTCCATCTCACAGATGAGGTCACTGAGGCTGCAGTGGTGCAGCAACTTGCCCGGGGGCCCACAGCTGGGAAGCGGCAGAACCCGCCTGCACCCAGGCACTGGTCAGCCCTGACCATACCGGACTGAAGAGGAGGCTGGGACTTTATGCTTTAAAACAGGTGGTTTGTTGCCTTCACCACTTGGGAGGCTCCACCTCTAGTTTCTGAATTTACTAAGTCTGGGGTGGCCAAGAATGTGGGCATCTACAAGTTCACAGGTGATGTGGACGCTGCTGCCCGGGCCCGCTTTGAGAATCATCGAGAACCCCGAGACTCAGAGGCCGGCTTCTCATCCCTCATTTATATAGGACATGTGGAACAGGGGCCTCAGCCATGGGAAAGAAGTCAGGATATGTGACCAGAAATTAAGAGAATGTGGAATTTTAAAGCAGAAACAGGCTTTCGTAAGACTGTCCCCATCTGCACTTCCCCTTTCTCCCATATTAGACTTGGGGAAACCGAAGCCTTTCCAAACCACACAATCACTTTCACAGAAGCTCTCCCTCTTCCCATCTTAGATTCCACAAGCCCATGATAGGCCAGTGTTCAGATGCTGCGCTGCACGTACCTTCACAGTTGCTCATTTCTGTTCACTTGCATTCCAGCTGCTCCAGGTAGAGAAGCCAGAGTCTCTGCAGAGGATGTTTTCAGTCCTGGGAGTCCTCTCCTCCCACAGGTGATGAATAGAAGCACCCACCTGACCAGAAAACTCCTGTGAGAAATCCTTTCTGATGGCTATTACCAGTGTCCTGAACGAGGCCCTCTCTCCCGAACTACTACAATGATGCTGTGAGGAAGGTCAAAAGGTACAGTTCCCACGCTACAGATTAGAAGCCCTGGGCTCAGGCAGAGTGACTTGCCTAGTGCCGTCCAGCTAGGAAGTGGCAAAGCAAGGCTCAGCCTCATTCTCCGATCCCAAATCACGTGCCTCCACGGCTCCCAGATGTTGGATGTGGGCCCTGAGGACAGTGTGTGTGTTTGCAGGGAGGGAGGACGGAGGGGGTGCACAGAAGCGTCGATTCCCTGCACTGTGCCTGTTTCCTGAATATGGTTATTCCATGAACGCCTCTTAAGTCTGTTGATTTGGTGTTATTATCCCATTCACAGATGAAGGAATAATCTCAGAGAAGGCGACTCGCCCAAGGTTACGCAGCTGGTAATGAGTGGATTTAGATCTGGGCCCTGTCTAGGGCAGGGGGGCAGTAGTTACCGCTTCTATAGGCGTTGAGAACACAGCCAACGAAAATCCTGCCCTCCTGGAATTTACCCCCGGGGGAGGAGACAAACAGGAAATCGACAAGTGAAATATGCATGGTATGCCAGGAGGTGAGATAAGTGCTATAGAAAAATAAAGCAGGGAAGGGGGATAGACCTCAGGGAGCAGGGGTAGCCATTTAAAATGGAGTGGTCAAGACAGTAGCCCTCAGGAAAATGAAAAAAAAAACGAAAGCAGACACCACTTCACCCCCTCTACGACGGCCGTAATAAAAAAGGCAGTTAATAACAAGTGCCTCGCATGTAGGACGCGCGCAGCCACGGTCCCTTCTGAACCGTGCGTCAATGAATGGAGGAAGAGCCGGGGCAGTCCGCGGGGGAGATCCGAACCGGCCGCTTCCGGGTCGTAGCTGAGTACGTCACCGCGAGACGAGCCCGGCGATTGGCCGGCGGAGGCGGCGCGTGCCCCAGCGGGCGGGCTCTGGGGCGGGGCTTCTTGGGGGCGTGGCCCGGCGCGGGCGGCGCGGCTGCGCACTCCGGCAGCGCTGTCGCCGCGGTGAGAGGGACGCGATGGCGGGGCCCGCGTGGATGTCCAAGGTGAGCGCCGGGCGGACGGGCGGCGATCGCGTGGATCGGGCGGGCCCGACGGGGAGGCGGCCTTGTGGCGTGTGGGCAGCGCGAGCCCAGACAGCCGCGCCCGGTGGCGATGGCGTCCAGGTCGAGGGGGGCGCGGCCCCGCTCCCCGAGGCACCCCAGGCCGAAGCCCAGGCCCCGCGCCGAGCCGGACGGTCCGAGGCCGGGCCCGCGCCGTGCTCACGGCCGGGACTCCCCGCGTCCGCTCGTCGACCGCCGGCGCTGGGCGGACAGGGCCCCGCGGCGGACCTCAGGCCGCTCCCTGCCAGGACCCGCACCCCAACTCCCCGGGCTGCCCTCGTGGCTGTGCCCCCTCCAAAGGACACGGGCGCTCTACACCGCGAGTTGCCCCCTGAACCCTCCGAGGAGAGGGAGGCCAGCAGCTCCTTTACCTCGTTGGTGAGAATCTGCCATCCGGAGAGCTGCTGCCTTCGGACAGCTGCGATGCCAGGGCTGGAGAGGGCTCGGACCATCTCTCAGGCTCCTTGGTTCCTGGGTGGCGCGCCCCGCTTCAGAGGTCATTCTCAAGGTCACACAGGAAGTTGGTGTCAGAGCGGGAGAGGAAACCAGGCGCTCTGGGTGTTCCCAGCTCTTAGTCCCATTCTGCCTGCTCTGGGCCAAGGTCACAGCACAGATTACAGGTGCAGGAAAAAACAGGCCCTCAGGCCTCCGGGTGCTGGTGAAGAACTGCCCCTCGAAATCTACCACAGGCACTTTAATTGTTCTCTAGAATTTGACACTCTCTTCCGCCTTCGTTTTGCATTTAAAATGAGGTCCCCGTGCACTGGTATTTAGTGATAAAGCTCTACCCTGGAACATAGGCGTCTCCAGTCTAAATCCTGGAGTGCTACCGACTGGCTCTGTGACCCTGAGCAATTTCTTTAACCTTAATATGCCCATCTATAAAGCGTCTATACTTGCTTCACAGAGTTGTCTGATGATTAAATATGAAAGCACCTAGCACCTGCAGAAGGAACAAACACCTGAAGCTTTTTTAGTTATCGACACATTTATCCTGCAGTCACCAAACAGATGGTGGCTCTTGGGCATCAGTAGCTATGTAACTTCCATGTCATTGTCTAAAGCGAAGCCAGTCCCTTAATCACTGAGTTTACACTCAACACCTAATCTGTGGCAGGTACACGGAGCCTTCAGAATGAGGGACTGAGGCAGTACTTTTAATAATCAACGTGCAAGTCAGTTCGTTTTGCCTTTATCGTGGTCTACAAGAAAAAAAAAACACATAGATATTGAGAAAGTGTCGGGTCGTGGATTCAGAAGACAAGGTTCTCCTCTGACACGGATCCCTGTGTGACCTTTGACAGTCATTTGACCTCTGTGAGGCCAGGAAATAGAAGGTGCCTCAGAGACAGGTCATCTGAGGAGAATGCAATGTCTCAGCTAAAAAAGTGTAGTTTCATTTTACCTTCGACATCTTTGACAGCTTTTATTCATGAAATCGACTTTAAAAGTACATTGTACTTAAGTTCTTCAAGCAAAGGTAAACCGAGTGTTTAGGTTTTCAGATCTGACGTAGCTTGCCACATTGAGCTGATATATGAGAAAATACTCCTAGGAAGTTCCCGAATATCTCTGCAAACTTGTAGCATTAGCAGCCGTCAGAAGTGGCTTCGCCTCTGCCTCTTGCTGCATGTGGTTTAATTATGTGCATGGCGTTTCTCTGTTAATATTAATATAGGTCTCCCGGCTGCTAGGGGCGTTCCACAACCCAAAACAGGTGACCAGAGGTTTTGCTGGTGGTGTGAGTATAATTACGTTTTTTATTTTTTTTCTTTTAGAAGTTTCTCAAGAAAGATGCTCTAATACATTTATTATCTAGCCATTGATCTCCATTTATTTAAAATTAGAGAAAATTGGCCATACTTATGCTATATATTAACATTATTGGCTAACATGTATGAATGTATTAGGTCACATTTAAAAGAATTATATTACAGCTGGCTATGTAAGCCTGTCACATTAATATCTTGTTAAGGAGCCTTGTTAAAAATAGATAGAAATTTCCCTTGAGCCTGTGCCTTTTTTTCACAGTCTCATTTTGGTAACACGGTTTTCTTCAAACCCACTACAAGTGGAGAAAAATTGTTGAGAAGCTTCAAACCCTGCTTTGCATTTTTATTTTGTGACCTTCCCTAAAAACAGTAGATTGGTCGCCCGAGAAGCCCGTGGGGCCCGTGGGCCTGCGCTCTCCCCACACGGTCTCGGAGCCTGTCCTGTTAGGGGAGCATTTATTTCTCCTTGAATCTGCTGCTTTTAGAATTCCCGGCATTAGAGTTCTGTGCTTTGACAGCTGATAACCACATTTTTAGAGCATTCTAAGACTGTGGGTCAGTGACTTCCCACGCGGTTTTATTTTACCCCTTCCTACAGAATCTGATTTGTGTTTCATAATTCTCATACTCCCATATGACATCTTACTCCATGAGGGATTTGTAAGACCATAGTACTTTTTTTCAATTCACGTTCTGTACTGTGGAATACAGTAGGTTTTTCTGGTGGCCTGATGACATTTACTGAGACTAGTTGGGAGAACAGGAAGAAGCCAGAAGGTTCCGGGCTCTGCTCAGACAAAGATGCAGAATATGGCTGCACTACAGGCTCAGGGACAGCGAAGCGTTTTAAACACATTCTGGAAGCTAATAAGATCATCATTGCACTCTGCTATTATTTAATTTTTAGGCTATCCATTAAAAAATTGTGTTAGCCTGGTGGGGAGGGGTTATATTTGAAAGAAATAAAAGGAAAAACGAATTTTTAAAAAGATTTCTTCAATGTACATAAAAATTCAGAAATCATTAGTCTGCCTGCTCAGGGAGTATCACTGGAAGGCAAGACCAGGGAAGCGAGTCAGTGATTTAAGGAAGTGCAGTGCAGGTGGCTGAGAGACACCATCGTCTGGACCAAACCTCCAGGTGGGGCACTGTCCCCAAACTGTGACGTATCATTTCCAAATGAAGAGAGAGGGTCTCAATATCCTCTTAAGTCATCTGAATCCTCTCATTATTCCTCTTTACACATTTTTATTTCTGTGTTTGAAACGCTGGCTTCGTTTTGTTTGAAGCCTTTGAAATAAATGACTGATGTTACATTATAAATACACTGTCACTCTAAGTGTAACTCAGACTTTGTAGGTTTGATCACGTGTTGTTCTTACTGGTTACAAGTAAACTTTGCTGAGCTAATTTCAGTTACATGTGTCACTAAGGAGACAGTTTTAGAGAGGAACTCAGAAAGATGGAGACCCTCTCTTGATGGTGAAGTCCCATCTCCTCCGAGGGCCAAAACGGGAAGTGTTTCGTGGGGTACGAAACTTTCCGTGGAGAGGAAAGCACACGCCTTCGTGACGAGCCCTCTGAACGTTAGCGAGAGGACAGTGTCGAGATTTTTGCTTCCTTTGGTTTTACAGACTTGAATTAATGGGACCCTTTGGAACTTTTCTGAAAAAAAAAATATCAATTAGGAAGTCCATTTAGTAGTTTAGTTTTATCTAAAGGGTGTCACGTGAGTTCTTTTTACTACCTGAACTCAGGTAAAGAGTAGCACAGTGGAGTATCTTGATTGCCACCTCCACTCCGATGAGCCCTTGGGAAGTCGGTCTGTTTTCCTAATGGCATTTGGGTCTTCCTGAGGTCCCCCATAGACTGGATTTCCTTGTCAATGATACTCTTTTTTAAACCTTCAAAAATCAATGCTTACCGTCTTCTTTGATGATTTCTTATGTTCAGGTTCAGACAGTCACTTTAATTCCAGGAGATGGCATTGGCCCAGAAATTTCAGCTGCAGTTATGAAGATTTTTGACGCTGCCAAAGTAAGTGGGCTTGACACACACTTTCAGCGATAACTCGTAGGAACGTTTTCTCACTCACTGGAGTCTGTGAACTCTCAGAGTGAATTGTGCACGTTTGCATGGGGTAGGAAAGGCCTGTGCTGAATCCTCGCGATTTTGAACAGTGGTGTTCCCTGCTGTCAACTGTCAGGGGCGGCAGTCACCGCTTTGCCGTCAGTGTCGAGTAAAGCAGTGCCACGGCATTCGTGCATCTCTGAGCCCTGCCTGGGTTCGAGACCTCCCCTCCCAGACCTGCCAAGTCCCCTCTCTGCCTTGTTCTGCCTTCTGCCAAAGAGGAGAATACAACTGACACTTCGAAACACTGTATAGGCGATTTCAAAAGATTTTGTTTTGAAGTTTCTGATGTGGTGTTGTCAAGTGTGAGGTATTATTATTCCAACAGCCTTCAACGCATGTAGATATTTTTAAATCCTCTTGACTTGGGATTTTTGGAGACTTAGACTTTGTTTGATCTGATGCTTTCTTATTGCTGTTTACAGCTGCTGGCTGATATAACGCGTAAGATTAAATCGGGTTGTTACGGCACTGACAGTTATAGGTTGAAGAACAGAATTTACTTATCCAAATTATACGTAGATAGTTTTTCCTACGTGAGTTTCTTATGAAACCTCTTGCAGAAGAAATGAGGAATTCGGTCGCCCCCTGAGCTGTGAGCACCCTGGGGACGAGGACCCTGTCAGCCTGCCCTCTTCACAGTGCACGCTCGGCGTGCTGGCTGCCACGTGGGTGGACAGAAAGGATGACACTGTGGTTTATGTCTTAAAACTGGCCTTGATAATTCTTATTGTACACAACGCACCCATTTAAAACGTACAACTCGATAGTTTTTGTTCATTCACCGAGTTGTGCAGCTGTCACCACGGCCTAATTTTAGAGCGTTGTCATCACCCAGAAGAAACCTCATACTCATCGGCAGTCACTCCCTGTTCCCCCTGCGGCTCTCGCCCCGCCCCGCCCCAGCCACAGGCACCCCCAACCTGCCCTCTGCCCCGTGGATCTGCCTGCTCTGGGCGTTTCACACAAAGTCTCATAATGTGCGGTCCTTCAGGGCCGGCTCCTGCTCGCGTGATGCCTTCATCCGTGGGTCGCGCTATGGAAGGTTTCTGGGACCCCCGTTTCCCTTCCCGATGATGCTCTAATTATAGCCTTGTTAAGAGCCGTGATAAAGGGAGCGGCAGGTGGAAGCCAGCAGTCTGAGCAGACGGGTGGGGCGCGCCGGGCAACGCCACCTGCTGGGCGCGCGTCGCCGTCAGGCTCCGCTGCTCACTGCTCTGGTGTGGCATCCAGGCGCCCATCCAGTGGGAGGAGCGGAATGTCACCGCCATTCAAGGGCCCGGAGGGAAGTGGATGATCCCTCCGGAGGCCAAGGAGTCCATGGACAAGAACAAGATGGGCCTCAAAGGTAATCTGAAGTGGCCGTGACGGCACCGCGGGTCCCCACTGCCAGTGCTAGGCTCGGAAAGTTATGCATTTAAGCTAAGTAAGGTCAGCCTTTTACGGAGCAGCTTACCCATAGTGAGATGCTTTGTTTTTCGGGTGGGGACATATTTTCCCCAGTGAAAACGTTAAGTATTATTGGCCAATGTCTAATGAAAGTCCATAGCTACCTTCATCTAGATTTATCTTTTGCATAATTTTTACATTTTATTTGAATCACTTAAGGTCACGGTTCAGAATAGTGGGGTGTGACAGGTTTAGATTCAGCACCTGCTCTAAACCCACACAGGCCAGCTTGGGTCTTCCTTGCCCCCTGCTGGCCCGGCGGCCAGCCACGACGGGCTCGCTCAGAAACAGCACCTGTCTGTCCTTTCAGGTGACTCCTGCCCTGCGGTTCAGGGGTCCCTGGGTCGTGCAGCACACGCGTTAGGTCCACACCACGACCTCACGCCCAGGGAAAGGGCCCTGGCACTGCTCCGATGGACAAATGAGAGAGGAGAATTGTCTAGTCGACACCGCGTGCTCGTGTTCATGGGAGGGGGCCTCCTGCCATGGTGTGGTGTTCTTTATTACAGGCCCTTTAAAGACCCCGATTGCGGCTGGTCACCCATCCATGAATTTGTTGCTGCGTAAAACATTCGACCTCTATGCAAATGTCCGGCCGTGTGTCTCGATCGAAGGCTATAAGACCCCTTACCACGACGTGGATATTGTCACCATCCGAGAGAACACAGAAGGGGAGTACAGTGGGATCGAGCACGTGGTATGTGCGTTCGGATCCGCTATGTCCTTGGTCGGGCTGCTTCCTGCGCACTGGGCAGGCGTTTGGGTTCCCAGCTGACACCCCCCCACCCCCTCGCCAGAGGCGGCCGGGCGTCCAGTACCTGCCTCGTGGGCTGGGCTGGTAGGAACCCCGCGGCCAGGAACCCCGCGACCGTTCGCACGCGCCACGCCCGCCAGGGCGGCGGGCAGCGCGCAGGCGCCCGTGGGTGCGGCCTCTGCAGGGGGCGGGGCGGCCTGTCTTCCAGATCGTGGACGGCGTCGTGCAGAGCATCAAGCTCATCACCGAGGAGGCGAGCAGGCGCATCGCCGAGTTCGCCTTCGAGTACGCCCGGAACAACCACCGGAGCAACGTGACCGCCGTGCACAAAGCCAACATCATGTGAGTCCCCGCGGGGCGGCGGCCTGCTCCCCGATTCCCCGTGCCTCTGAAAAGCACCCGCAGCCAGTCGGAGGTCGGCTGCTTCTGTCGTCGGGACGTCCAGGGGCGCAGATGGGGGTTCTGGTCCTGGGAGGCAGGAGGGGCCCCAAGGTCAGAGAAGGGAGCTGTAGGCTTTGGAGCCCCCGATTGGCCTGGCAGCCTTCCGAGTGGAATGGTGGGGGTGCTGGGCGCTGGCTGGGCGGGGAGCCCAGCGGTTCAGAGCCTCGCGGCCAGTCTGCTCAAGGCCATCCCTGAATGTCTAAAGAAGCGGGCTTCCTGGCCTAGGAAAAGCGCTGGACACGTAGCAATAAAACCACCTACCTGAGTTAGCCTTTTAAAGCGACCTCGCTGTTTTCTTACTAATAGGTTATTTGGTAATTATTGCTGGATAACATTGCTGCCTAAAAAAACAATTTTGCTCTAATTGAAATCAGATACTCTGGCTTCTAGAACCGAAATTTCTTGAATTTACTTCTCTGATGCTTTTCTTTCTGCAAGTTTTTGCTTTCGACCATTTTTATTTGATTAAATACAGGCGGATGTCAGATGGGCTCTTTCTGCAAAAATGCAGGGAAGTTGCAGAAAACTGTAAAGATATTAAATTTAACGAGATGTACCTGGACACAGTGTGTTTGAATGTAAGTGTGGCCCCCGCTTACCTGCTCCTTCCGGGCTGTGTGCTGTGTCCGTGCGCCTCTGACTGCTGAACACACCGATGCGTTTCTTGCAGATGGTCCAAGACCCGTCCCAGTTTGACGTCCTTGTTATGCCGAACTTGTATGGCGACATCCTGAGGTGAGTCTGGCCGCACCGTTTTAGCCTGTAATTTACAAATGTCTGAAAATAAATCGTAGTGTAAAAATCTCCATCCAGTAGTATAAAATCGCAGGTGCTGTAAGACGTGAGCTCTGACAGCCGAGGCGGCTGCAGGAATCGATCACCTGCTGGGTGAGTCGTTCCCGCATTTCTGTGCCCTGTCGGCTCTGGGCTCTTGATACCTGGTCATTAGTTCCTTCAGATTTTTCAGATGTTTTACTGGTTGGTTGGGTGACTGAGTTCCTATAGCTAGGAAGGTAGGTGGTCACTTTTTACAGATTTTTTTGGTAACTTTTGACATAATTTCAGACTTACAGAAAAGTTGCAAGAAAGTTACAGAGAATTCCTGTGTGCTCGGCACCCACAGCACCCACGTTCCCCAAATGTAACACTTTTCCATATTCACTGTGTCAGTCCCTCTCTCCTTTTTTCTAAAAACACACATACACACACACGCGCGCGCACGCACACGACATTGGCCACATGGCGTTTTTCCGAGTTCATTGTTTGTTCTGCATTAGTTGGCGTTCTGTGAGGACAAGCATTTTCTTGTCTCGGATGTATCTTTGTTTATTTGTACCCATTGGGACTCATGGTTTCCCTTTAATGCCGTGGTGATGTCTGTCACTGTCACCGATGCTCCGGTTGTGCCAACTCAGCTGGGGGGTGTCCCCGCGCGCCGTCGGTGGCTTTCTGGCACAGTCCGATGCTCCAGGCTCATCCTGTATCTTCCAGTTTCCCCAAGGAGCACTCGTTCCTCTTTCTGAACGATGGCGTTTAGCAGTTGAAGTCTGTGTGCTGGGTGACATGTTCTTTTCCAACCCAACACCCCTGACGTGCTTTGTGCCCCCAGTGACCTGTGTGCAGGGCTGATCGGAGGTCTCGGCGTGACACCAAGCGGCAACATTGGCGCCAACGGGGTGGCGATCTTCGAGTCGGTGAGGTCCCCGCTGACACCCAAGGCAGAATTTAAGTCAGGGCGGCCTGAGGGGGCTGGGGGGTGGGGCGCGTCACTGTGTCAGAGCTCTCGCGACTTGCCAGCTTCAAAATAATGCCTCCTTGTTCAGGTGTTTTATATCAGTTTGCTTTATTTGTTATCGCTCTTATTAATTTTGTATCATTATAATTTAGCCTTTCTCAGTTAAAATATTTTACGAGAAGTTGCCCAAAAGGTGGTTAGTCTGTGGTTTGGCAGTTTTGAGAAATTCCTTCCGCCGTTTCTGCGGGCGTCTAGACGGGGTGCGGTGAGCGGGCACGGCCACGTGCGGGCGCCGGCCCCCGCAGCGGTGAGGGCGGCGGCTGTGGGCGGCTCGCCCCGTGCCGACGGCTGTGCTTCCCCGGCGCAGGTTCACGGCACGGCCCCAGACATCGCTGGCACGGACATGGCCAACCCCACGGCGCTGCTGCTCAGCGCCGTGATGATGCTGCGCCACATGGGCCTGGCCAGCCACGCCGCGAAGATCGAGACGGCCTGCTTCGCCACCATCAAGGACGGGAAGGTACCGCGGCCTCGCGGGCTCGCCCCTAACCCCTGGTGAAACGCACGTGATATAAATGCACCTTTTTGACCCTTTTGACGTGTTTGGGTCAGTGCTGTTAAGCACTGTCACACTGTTGTGTGACCGTCCCCACCACCCAGCTCCGGCCCTTTTTTCATTTTCCTAAACGGAAACTGTCTTCACCAAGCACTCACTCCCCAACTCCTTCCTGCCTTCCGTCCCCCGACACTGGCACACACCTTTGCTTCGTCTATGACTTTGACTCCTCTAGGGACCTTGGGTAAATGGGGTCATGGATTTGTCATCTTGTAGCTGGATTTCACGTGGCATAGTGTTTTCAAGGTTGGCTCCTTTTTACAAAATTCTGTAATTTGAAATTGTTTCTTACAGCCAAAGCAAAAAATGCGAGCTTGTTTTTGATAGCCTGGCAGCCACACTGAAGCACAAGTGATCGTCGTAGTTCTTTATTCCGACACCGTTTGTGTGGCACGCGGGGTGCGGGAGAGCAAGGGGCGGTGTGGCTGCCTGGGATCCAGGAGGGGGAGTTGCCAGAAACAGGGGGCTGCGGAGAGCCTCTCACGTGAAGAGGAAGTTTCAGAGCTGGTGACTTTTAACATCGCCTGACATTTAAAGTAGAGCGAAACGTCGAAAGCTTTTAAACTTGAGGGGCCCTGGGGGTTTGAGAAACCTCCCATCTGCTCTGCTCTCATCAAATGTCCACACCGCAGACATCCTCTTTGGGTCTATTGTGGGGATGGAGGCCTTTCCCAGGCCTCCTGGGGCAGGCGGCCGGCTGTGGGGAGGGTGCACCCCTCGAAAAGAGGGGCTAGCGCAGGACGGCAGCCCGGGAACTGCCTAGTGGCCTTCTCACCAGGGGCTTCAAATTTTACTGTTGCTTTTTCCTTTCCTCAGACCTTAACAAAAGACTTGGGAGGCAGCGCGAAATGCTCCGACTTCACAGAAGAAATCTGCCGCCGAGTGAAAGACTTGGATTAAGGCCTCTGCAGGAGCTGTCCACACCAGTCACCCTGAACACACCCACGCGGCCGTGCTAGGGGACACACACCCCGTTCCGTGTGCGCTTGGCTTGCTCATTTCCTGCCCGAGTACACTCTAGATCTGGCCTTTCCGTAAAAATCTGTGCAAAGGATGCAGGTGACGTCCCTTGGCCTCCTTTTAAAGGACTTTTTCCAAATGCTTGTTTCATTTGTTAAATGTCTCTCTGGTTATTTGGTATACATTTTTTTGTAAACTCTAAGCAGACTGTATCATTTGCCATTGTGAACCATTTTACACTTCAGTTAAAAGATTTCCTTAGCTGTAAATATGATACAGAATTAATAAGAGAAAACATCTAACTTTTTAAAAAAAATTTTTCCTTGGTTTACGAAAAATATAATAGAAATAGAACAGTATTGATATAATAGCACAGATGACATTCTCATCAATGGACAGGCACGAGAGAAGTTTCCTAGGAAAAGGCTCACATCCAAAACTGAGTACGGCCTATTTCTTAGTGACATGGAAAATTAAGACACTTTTGTCCTTTATATGAATTACTGAATCTGAATAAAGACTCCAGATCAAAGAAATTTGTAATGAGATGTAATTTTTGTTACTAAGATACAGGTGACATATTGGCCACAAAGACACAAATGCATTGTTTGATTATTACCTTGAGATTTGCTGTTCCCTTGGCGGGGGGGCGGGGAGGGCGCTACCTTGTTAAGCACCACGCGTGACCCAGCCCTGGGACTGGCCCAGTCGACCTGGGAGCTGCACCGTGTGTGGGGACGCTCCTGCAGCCTGTGTATCACACTCCAGCTGACCCGCTCACAGGCCTGACCCCGGGGCTGTCGATTTTGTCCCTTGGCACCAGGCCCAGCAGACTCTGCCCTGGGGAGGCTTGGCTCCGCATTGACCTTCAGGTACCCTGCCCCACCCCCGCCTATAGCATGATTTTTCTAAATCTTCAGACACTGAGTCTCTATTATATTGAACACTTGCCCTTTGGCCCCAAACCAAAGGCAACTCACGACCTCCCTTGCCCTTTGCGTGATGTCACAAACCCACGGCTTTGCATAATGTGCTCAGGTCATGGGGATTTTTTAAGGACAAATACTCCTGTCTGGGTGCCTCTCTAGGCTCCTAAGCAGACTCACAACCTTACATGTATTGTGCTCTGTTTAAGCTGCGGCTTCCTCTGTTTTACGGGATTGTGCTAATTATTTTGGGGCTCGCTAATAAAGAATTCCAAAACCGACCGAGACATACGCTTTGTCTACCTGTTTCCGTCAGATGCCTCCAGCCAGTGTGGCTCGGCTGGTACTGGGAAAGGCAGCGTCAGGTGTCCGGGCAGGGGTGGCAAGGTGGTGACACCCGCAGAGCTGGCCGTTGGCGTGGCATGCTCCACTGGACCCCGTGGCGCCTTCGCTCGTGCCAGGCGCCAGTGGTCGCCCACACGCCCGTCCCACATGGCCCCGTGGGCCCAGCACTCCCCAGACTGGCTCCACCTGCTCGACAGCAAAATCACGTCCTTGCCGACACTTCTGCTAAGAAGTTTCATATCCAGATGAGACATGAAATGTAAGCAGCGGGTCTACGAAGCGCCGCGTCAGCTGGCATGAGTGTGGAGCAGAGCCCGGGAGAGGGGCGACAGATCAGCAGATGGCAACCAGGTCCCAGGACGCGCGAGTGGGTTCCAGCCGCTGGCTTCCCCGTGGCACACGGCGGCACGCGCCGATGCCCTGCCCCGCGCGGCCAGCGCTGAGCCGGTGGCCGGAAAACCTGCCCGGAAGAAGGCCAGAGTCTGTGAGCTGTTCAGGTCTGGAAGGAGAGCTGGTCTCCTGTCCCCTGAACAAAAAGCGACGCTTAAAACCGCGCGCACGCGCAGCTCCTCGGAATCGTCAGCGACCGTGGGCACGAGACCCAGCGAGTGCAGACGCCGGCGCCACCACCGACCCGGGGCCTAAGAGACCCGCCGGGAGTCCGCACGCCCAGACCCAAGGGACGCGGGCACGGGAACGCCCCGCCTGCACCGGACGCCGGGGGCCCCGGCCACTCGCTCTGCTCCCGGTGCAAGGAGTCGGGGATGGCTTCGTGCTTCCCGGCACCGTGAGCCGTTTCCGTTTCTTCGTGGGACCTAAAGGAGAGGTTAGAAGAAACGAGCGAGGCCTGGGCCCCGAGACACCCGAGGAGGTGCGAGGCAAAGACCTCGCCACTGGCGTTAAGCAGCCGGCCTGAGGTGGCCCTCGGCCACCCGTGCTCCTCCGGTCACTCCTCCCACGGCACAGCGGCCTTGGTCTGAGAGGCCAGCGAGACACAGAGCAAGGCCTGTCACCTCCGAGGACGGTCAGGAGAGGCTGCCATTCCTCTCGCGTACACAGTAGAGTATGAGCCGCGTCCACCTCGCCCCTGACCCGTGCCCGCTTCTGATCCTCGGCGCATGTGTCCATCTGTCCTTTGAAGGGACAGAGGATTCGAGCCACCCGGACGATGAAAGACGAGTTGGTCTGGGCTGGCTCGGACACCATCCTCCCTGGGGCTGCAGCTGCTGCGTTGTGGGGACACAGGGCGGCCCGTGCGGGGCCCACTGGTTGGGCTGACAGCCCTCCAGCTCCAGCTGACATTTGCTGTGACCATGGCAGAGGCCCCGCAGGCCACCCAGCTAAGCGCCCACGGGAACTAACACCAAATGGTTGCTGTCGGGTCACCTGCTACCATAACGAATGTGCAAATCCGTCTGCATTTCCGTTGAGAGTCCACAGGATGCCGAGGACGTGGGTGCCCTGGCGAGGGTCTGCTCTGCCACGGCGAGAGGGCGCCCCCCAAACCACCTTTCTTGGCCTTGGTGCCCCCTCGAAAGCAACGGTGAAAGGGCTCCGATCTGAGGCTGTGGGCGGCTGAAAGGCCATTTAGTGACAGGAGATGCCGGTACTCCCTTTTCTCAGTGTTTGACAGGACGGGGTAGACAGAAAACCAACAAGGATACGGGTGGCTCAAACGACAGTACAACACTCTCGGCCAACCCGACACTAACATCAGAGGACACCGCGCCCCCAACCGCGGGGCGCACTCGCCAGGACACGGGCGGACCTCGGCGACGTGGGGATTCCCGTCCCGACCAGCGCAGCAAAGCGAGTCGCCATCTTTTTGCTGGCGGAGGTCCTGCCTTGAACTTGCCAAAAATGCCACATCCGTGAGGCGTAACACAGCAAAGTGCCAGAAAACGAGGCCTGCCTGGGGGACTGCGCGGCCTCTCTGGCTTTTGTCCCGGGTGGAATTTACCCCGAGGCGGGGTGGTGAGTGGTGTGGTTTCCTCAGAAAAGCAAAACAAGTCAGATCTCAGGGTGCCTTCAGCGGTTCCACCCTGCTTCTGTCTGCTGAGAAAGGATTAGGGTCAGGCCTAGGTGAGATGAGATCAAAGCACCTAAGTAGCAGCCTTGGCAGGGAAGTCCCTCCTCCCAGGAGGTCATCACACAGTCCGGCTCATTCTTGCGGAGTACACAGGGTGCCACCCTCACCCAGGGACTTCCTTAGTTCTAAAGATGGGGCAGCGGCGGCTCAGAGAGGCTGGGTCACTGTCCCGAGGTCACACGGCTGGAATGTGTGCCCAATGTCACAGCTCACACGTGGGACAGCACCCGGGGGCACCACCCAGCCTTCAGGATCAGGCGCCCTGTGTGTAGTAGGTGGGGACAGAGGGCCACCACTTAGTTGGCGAGGCTCTGGGGAGGCCGTGCAAACTCTGAGTCTGCTTCCCGGGGGGCAGGGGGGGCCGTTCTCAGGGGAGACGGGGACTCATGCAGGAAAGAGCCTGGGCCGGGGCTGGTGCTCCGCGGATGGGCGTGTTCGCTCTTCCTCCTCTTTCCAGGTTCTCCAGACTGTTTGCAAAGGAGGCCCGGGCCAGTGGTCTGGACTTTTTAGCCCATGGGACTTCCTTTCCCTAGGTGGTCACTCTGAGATGTCCAGTGGAGGGGGGGAGTCAGGGAAGGCGGCAGGGCTGCTCTGCCACCTGCTGACCGGACCCACGCTGACAGGTGGCACCAACAGGGTGCCCTGTGCCCAGCAAGCAGATGGATTGGATGACCTTGTCCCTCCTCTGTGACACTCTTTGGTGGGATGCTGACCCCAAGGCTGGCAGAGAGAGGTAAAGGGGCTGGGACAGGAGTGGAGGACAATGGGACAGACGGGGAGGGGATATGTGAGTGAAACCACGGCAGCCCGCGGGGATGCAGGCCGGGGCAGAGAGGAGGCTGAGGCTGCAGAGGCCAAGGCCACGCTGGCCAGGCCGAGCCACTGCGACACCCAGCACCCTCTGGGAGAGATGTGAGCCAAGGGCTGCCGCCGGCCCCCCACTCACTGCTCCGGCGTCTCTACGCCCCTTCCCTGTGTCCTGGGACCGCAGTCTGGGAGGCCCAAGTGAGTGGCCTCCTCAGCCTCCAGCCCCTGCACTCTGCAAAAGTCCCGCCAATGGGCAGAGCAGCGCCCAGACGACAGGGCAGCCTGGTCCAAACCCGTGTGCCG
>CM053516.1:30673150-30734957 GCA_028627145.1 Eidolon dupreanum
AGAATACCTCTGTCATTGCATTCGTGTGGTGGGTTTGCTTAACGACACGACTCAAACCTGCTCTCTTTCTTTTCAAGTTTAAGCTCATCTCCCAGGCATACGAAGTGCTTTCAGATCCAAAGAAAAGGGATATTTATGACCAGGGCGGTGAGCAGGCCATCAAGGAGGGAGGCTCGGGCAGCCCCAGCTTCTCCTCCCCCATGGACATCTTCGACATGTTCTTCGGTGGCGGAGGGCGGATGGCTAGAGAGAGAAGAGGTAAAAATGCTTTTAAAGACACTCGGTAGGTCGTAGTTTCCAAAGTGCACGCTGCTGGAGCCGGGGTGGACCGCGCCTTAAAGGGGCCTGATCGTCACGCTGTGGCGTCATGAGCGTTAGCTGTGCCCAGGCTCCCTGCAGCCTCCTAGCGTGTTTAGCAATTCCCTGTCACCCTCCGAGCACCACATGTAAAGAACAGGTGGAGTGATGAGCAGAAAGAAGGTCACGTTCATATTGCCCCTTCCCCTTTGTTGAGAGCCTTTCAGAATACAACAGAGTGACCGAGAGACGCAGAACGTGCAGCCCTTTTGAGTTCTGGGGTTTGCTCTTCCTAATTTTTCTACCTCTCAGCTCCCGCCAAGGCTATGAGCTGTCGCCTCTGTTACTAGAGGTCTCCAATACCCCCTTTCCCTGTTTGGTTTCCTGTCAATAAGCTTTGGACCTTGAAACCAGATGGCTAACCAAGCTTATGACAGTCCTGGATAAAATCGGACAGACGAGCTCTGCACCGGGTCTGGGTCAGCAAGAGGCCGCTGCGTACGTGAGGCCGCGCTCGTTCTCACGTCGTAACTGACTTCGAGCTTCAAAAAGCGTGCCTGTCCAGTCCGAGCAGCCCGGTGAAAATCGCAGTGTTTATTAGGGAAAAGGCCTCGCCCTGTCGTCTGGGTACAAAGAACGGTGTAGATGTGACTAAAACCCTGGGCGTCTCTTGCCCAGTGCACTCTGCCTTGAGATGAACAATGTCTCACCCTTAACTGAGTCATCTCTCAAAGCTGACAGCCAGTAAACAAGCACAGCTGGTCGCAGGGACTGCCAGAGCCCAGCGGGCAGCAGGGAGGGTCCCGACAGGCTGGCACAGCGCCAAGCAGACTCCCGCCGTCCGGGACGCACAGGCGAGATTTAGGCAGAGCGAGTCCCCTCCTGGCCACGACTTAGAAGCAGAGTGTGTTCCTGTCGGGAAGAGCTTCCGCTGAGGGTCCAGAGGGCGCTGGTTATGCGCCCGTCCCTGAGGAGAGCGTCCTTCCGGGGGGGGGGCCTGGTGACCCCTCATTGTGACACTGTTCCAGGCGGCTCAGCGAGCTGTCCTCAGCTGTTCTTTGGAGACAAAGATGGAAAGTCTGTGTGCTGACATCCATAAATGATTGAGTAATTAGCTCACAGCTAGAAAGGGCATCGGCTCTCACGCTGGCGGAGGGCCAGGGGCGTGGGCCAGGTGTGATGGCCCGGGGAAGGGAGTGAGCGACACAGGCACAGCTGTGAGCCTCTGCAGAGTGTCATCGGGGTGGTGTTAATACACTGGAGTCAATACAGTATCACTAACGTTTTTTTCTCCCTTCGGTAAGGCAAGAATGTTGTACATCAGTTGTCTGTAACTCTTGAAGATTTATATAATGGAGTCACAAAGAAATTGGCGCTCCAGAAAAATGTGATTTGTGAGAAATGTGAAGGTAAAAATTAATTTCTGAGTGAATCTCAAAGTTCTGATCCCTTACATCTAAAAAAAACCAATTCAGATTGTTCTGTAATTCAGAAAAAAACAAGTTATGTTTTCATAGTGAATGTCGAACAGATTGCAAGCAGGTGACTTGAGGGCGAAGTCTCATCCGGCCCTGTACACTGTTTATTTAGCATGTTCATTTATTTAACGTGTTGACGATTACTTTAAAAACTTAAAAATCAAGACAACTCACCCAACCTAGTCAGCAAACTTCCTCAGGAAAGGGCCTGCTGGTAAACACGCTGGGCGTTGTGGGCCGTGGGGCCTGTCACAGACTGCACGGGCAGCTGTGGACACTGTGCACACGAGCACGCATGCTGGTGTCCAGCGACCCACGACTCAGCGAACCAGGCGGCTGCCGATTCCTGACCCTCGCCCTGAACGTCAACTTAACTTTTTAAAATTTGATTTTTCAAGAAAAGTCAGACCCACGTAGTCTCACCGAGAATTGGTGAGCTGGGCAGCCATCCCCAGGGACAGGGCTGTGTTCTTGTTCCCTACAGCCCCGCCTGCTTGGTTACCTGTAGCCGTGGGTGTTATTCCACCCTGGGTGTAAGAAAACACAGTTGATGAAGCTGTGGCAACAACGGGGCTTGGCACAGCCAAAACCACAAACATTTGGGACCCCACGATAACACGTGGTTATCACGTGCTTGGCGGCACTCACCGACTCTTGCACGTTGCTTGTCGTGACTGTAAACACTCAGGATTGAAACCCGGGTACAGCCGGTAGCCCGTTCCCATCCTGCGGTGATGCCCAGCAGCCAGGCTCCCGGGGATGAGCTCAGCTGTCCTCCCTGTCGGCCCTCCCCGCAGGCGTTGGTGGGAAGAAGGGGTCCGTGGAGAAGTGCCCGCTGTGCAAGGGCCGAGGGATGCAGATCCACATCCAGCAGATCGGGCCGGGCATGGTGCAGCAGATCCAGACCGTGTGCATCGAGTGCAAGGGCCAGGGCGAGCGCATCCACCCCAAGGACCGCTGCGAGGGCTGCAGCGGCGCCAAGGTCATCCGGGAGAAGAAGATCATCGAGGTGCACGTGGAAAGAGGTGAGGCCGCAGGGGGCCGCGCGCACAGGGGCGGGGGCGCGCGTCTCAGAGAGGTGGCCAATCGGAAAGGCGGGGTGTCCCCAGGCATGAAGGACGGCCAGAAGATCGTGTTCCACGGAGAAGGAGATCAGGAGCCGGAGCTGGAGGCTGGCGACGTCATCATCGTGCTGGATCAGAAGGACCACGGTGTGTTCCAGAGACGCGGCCACGACCTGATCATGAAAATGAAGATCCAGCTCTCCGAGGCCCTCTGTGGCTTCAAGAAGACGATAAAAACGCTGGACGACCGCATCCTCGTGATCACATCCAAACCAGGTACTGACTCAGCGCACGCTGCGCCGTGGTGCGCTGGGCGCAGTGCCACTGGCAGCGCGGCCTGGTGTCACATGAGGCTGACATCTGAACACGAGTGTGACTTGTTTTCTCTCAGTTTAAGGTCACCACTAGTGACTTGAAAAGGTCCTGACTTTTTTCTATTTTCCTAGAAAAAAATTCAGAGTTGGGGCAAGAGCCTCAAATAGGAATCCTTGGGGTCGAAATTCTAACTGGAAACTGCCAATTTAATTTCAAAAAATTAACTTTTGAATAAGAAAATACAGCCGATAATAGGTGTTTTTTCACAGCCAATAACAGGTGATCATCTATGCTGATTCATTCACATTGTGCTGCCGACTCTATGTGAAACATTTAAAAACAAGATTTTCCCAAAAAAAGACCTTGGCTGTGAGCGTATCCTTGGAGGTGTGCACAGATCTGCCCCTCTGCACACCCACGGGAGCCGCAGGGGGGTGCCTGAGGGACCAGAAGGGTTCTCAGGGGCGTGAGCACTTCGCCCGCTGGCTCCTGCCGCATAGCAGGCTCCGTGCCCAGGAGGGCACGTGCACGTGGGCTCCGGGGCACCAGCCTGGAGGGGCTGAGGGGATGGCAGGCAGACTGGAAAAGGGACAGGCCGAGCTACGATCTTGACTGGAAGCCCCCTCAGAACAGCACGTAAGGTCAACCGTCCACGTCAAAAGAGGCCTGGACAAGTATGCTGGTGGCGAAGCTGCCCCGACACCCTCGACCCCACCACTGGCTGTGAGCACGCTGCTCTGGTCCCTCGCTGGCCGCAGGGAGAGGGAGTGATTTTCCCTGTGGGCATCTGAGGCTTGACGCTAGAGGGGCGGGAGGCTGACCCTTCGGCCCCCCCACTTCCTGTTCCCTAACGGAAGCTCCTCTGTGGCAGGTGAGGTGATAACGCACGGGGACCTGAGATGTGTGCGTGACGAGGGGATGCCCATCCACAAAGCGCCCCTGGAGAAGGGGATGCTCATCATCCAGTTCTCAGTGAGTCGTGTTCAGTCCTCCTGGGGCGCTGCTAAGGGCCTTGGCTGGGAAGGGGAGTAACTCCTGCTTCTCCCCACTCGCCCTTTGCAGGTGATCTTCCCCGAAAAACACTGGCTTCCTGTAGACCAGCTTCCTCAGCTGGAAGCCCTCCTCCCTCCTCGGCAGAAGGTGAGGGTCACGGATGACATGGATCAAGTGGAGCTGACCGAGTTCAATGCCAACGATCAGAACTGGCGCCAGCACAGGGAGGCCTATGAGGAGGACGATGATGGGCCCCGGGGGGGCGTGCAGTGCCAGACGGCATGAGGTGGCCCGCCGGACTAGCTCGCGATGATGTAAAGGTGGCACAATGAAAGTGGAATCACTTTAATGGCCTCTGTTTGGGGTGTCCTGTGTGTATGTTCAGCATTCTGTCTTTTTGGGGTTTTTTTTGGTTGTAACTTATCGCTTAATTTATATTTAAATGTTTTAAGTGTAAATCACCTGTAGTCTGCACACGGAATCTGTTTATTTACAATTCCAGGATGCTTTGGAGATGCCGGTGACTGCACTGACACTTTGTGCTTCTAGTGGCTTTGCCATAATTCAGTTCCACCCACAAGCACAGCCCCAGTAGCAGCCCTCAGCCCAAGAACGTCCAGCCCCACCTCTAGTCTGGGTTCTCCCCGTCCCTTGCACAGGTCTCAAGGGTATGATCTCAGGGCTGCCCATGTGACATCTCTGAGTCTGGATTCCAGCCGACCCACCTCAAGAGTGTGGGTCACGCTGACTAGGCTGCAGGGCCGACTTAGCCCCCAGTGTTCTGTGCCCCCGAGCGACGAATGGGGAGTAAGTGTGTCTGATCACCGCTCTTGGAAGCTTCCGGAACCTTCCAGGCCTTGTGGTGAGGACAAACCCACGTTTTAGAACGAAACACCGAGGAGCTGTTTGCCTGTGCTCCTGGACCTTGCTCTCTGTGGTTTTAATGATTTACTGCTGACGACTTTTACAGTGCTCACCCACCAAAGTGCTTATTTGTAAAGAAATCTAAACCCTCTGCGTCCCCAGCGGCTCCGTGCAGCAGCAGGAGCCACGGCAGGGTGCTGGTGGCTCGGCACGGCACGGCCCACCTCCTGGGTGACGCGAAGGTCTGGAGGACAGGCCACCTGTGCTCCGGCTCATTCCCCGACTCAGCCTCTCTTCCAATCGCCCCTCTCCCCGCCCGGCTGCCACGGCCCCCTGCACGGACCAGCGGCGCACGGCTGCGGTGTGTGCGCGCCGCTGTGAGTGACGGCTTGTCTGCAGGAGGGCTCGGTCAGCACCTGACTCTCGGCAGGGTGACGACACTGCACGTATCGGGCTCGCCCGCAGACCAGAGCCACCTTCCGTGCAGCCGAGTCGAAGCAGAGGCTCCCCTCAGCCCCGCCGCCACCTGGTCACACAGTACCTGTGAGTGTGACTCAGACCAGGGACCTCCCCTAGAACGGTCTGAGGGCAGACCAGACCCACGGCAGGTAGGGTGAGCATGATGTGCTCCAAAATAGGTACACGAGGCCCACCTGTGCCACCGACCACTGACTGGGACAGACACGACACCTATTCCTCCACCCAGGCCCATGTGAAAACCCACTTCCAGATGGACCACAACGCAGGGTGGCGTTTCTGCGCTGTGACTTCCTAACAAATTACTGCTAGACAGCTGTTTGGTTGATGACAGGGCAAAATGACATTCAGCTCCTTCCCTGTCACGTGAACGGGATCTGGAGAGTATTGCTTAAAATTTATCCTACCTGTACATCTGTCACTTTTAAAATTAAAGTTGAGCTGGTATGAGAAACGGCGTTGGTTTTCGTTTTCCGGAGCGCAGAAGAGCAGGGGGAGGTGCCGGCCTGCCTTGCACTGGGTGGTGTCAAGGCAGGGGGTTTCCAGCCACTTCTCTTTGGGGGATCAGTGCACGTACCAGGCAGGAGCACTGCCATGGAGAACAAGCGTAACGGGGAGGGTGGTGGGGACATCTGAGAGCCACCAGGGCAGTGAGACACCCTCGGGTCAGGGAGGGACATCCCAGGCAGAAGAAACACGTGGGGCGGGGCAGGGCGAGGAGGCATGATCGGGAAGGAGGAGCGCGGTGCCAGCTGCTTACGGGTCCAGGCGCTCCAGGGTGGCCGGCAGGGCTGCGGGCCACTCGGCGCAAGCTTGGGCCTACGGACACTGTTAAGGCAGCACCACCTGCCAGCAGGCTACAGGCTTCCCAGCGATTAACAGGGAAAAGACGGCGTGGCAGGGGCATTGCTAATGCATCGAGTAGAAGGGCGCCGAGGCAGCAAGGATGACGGGACGGTCCCAGCCAGTCAGGACCGCAGTCCGGATGATCGGCTCCCTCACCAGCCGGGGAGCCCAGGGCGAGCCCGCATGTCTAAGCCGGAGGCCCCGGAAGGCCCCGGAACCCTTCGCCCGGAGGCCGACGCTCGCTTGCACGTAACGACGCCAATGCCAGTCACGGCCGCACCGGGAAGGGCAGGTGGGAACGAAGCACGGCGGGAACCGCTGTTGGCATTAGGAGCACTTTATGTTAAAGAATGAACAGCATTTCCAACGCAAAGTGAAAGACTAGCGTATCTACGAAACGTAGGTTTTTGCCCCTGTAAACGTGGTGTTTCAAACTCGAAAGGTAAGGAATGTCACGTTCCATGTGTACGTTCCCTCCGCAGCACGAGCCTGCAGACTGGTGTCTAAACTGGACAATCACAGATGTGAATTTCCTGGTCATCTCCAACAGACACAATTTTTGAGCCATTTCCATTGTATTTTACTCCCCAGACCTGTAAATGAAGGGGGGAAAAATTGTACCAACGCCTCCATTCTTTTGGAACGAACACCCCAACTCTGCTGTCATCATCCTGAACCTAGGAAGCACCGGCGTGAGGAGGTTCTGGTGCCGTCCAAGCCCGTGAGGACCAGGCACCGCCCCCCACCGCCCCACCTGCAGAAAACTCCATTTCTAAATATGAGTCGAGATATCCAAGAACCTTCCACAGGTTCAGAACCAGGGAGTAACTAAGAGCATGGAGCCCACGAGGGGCCGGCACGGGGTCTCACGTCTTCAGAAAGGGGCCCTGCCAGGACCCTGAGGTCCCGCCTCCCGGGACGACTGCACGTGGTGTCCCCACCCCGACAGCAGCGTGGGCATTGAGTCACACCCCATCCCAGGCAGCATTGGCGTGGTCGGGGTGTGACCAGGTCAGCCCACTGTCTAGGCCCGGTGTGGGGTGTTCCATCCCCGATCCCAGCAATGCGCTGGCCTTGCTTACATGCCAGACGCCTTCCTCAGCCAGCACCACGCTGACCCCCACATGCAGGACACAGCAGGAGGACTTATGCCCGGGAGTGGAGGTCAAGGATAAATGTCCTGAGCTTTATTGGCAACGGTTTAAGAATAAATGTAAAAAAGCGTGAACAATCACGTCAGTTACCTCTGAATGCTTTCCAGAGGGGAAATCTGTGCAGTCATCATAGAAAGGTTTAGAATGTACTAGAAGCCACTCTGTACTGCCATGGCCATCCACTCTTTCATACTGCCTAGTTACCCAGGACCCTGCTACCCGCAGCGCTGAGACAGTAGCGCTGCCTGCCTCCCCGGGCCCTCCCCGGGCCCTCCTGCGCCGGCCGAAGGTGCTGCACTGCCACCAGACCCCACGCAGGCAGGGGACGTCCCGCGGGAACGGAGCCCCGCCCCCAGCTCAAAGGCCGAGATGGAAGTGACCACTATGGTGGAAGCCAAACGACCTGTAACGGTTCTGCCTTCAGGAACGTGAAAAAGAAATCACGTGTTTTCCTGGGACAGCTCCCAGCTGGCAAGCGCTGACTGCGTTCGGGCAATGGAGGCATCTGAGGGGTGGGCCTTCGCCAGCCCCACAGCCAGGCTGTCCCCAGACACGGGCCCCAGACGCTCGCCCCTGGGCGACGAGCCCACGCTTCTGCGTCTCGTGGGTCACTAGGCGGACAGCACGTGCCCGGCCCCCGCATGCCAGACGGTGCACGCAGGGACATGGCTGGACAGCGGCCCGAGAGGGCGACGCGCTCAGGCTGACAACTCGAGCAGCGGGGTCCGGAGAGGAAAGCGTGGGTGCCGCGGTCAGCCAGGGCCAGCGGCCACGCACGAGGAGCTTAACCGTACCGACGCCATACCTGATCCTGGTGATCGAAGAAGGTGTGAACACAAGTCCTCGTTCCAACATCCCAGACTTTCACGCTTTTGTCAGATGAACTATTCACAAAACAGGAACGTTAGTATCAGAAACAGTTTTCAGACTGGTCTGAAGTTGGAAGGAATGTGATTAAAAACTCCACACTCCTTCGCTCGCTGACGCCCTGCCTGCGCTCCTCGGAGGCGGCCAGGGCGCTGGCTTCACTGGGCAGCCCTCCTGCTCACAGTGCGGCCGCGGCCAGCAACTGCGACCCGCTGGCCCTCGCGGTAAGTGTTCTCACGAGGACGCTCGCTTCCCTTACGCAACTGCAGGTAGAAGACTAGATGTATAGCGAGAAACTAAGATTCGAGCTCTTCCAAAGAATCCACTTTTGTTCCAATTAAGGACAATTAACTTCACAAATAAAAAATAAAAAGCACTGCACAAAATAAAGGCAACTGAATAAAAAAAGGGCCACACCACCTTGAACCTTTAAGGCCATGAATATATTTTAGAAAGTGCTAAGAATCATAAATACCTGGAAACAAAGTGAGTGTCATCAGGACAAAAAGCCACGTTCAGCACCCAGGATGCGTGGCCACTCAGTGTGCCAGCCAAGTTGGCGTGTTGTCTGAAACGGGAAAGCGTCAAACACAACGGATGTGTTAACTCTCCGAATAAATCACTGCAGTGGAAGGTGTACCATTAACTCTGCCCGTTCCCTCGTGCCAACCCTGCTACGCTTATAACGACAGCATCAGGGTACCCAAACTCCCTTTCCGATGCAGGAGCATCGCCCACTGCACAAACAGGACCTGACAACCGCATCAACCCAACTGTGTTCACGCCGAGAACCGAGAATAAGATCTGCGACAAGCAGAGAGCTTAGAAGCTCAAAGTGCAGGAGGAGCCGCACTCTGGAGGCTCAGCGAGTCGGCTCCTAAGACGAGGGCGCTGAGGGTGGCAGGGGCCGTCCTGGGACAGCATCAGGGTCCACACGGGGCAGAGCCTGCGCTCCAGATGTGCTTCTGATCTACCCAGGCATTTAAAATCAGTGAGCCCACAAGGGACAGGATGCCTGAAAGAGTAGCAAGGGTCTGACCCCGCAGGCAAGCCATGCACGTCTCCTCCGTGACGCTCGCTCAGAGGCGGCTGTGAGTGTGTGCGTGCGTGCTGTGTGCGTGCATACGTGACCGGGGAGACAGTGTCTGCTGTGGCCTGAACACTCCTTGACAATAACAGGAAGACACAAAACGGGCCTCGAATCATGACGGGTCACTTACACGTCGTAGATCTTAATGTAGCCATCGTCTGAGGCCGTGACCAGGAGCTGGGAGTCCGGGGAGAAGGTCAGGGAGCGAATGGGCATAGCATGGCCTGAAAGCGACAGAGCCGGTTAACGTGGCGAAGCAGCACCTCCCGGCCCCTCACATGGGCTCCCCCGGGCCACGTCCCTCTCAATGACACCAGTACACCACCCAGGTGCTTCAGCCAAACAGGGTGGTACCGACTAGACCCTTCCTCCTACTGCTCTAGAAACATCCACATGACCCAAGCCCCTCCTCTTGGAGCCGTTTCTGGTTGGTCCCCTTCTCTGACCCGGGGGGCCCCAGCGCACGCTTACAAAGCACTCTGCAGCAAACGCGGCCCACGTGGAGACATGCGTTGCTTCAAATGGGTCGTGCTTTCCCACCCGCCCGTGTCGTCGGTGAAGGGTACAGGGGGAGGCAGCGCGCTCACTTGGAAACATAGGAGAGTGCAGGGCGGAAGGCTCCCTCCACCCGACCCCCGGCCCCCAGTCCACCCGCTGGAGGCCACCACGGGGAGGTGGGCCCAGCACCTTCACCCGTCTTCCGACGGCCAACAAAAAGGGTCTGCTTCCTAACTTCCTAACCACAAAGTTCTTTGGAGCCAATCACAACAGGACCCTTGTCTAGCTGAGACACAGCAACACGTGAATAAATGACACACATTTCACACGGGTACGAGGACTCGGAAGTCCAGGTCAAAGCTGCAGTGAGGAAACTAAACCACGAGGCACTTCCCATCTCTAACAGAAATTGACATTTCACAAACCTAATGCTCATTTGCCATTTAGCAGCATTTTAATGAAAAGATAATTCTTCCTCTGTGATCTGATAACCCTGTTTGCACAAAACGGAACGAGCCGCACCTTCCAGCGTATGCAGGAGCTTCCCGGTCGCAATATCGAAAATGTTGATGATCCCGTCTATGGCCCCGCTGGCCAGGTACTTCCCGTCAGGGCTCTGTGCAGGGAACACGTGGGGCCCGTGAGACTCCGTGCTCGGCACGTCTCCTGTTGGCTGCAGCTGTCACTGGCTGGCCAGCAAACCGCGCCAGTGACAGCCGCGGCAGCGAACGTACAACCTGCACCAAGGCGCACGACAGGCTGGAAGAGTCAACGAAAGTCAGACAGAGGGCAGCGGGCAAAGTTCCCTTACATATGCAATACTGAGAATGAATTTTCCTCTCGTGTCCAGGGAATATTCCTTTTTCCCACTTTCCACACCGAAAATGTTCACTTTCCCCACGTGGGTTCCTGTGGCCAGATACTGGGAATCAGGAGAGAAGGCCAAAGTCCAGGCGTCCACTGAAAAGGAAAAAAAGGAAAAAAATAGTGAGAAAAGATATGATCTTAATCAAAAAACTTTTAAAACAGTGGTGGGAACATAAAATGGTACAGCCGCTTCGAAAAACCGTGTGACGGTTTCTTAAGTGAAAACAAACGCTTACCAAACATCTGGCAATTCCACTCCTAGGTATTTCCCAAGAGAAATGAAAACGCGGGCACGTGCGGACTTGTACACAAATGTTCACAGCAGCGTGACTCGTAACAAAAAGCTGGAAAGTACCCAGTGTCTGTCGGCCAGGGACCGATGGACAAAACGCGGCACTTCCTTAGCGTGGAACACCACGCAGCAGTAAGGGACAAACCGTGGCGCACCTCGGGCTCATGCTGAAGAACAGATGCAGACGTGCGACAATACAATTCCACTCGCAAAATTTTTCAAAAATGCAAAGCGACAAAGTATGTCAGCGGCTGCCTGGGCGGGGGTGGGAACACGGAGGGACGAGGAACGGGCGTGGGCATGTTCCGGGGTACGGAAGTGTTCAAAACTGAACTGGAGCGATGGTGGTACAACCGCAGAAATTCACTGCGACTCGCCGAACTTTGTGATTACACCGGATCGATTTCGCAGTGCGATTACAGGAGTGAAGTTTGACCTCAACAAAGCTACACAGGTCACGGTCCAGAAACACTCATGTAAACCTATGATACACCAAGTGTTTTCCACAAATTTACAAAAAAGTTTTTTAAAAAATCACCTAGTTCTAAGTTACCCCACACACTTGGTTGACTGCGAGGGGTGTACTCAGGTGCTGTGGGCGCCACTGTGTCTGCAGACCCCTGCGCGGCTGCCACGTGGGCCCTGCGGGCGTCCTAGCCTTTCTCTTCTCAGCTACGTGGACCCCAGAGAGCTCTGGGAGCCTCTGGGTCAGCGCGTAGAGGCCAGGGAATGACCCAGGTGCTCACTGCCCGCCCTCAGTCCTGCCACGAGGCGCCTGCCGCAGACGTGCTGGTCATGTCACAGGGAAACGCGGGGAAGGCTCTGTGCCCAGGCCCGCTCTTCGTCCCCGGCATGGGGCTCAAAGAGGACATGCCCTCCTTGGCCCCGGGACAGGGGAGGCCCTGACCCATGTGGAAAGGGGCTCCCATGATCAAGGGGTCAGCCCCGTATCCGGGTTGTTTCAAAATAAAAATCTCTCGCAAATTTTAACACATACATTCAAAGTAAAAACAGCTCACTTAATCATTTATCTTATAAAATGTTTGTTTTAAAAAGGAAACTAACTTCATAAGTACTCACTTAACCGAGGAGATCTGAAAAAGCTTTTATAAGCAATCTCTCAAAGGGCTGCTTCTTACTCTTTAGCCCTAAATGACAACAGCATCTACTCTAACAGGATCACGCTTCTGGCAGGAGCTGTTTAGAGGAACTATGGTTATCGCAAAATCTGACTGTGATTCTTTGAAGTTTAACGACACTTCTGAATCATTTTTACATTTCTCTATTAACTGTTTTACAATGTAGAACTTTAGCATCAGGTGTCTCGTGGTAAAAAACGAAGGCCTTTTATTCCTCGGTCAGACCCCGCACGTGAGCGTTCAGACGTTTCTTTCGGTCCCTAACCCCTGCCCCGGCGACAGAGGTGCTCGTCTTCCCTGTGGGGCCGGACCGGCGCTGCCGCCCCCTCCTCGGCCAGCGCTTCGGGCAGCTGCCGCCGGGCTGGGCGGCCAAGGCAGGGCCCGCCCCACGCACACCTATCCGGGATCTGGGGTGCTCTCTCGTCCCTCCCCACGCGCATTTTCAAGGCAGGAGCGACGTGCGCGTCCACGTCCCTCGCCGCCAGACCTCGCCTCACCGCAGTGCGTCCGTCGTCAGGTGAAGCCGGCCGCTCTGCACCGGCGGGCCGCGGTGCGGCGCTTGCTGCCTGGGAGCAGGGTCCTGCCGGGCTCTGCGGGCTGGCCTGGGGACCCCCCCTCTGTGAGCGACGTCGGCGGGTGAGGACACACGCGAACACAATCGCCTGGGGAATGAGAGTGTGTCCGGGGAGCTCTTTCCCCACACACCCCGGCGCTGTGACTCGGTGGGTCCCGAACGAGGACTGGGCACATGTCCCTGACGAAGCCACAGCCGCAAGTCGCAGACGAGACGAGGAGCAGGACCTCTGGGACTCGGGCCCAGACAACCCAGCGTCTGACGCACCCTGGGGCCATCACGCCGCCCAGCGCGGGGGCGGCCTGGAGCGGCTCCTGAGCAGAATGGACCGAGGCCAGTCCGCCCGGGGCTCCGACCAGGGCGGCACGTCAAGGACACACCTGGGTGGCCCTGCTGTCGTCAACCCACAAAGGAGCGTGGCCGCCTGGGCTGGGTTTTCCGCGCTGGCTGGCGGCCACCGCATCCTGGCAGACAGGCTCCGCAGTCACTTACACGTGACTGAAACGCCGTGCGACTGGTCCAGCCCACTGAAGTCGCTTGCCCCATGACTCGGATGCTTACCGAGGCGGGTGGACGCGACGGTGCTGTCCTACAGAACCGAAGAGCAGACTCTGTTTCTGTAGGAGCTTCCGACCGATCACACACCGGAAACCGGGCACGTGAGCCATGACGCGTCGAGAGCGCCGGGACAGGACTCGTGAGGACGCCCTGCTTTCCGCCCTCCGAGCGGAGTCACCGCCCGAACCAGCAACGCTCACACCCAAGGCTCTGAGAACTGCCTGCTTTTTAAGTTGTTTGGCACCGAAATTCCCTGGCAGGAGAAGCTGAGCGGACGCGACGGAGGCCACCGAGAACCTCCACCTCTGTCTCTCAGGATGGACACTGCTGACGTCAGTGTTGACTTCCTGCGCTGCCCGAGACTCACAAGTGCGTCACATACGTACAGTTCAGGCACCTGCTTGCTTCCCTCAAGGTTCCCACCCAAAGGCTGTGGAAGGGACCGCGAGCTGCCGTCTGCCCCAGGGCGAAGCCCTTACCGGGTCCTGCATCTATGGACTTGATCTGCTTGCCGTTTTCCAAGTCCCAGAGACGAATGTGAGCATCGAGGGAACTGGACGCAGCGATGGGCAGGGTGTGGCTGATGTCCACGGACACCACGCCCAGCTGATGTCCCTCCAGACTCCACTGCAGGTCCAGCCTCTCGTCACGCCTTCGGTGGGGACAGAGAAACGAGCTTGTCACACACGGCTCACTGCACTGCCCGGGCCCCTGTGCTACGCATTGCCACAGAACACCAGAGGCCACCCAGCTTTACGCATGGGACTTTTTAAACTAGAGGTCTTGACGGCGAACAGCAGAACGAGTGAGAACGCGTCCTTTCCACACCGCCACGCCGCTGCTGCTCTCTTGCCCAGAAAACCGTTAACACTTCCCTGACTGCAGCTTGGGACCCCCGAACCCCAACTTCCCAGGCTGTGAGGAACGGGGGTGCTCACCATTTCCAGACCTTCACCAGGTCATCCAGGGATCCCGTGACCACCGTCTCCGAGTTTTCTTTCTTGTTTGTCCCCCAGGCAACTGACCAAATGGCATCGTCGTGGGCTAGAACAGAAAGCGCGTCATTTAAAAAGTCTTCGTGCAACTTCTGGATCGAACGCGCTACATGAACGGGGCTGAAACACTGTCCCAGCAGCTCCGAGGCAGGTCTGTGCGAACCTGCCTCGCTGTCCTGCAAAGCGCGTTCCTAGAGAGCTTCCATCACACGTGCAAACCGGGGGCTCCGAAGAGGCCGCCGGCCCGGAGACAGGTTCACCGGGTGGGGGCAGGAGCGATGGGACGTCCCTCCTGCTCTGGCACGCTGTCCACCACACAACCTATCTGCCACAGCTACTGCCACTGACCGAGATGACCGCTACCAGCGGGGAGCCCTCCCCCCGCCGCCCCGCAGCCAAAAACGTGACCGCGACTTGGTAATGGCTAGCCCTGAGAGACCTCCGGGAAGCAGCAGGCGGCTCCACTGTGAACAGCATGGGTACGAAAGTAGCACCTACTCCAGTCTCCACATAGGCTGCTGCTGTCACACGTCTGTGATGCTCAACAGGCCAGGAACTACACCGACCTTTTCTAAGTGCTGTGTCAACTAATCACCACGACCCTACGAAGCAGGCACGGTTCATGCCGCCCTCGTTCACAGGCCAGGGATCGGAGGCGGAGAGGCTGAACGGGTCACCCAGACTCAAAAGCTAAGAAGGGGCAGGGCCGGGGGTTCAAATCCTATCTGTCAACTGGCATCCGCTGTAATACTGCAAGTGTGCGAGCTGCGCATCCAGTGGGCCACGCTGCCGGGCCTGCCGACCTGGAGCAGGTGTGCAAGGGGGACAAGTATATGTGGAGGCTTTCTTCACACCCGGTTGCGATTCCCCAGGAACACCTTTCTGAGACGTGAATATAAGGTACCGAACTAAACGACGGTGAGCTACACGCCATGTCACGGCTTCAGCCGCCATCGACCCCCGAGCTGAGCCTGCTAGCTTGCCACCTGGATGGCCTTAGCAACTAGTGACCCACTCCAGCCAACCTGGGAGAAAGCTTTAGCTTAGACCTCAGACTGCCCGTTACCCACAGAGTGGAAGAGTCTTTACTCGGCATTCCACAAGTTCCTCCGGGCTCGTCCTAACTCACCCAGGCTGCGGAGAAGAGATGAGACGCGTGTGGATGGTGCACGCACGCACTGCTTTCTAGGTATGGGGCCCAGCAGCACTGGCAAGCGACAGTCCCAGGATGGACTCTGGTTGCCTCCTGCCCCCATGTCCACTGCCACTGACGCAGTCCCCGCACGCCACAAACACTCATCGGCTTTGAACACACTCTGTCTCACTGTTACACCCTCCACTGTCACTAGGGTCAAAGGTCCTCCGTGGGAGTCCCTGTAAGTGGAGAGGCCGAGCAAGATCCCCCAGGCAAGCTGTGAGTTCAGGGCCAGGGCTGGGGTCGCCTGCCCAGAGGAGCGGCCATCGACAGCGTCCTGAGGCTCCAAGAGTTTCCTTCTTTCACCGGGAACTGGGCAGTGCAGATGGGAAGCCTCGCTCAGCCCAGAGCTCTCCTCATCTGACTCCTGGGCATTCTCTTTAGTTGCCTGGTTTTTCATTGTTGCTGTTTTTAAGTATACCTGTCTTCACATGCCTCTGCCGATTTTTCTGCAAAGCAAGTTTGCTTGGGAACTGCATGTCTGGTCGGCATGGCAAAAATCTTAAGCCAGGGACAACGCGGCTCTTCCCGGGTGAATCTGCTTGAACACGCAGGCTGCTTACCTTGCTCTTGTTTGAAGAGAATACTGTACTGAAAAAAGACAGAAGCCACATTAAACCACAGTCGGATTCCGGATATACCACATCCCCTCCCTGAAACAGTCCTTGGCACCCAACCCAGCACCCAGCCCCGGTGGACAGTCACCATGCTGTCAGCTACTTCCCGTGCCACCCTGACCTCCTGCGAGCTGCTGGACTCCTGACCATGCGAGATTCGTAGCGTCAACAGAAACAAACTAGTTATTAAAGAAACCGTCCTCTGCCTGCCCCCATCCCCCCCACCCCACAAAAGGAGACTAATAAATTCTGTGTTTTCCTGCTGTGATCACCAGGAAGCGCAGTCCACGTTGCGGTTTAATTTTTGCAGTTGTATAAAAATGCACAGCTTATACAATAACTGTTAACTTGGTCCCTAATCTTCTTATAAAGATGTTCCTCCTTTTCTGGTCTTTGCTTCTTTCTCGTTTTTGTGTGCTAATTCTTTAAGCTTCTTCAATCTCTGTAAACTGTCCCGAAACTTAGATAACACAACCCTCCTCTTAGTGCTGTGCACTTTGCTAGTGCCACCTAACCGTTCTCTGGTGACTAGGTGCCCGGGTCACCCAGCTCTTCAGGAACAGAGCCAGAATTGGATGCTACACACCCACACCACACACTGGGCTCAAACCCGCCAAAGAGACAACTGATGCTCCTCTCTTCACCATAGGCCTTACCTGGTTGGTCATTTCCTTAGCCAAGGATGAAGGGCTAAAGGCCAGACGGCTCTGTGGAAACAATACCAGGTTTTCAGTAAGGGGGGTGTCATCGGGACAGAGGGGGTTACAGGAGGGTCCCCTTGACCAAGAAAATGGGCAGCCTTTTGCCACAGAGTTGCCCCAACATTCCTCTATAGATCAGTCCCGGGAGCCCCCTCCTTGTTCCTCCTTCAAAGCCCAACTAACGTCTATTCCATCCCATGTTTTCGTCTCCGTACGTCTGACTACAGAGAAGGACTAGTCTTTGTCCCTTGCTGCTCTTCAGAGAGATAAAACCATAGGCCTTTTAAAATATTATTTATCAAAAGTCAATAAGCAAACATGGGGGAAGCAAAGTTCTTACAGTCCATGCAGGGGTCCCAGCAAAGACGCCTACAGCAGCCTACAGGCATGCAAATGAGGGCAGGAGCTGAAGGGAGATACGTGCCTGCCACGGGCATCAAAGTTTTCAAGGACTCAGCTCAGCTAAACAAAGACTTACTTTAAAAATAGATTTAATTTCTCAGGCTATCGTAAGGGTTCTTAATGTATTTTGCATGTTCATTGTAACAGTCTTGTAAAGCCATTAGAAAAGAAACCAAGTGTGATCAACTATTGTTATCTGAGACAGTTGGAGTCTATAAAGTTGCCAAGAATACTGATCCATTGCTCCTGGGGGACATACTGGGTTAGGGTCCTGCAAGCCTCTGGTAACATTTTGGTCAACCGATCAATACACAGCTTTGTTTTATGTGAGTTTCTGTTTAAAGACATCGTACTATACACTGGTAATTCATTAATACTGAACTCATGGCCAACAGCACCGTTGGCCATGAATGCAGCTTATTATCTAACACATGTATTTTTTTCCCTAAGACACGTCACAGCCTTCTTGCACTTAGGAAAAACTAAGATAGCACTTTAGCACTGTGCTTGGGGGTTAAACAGTGAAACCACCAAAAAAAGTACAAACATACAAAAATCATGGCACTAAACAGACTGAAAAAGGACATTGACAGTATGAGTTGAAACAAGAAGGCAGAGCGTCTCATTGTTCAACTATGTCACGTGTGCATCGGGTGACTCAAATTTTTCACCACCTCGAACATGTCTTCAAAAGACTACAGAAGCACTCCAAGTATTGATTTTGGGGCTACATTTCAGCATGTAGGCAAATTTGCAAATACAGAATCTGAGTATAATGAGGATCGACCGTATACCGAAATAAAGTTTTACTAATATGCAAAAATCAATTTGTGATAATGTAACGTGATTTTTTATTAATACAGTCCATAATGCTATCTATCAGCAAGTCCAGTAACTACCATAATTTCAAAGTTGTAATGAGCTTACACAATATCCTAAGATATAAAAATAGCTGTGATATCTACTGGTGACAGTCACACTGTTGACACTGTGGTTTGTCGCTACACTGATAATCGCAGGAAATGCTAAAATTTCAGGTTAGAGAAGGGTGTAACTTTTTTTCACATTCGTGTTCATGGTTCCCTCAAGGCTATCCACGAACATAAGCGACCATACAGCTAAGGCAACCAGGTTCAGGTTAACTGTTTTACATCTGCAAACCCAAAACGGCTACAGTGAAGATTTTCCAAGAATAACAGAAAACAAACAAACAAACAAAGGATTTCTAAATAATTCTCACCCACGAAGCTCTCAGTCAA
The DNA here is from genome assembly GCA_028627145.1 of Eidolon dupreanum. Lineage (NCBI taxonomy): Eukaryota > Metazoa > Chordata > Mammalia > Chiroptera > Pteropodidae > Eidolon > Eidolon dupreanum. The sequence goes on from CM053516.1 coordinate 30,691,693, forward strand.
GTTAGTAGTGCTCAATTCATTTGTGATGCAAGACACAGTCCTGTCCAGGGGTACGAGGGACAGGAAGCAGCTCGAGCCCGTTGCGCTGACATGAACGGCATCCGACCTCTGCTTGGCCACCAGCCCTCTGCCCGGCGAAGCACAGCTGTGCCCTCCCCCCTTCTAATCTCCACCTCACGTTCAGCAACACAGAGAAACGATGAGCAGGCAACCCTGCAGGAAGCCCACATCCAGGAGGCCAGCCTCAAGACAGAGGTGTGCTTCTGTCCAGGAACGCACATCTGCGGATGTGTTGATTCGGGCCCACTTTTAAGGGCTACCCATGGATCAATTCACTGAACACTCATACCCCACTCAGCAGGTATTCTTACCATCACCCCCTCCTTCCTGATGAGAAAAGTGAGACTTGGAGAGGCTAAGGAAGCTTCCCCTGTTTGTCTGACAGTACAAGGTGGATCTGAGCTGTGCCGGAGGCTACCGAGCTACGTCACGACTCACACCAGTCTCTTACGAGTAATTTCAGAGCTGCGAGGACCCCGAAACCCTCTTTTACCACTCTCTCTCTTTAGGGAACTTCCCCCCGATTTCCCAGGCGGAATTCACTGCTTGCTCCTGTGTTTCCAAAGGAACACTACACGTGCCTCTATGTAAGCACTCAGCAGGTCGAGATCCCGCAGAACCACCCGGCACCTGAAGTGAAGCGGCCCCGGCCTGCGCTCGTCCCTGTCCGGGGATGGGAGGCCACCTACAGCGACAGCGTGGTCCGCTCTGGAAAACTTCGGTTAGGACGGCCTTCCATCTAGGGGCACAGAGACCGCCCTCACCTCGAGGCTGCACAGAACGTTCTCAGGATGCAAGAGGAAGCCCGGACCCCGAGCGGCAGCAGGACAAACGGAGTCACAGAAGCCGCGTCCGGCCCCGCGGCCGGCAGCACCCCCGCGCACGCCTGCTTGGGGACAGCGTCGGGCCCGCCCTCGCGCATCCGCACTCCCGCCCGGGCCGTCGGCGGCCCCGACGACTGCCACCCCCACGGCCAAAAGCCACTCACCGCCTCTCTGCCGCGTCGCACTGCCCGGCGCACGTCTGACGCCAGCTAGGCGCGACCGCGGCGCGCGGCGATGAGCTCACGGAGGGGCGGGGCATTCCGCCCCCCCCCACCCCCGCCAGGGCGCCTGCGCACGACGCTGCACACCCCCCCCGCCCCCCCGCCTGCCGTCGCCACGCCGAGCGCGGCCGACGCCAGGGTGGGCGGGGACAGGCCCGGAGGCCACGCCCCGTCCCGGGGGCGGAGCCTGGGGTGAGTCTTGCTCACCAAAGCGCAGGTTCAGGGTCCTGCCGCCGCAGATGTGGGCGCGCGGGGCCCGGTGTCTCCATTTCAGCTCTGCCATTCCACTACCCCTGCTGACTTCTAGGGTTCTGTCGCTTAAATTTTTAATTTTCAGACAAGTAGAGCTTTGTTTTTCAGACTGCAAGTCACAACCTGGTAGTGTGACAGATAATCAATTCAACTGTAAGTGCTCCGCCCCCACATTACTCTGAAAGCACACTGGTCTCCTTTATGCCTTTTCGTTTGATCTGCTGTCAACATATTGAGGCTTTCACCCTTCCGTTCCCTTTCTTCCAAATCTGCTGCTAGTAATTTCCAATCGAAGCAAATCGTTTTGGGTATTAACTCGGTTTTTGTCAGACATTACAGTTGTTCTGATTAAAAATTAAACTAATCATCTCCCAGAAAAGAAATACAATAGATTAAGGAAAAATAGAAGATGTAAGAGTGTATCATGCATAGTAAAGGTGCGTTGTTTTATAAAAAATGTTTTCTATTTGAATATGTGAAAATAAGTTATGGGACTCCCTCTCCCCCAAACAGTGACCAGATACATATTGTGAAAAATTTTTACCATGTGCCCATATGTGTATATTATTTATAAATCATATGTAAGTACTATTCTGCTAATACATTTACATATATTATGAAACAAATACAAAAATAGAATTTAAAAAGTATGAGACAAAAATAATATTCTCTTCCCATACCCCACTGGGGGGGTCTTGCTCACTATGTAGGGTACACATGCCACTTTGGAGGATCCGGTGTCTCCAAATTTTTGCTTTGGTTTTGAACTTTTGGAGAGCTACAGCGGTGAATGTGCTGACTGCGCCAAGCACAGAATATTTATGACAACACCGCAGTGTAGGTGTTAAACCTATTTTATGCAGAGAAGGACTGACCCTAAGGGACGCAGTGACCTCTCCAGGGTCACTCAGCCAGCAGGTTGCAAAGTAAGGATGGGAAATCGGGCCGAATTGGGAGATGGCTCTGTCTTTTTTTCATTCTAAATTCCACAGTGTTAGGAGAAGGGAAGGTGGGGTAGAGGTCACAGGAAGGAAAGGGGTGGCTGGGAGGGTTGGGCAAGACTATTGTGGGGCAAGAGGCAGGAGTCTGACCTCAAATCCAAACACCCACGGTGCGAGTCACCCGCCTCCATCTGAGAGGCTGAGCTGTGGAACCGGGGCTTTGCCAACGATGGCCACAGGGTGGCAGTCTCTGCCTGCTTTTGGCCACTTCGCAGGCGCTCGCTGGCTAACGGGGATGGATGGAGTGACTGGCCCTGGGCCTCAGCTCCTCCAGACGCGGAGGCAGGGGCTCTCTGCTGCTGAGACATTACAGGACCCCAAGCAAGGGCTTCTTGGGCCTCGACTGCCTCGTCCAGAAAATGGAGGCCAAAACACCACAGCAGAAGCCACCCACATTGAGGGACTGGGTTGCACACCCAGGGGAGCCAAAGGACAGCTGGGGAAAATGAGTCCCAGGCAGGCGGAAGGCCAGGGGCTGGCAGGCCCAGCAGTGCATAGGAACCTGCCGCAGCGGCCCGCCATGGCTCTGGCGCATTCACCCGACGTGGCAGGCTGCAAGCACAGGCTGCCCAAGACACCGAGTGCAGGCTGGGTGAGCCAGCGAGGCCAGGGTACTGGGCCCACCCGGAGGCCGTGGCCCCCAAATGGTGGCAGGAATTGGGTGGGGACGCGGTGAGCCAGTGCCACAGTCTGCAGAGGCTGAGGTAGGAGAGGCTGGTGGGCGAGAGTGACGAGGAAGGTGGGGGGCCTACCTGGATGATGAGTCTCAAGGGGCAGAGGGAGGAGGAGCGGGGTCCAGCGTGCTGGTAAATGTCCAACACGGGCCCTCGAGGGCAGGAACCGAGCCTGCTTCCCAGCATGAGCCGGCTGCTGTGGTGAAGCGCAGCTCCCCTGGGCGGTCCCACATCACCGAGGCGAGGCCGCTGACGAGCGCGTAGAACCTGACGTAGTAAGGGGGCTCGCATCAGCTCCAGACTCCCCTAGCGATTCCCACGCAGCAGTGGGGAGGGTCACTCTTGACCCCAGAGTGCCTGGGGTGTGGACACCCTGCAGCGTCCACTCCAGAGGCTGCTGGGAGGGGTGCCCTCTGGGGCTGAGCCGGCTGTGAGCTGGGGCCCCTGATGCCCACTCCTCTGTGCAGCCCTCTGCCTGGCGGGTAAGGGGTGCATGGACTTCGGGGGCGTGGCCACCTATGGCTTCAGGGCTGCTGCTGGCACTCCTCCACTCTTTTCCCCACCCACCCCCACCCCTAAAGGCCTCATCTGCCCTCCAGGGAGGGTCCAGGCCCATGCTGGCCCTGTGGGAAGACAGGCTGGAGGCCCTGCTCTCCAGAAGCGGGGAAGTCCCGCTCACCTCAGAGCCCTACACAGTGTTTGTCACAGAACGACGGAGGGCGGCCAGGGGCCCGGCCTCACTTCGCCACCAACCTGCTGTCGCGTGGAGCCCAAGCTGTCCCTGGGACCCAGTTTCCCTAATTTCAGAGACACACAGAGACATAGACACTCACACGGGCCCTCAGCAGTACCCAAGGTCTCAGTTAGCCCAGAAGGGCACTGAGGTCTTGCCTGGCTGGGGATAATTCTGTCCTCACAGAAAGTGACAGCTCTATGGGCCAGGCCTCGGGCCGTGTCCTGCCGCCTCGCTCCACCGCTCCCCCGAGGTTGCTTTGTCATCGGTCCGGTGCCTGCATGCATCATCGTCCGGCCACCCCCTGGTCAGCAGGTGGCCGCAGGGGACTAGTTGGAGGCCCATTACCCGCGCTGGTTGTGGGGGATGATGGAGGGCCATCTGCACACGCATTGGGCCCTTTGTCTCTGAGCTGGCAGGGAAGATGAACGAGGCCGTCGCTGGGCCTCTGCTGCCTGGGGGACATCTGGGGCTTGGGACAGACCCGGGCTGGGTGTGGGGTGGGGAGCGGACAGAACCAGACCCACTGGGTTTAACGAGGGAGCGCCGAATGGGGCAGCAGGGACGAGGAGGTGGGAGCGGCTCGGTCCACGTGGCAGCGGGACAGCGGGCGGGTTCCGGTCAGCAGTCCTGGCCTCTCAAAGGTGGGACCCCGGCCTTCCTCGACTGCACACCTGACTGAGGGAGGGCCTGGTCTCCAGGCCGTCTGGAGGGCGCTGGGGTCGCCGAGCGGGGCCGTGACTGGCCAGTGCCACGCGGCAGGAGAACGACGCAGCCACGTCTGCCCCACGGCTGCCCAGGTCCCACCCCGACCGCACAGCTCTGCAGCTCTCGGCCGGAACAACGACAACACTTCCCTCTCCTACCTGACATCCCTCCCCACGGAGGTGCCGGCCCAGGACAGCTGTGCCAGCTGTCGGGGTGATGGATGTGTCAGGGCAGAGCGAGGACGGACGGGTCATCATCGGTAATGGGTTAGCGAGGCGCATCCCCCTGTGGGCTGGGGGCCGACGCCTCTAATCACGGTGGGGCCTGGCCTCCCACTGCTCTCCTTCATCTGTGCCTCCAAAATGACAGGGGCAGGCAGCGCCCACCTCCCCGCGTCAGAGCTCCCCATCTCCGAGGCACGCAAGCCAAGCAGGAGCTTGGTCAGGACCAAGGCAAAGGCGGAATCAGAAACGGCGGCCTTTCAAGGAGTGGGGCAGGCAGGTGAAGGCCTTGTCAGCCCCGGTGTGAGGTCACCTGGGCCCTGGAGAATCCTCGGTTCAGGTGGAGGAAGGAACTCCGTTCCCAGCTTCTCTCTCACCTGCGAAGCCGGTGCTTCCCCACAGAACCTCCTGGGGGCGTTTTTGCTCCTTTCCACCATGAGGAAGGCGGGACACACGGGCTCAGTGGGGGCCGGGAGGGGTGCTGCCTTCCGCGGGTCATTCCCTGCTCCCGAGAACCAGTGGCCCAGTCGGGGCCCGGTGACTGGGGGTCCTCCTCAAAGGCCTTTTGACTGACTGTTCCAGACACAGTGTGAAGTGTGGCCTCTGATTTCCACCCTGGTTCTGCGGAAGCGAAGGGTAGCTGTGTCCAGGCCCAGGGTCCCCAGGGCGATGCCGAGTCCTGCGGGGGCGGCGGGGTGCAAGGAGCTCTGGGGGACGCGAGGGGGGCCAGCTGCCAGGCTGCCGGCTGCCCTGAGATGCTCAGATGCTCTGAGCGCTCAGTGGAGGCAACAATACAGCCATGAATCATATTTACAAACACTCCAGCGAGCGAGCGAGCGAGGACCGCTCGTTAAACACCAAACATCCGCACCCTGGGGCTGTGGGGCGGGACACGCAGCCGCAGCTCTGCAGGAGTGCGGCGCTGCCGAATTCGGGGCCGGTCTTACTCGGATGATTAATTTTCGAGTTATCGGCACTAATGCGATCCCCATCAAGGGCGACACACCCCCTTCACCGCTCACAGCCCAGGCGGGCGCGTTGGGAAGAAGGGGGTACTGAACTTGCCAGGGAAGGGAGCCAGCGCCCAGCCCCCCACACGCACACCCCCACCCCCGCTCCAAGGCCCCCTGAGCGGGGCCGTGTGGTCTCACCTCCTGGGGGGTTGGTGGAGGCCTGAGGCCCAGACCCCTCAGGTGGGGCTCCCAGGGCTCACCCAGCTGCCCGCTGATGGGCAGAAGGGAATGGACATCTGGGAGGCTGAGCAGCTGTCCTGCTCGCCGCCCCCGGGAGGAGCCAGGGGCTCTGAAAGACCCTCACGCCCCACATCAGTCAACCTCGATTAGGGCGGCCGCAGGGCGCCGGGCTTCTGGGGACGCGGGCGAGGAGGTGGGCGTCGCCCTCGTCTGAAAGGCCATTAGCTCGCAGTGGTGATTGAGCGCCGTGACCAGCAGGCATTGTGCTGAGCCTGCCCGTGCCACACAGGGGCGGTGAGCGTGATTGATCAGGCACCGATGGTGTTTCTTTCTTTATGGACTTTCAAAGGCACCATTTGGCATCCCGAGCAGGCGATCGATGAGAGGCGGCTGACCCCCCTGTGGCCACCTCCAGGCAGCAGGTGGATGGGCCCACGTGGGGACGGCGCAGGGCCTCTGCCCCCTCACACGCTCCGCACGGTCAGCGGGCTGGGCCTTCCGGCGCGGGGCTGTCAGCCATCAATTTACCTTTTTCTTTTGCACCGAAAGTGAAGCTGGGACAGCGGCCCTGTTTTCTGATAAATTATAGCCGCCCCTTCCCCAGCCTTGCACCCAGAGGACCCCAGCACGGGAATAAATCAGACTAATGAGAGCTGAGGTTGTCACTTTCAGAAGCGAGCATCCACTCGGCACACCTTCGTGCCGTGTCCGCTGGGCGCCCTGGCCTGTGCTGGGCACTGGGGACCCACAGACTAACTGGAGGTGGCCTCTGCCTACACAAGGCCCGTGGGGTGGCAGGGCACGCACGCCTGCCGGTACGAAAGGCAGCGGTCAGGTGGCCTGCTGGCAGGAGCCAGCTCCACCTCCTCCCGGCTGTGTGGCCTTGGGCGCGCACCTTGCCTCTCTGACTTTAGGTTCCCTAATCCATGGGACACCTAGCTCAGTGGCTGTGAGAATTAAGTGACAGTGCCCCCTGGGCCTGGCCTGGTGACCCCACACCCCTGGGGGCACAAGGAAGGGTGACTTCCCTTCTTTCTCCTCTGCTCCCACCGTGCATGGTGAAGCCCCCAGGGCTGTGGCAGGGCCGAGGGGGTAATGCTGCCTCCGCCCGCGGTGGTGCCTGGCCGGGCCGGGCCTGAGCGTCCAGCAGCTGGACTGAGAAACAGCATCAGGGGAAGCGGAGAGCAGGCTGGCTGAGCCGCTAGGGACCAGTGGAGCCTGTGTCCCCACAGCAGGGACACAGGTGACTGGGCAGGGCCCCCTGGAGAACATGGGACCCTCGGACACAGGCTCACTGGCAGGGAGGTTCACAGACACACACAGAGACAAGCACACAGAGAACGGCCCGGTGCACGCGGATGGAATGGGTAGAGGTGGAGGCACGCAGATGGACACACAGACGGACACACAGACGCGCACCCTGAGAAAACGCACAGGGCACGCAGCACACGTGCACACGAAGCATGATCACAGAGCACGCGTGTCCGGATGGTCACACTACACTGGAAACAAGGAAACCAACGCGTCCCAGTTTGCCCCGGGCGGTCCCATTTGCCAAAGTCCCACATCCCGGGTCCCCAACTGTCCCGCTTTGCCGGATGCCCCTGGTGCGAGATCCGGGACCGAAGCCCAGGTCGACAGAGACGAGGACCTGCCACGTCCCCTTCTCTGGCCCTGGTCCCCGTTAGCCGTCAGGTGGTCAGGGAGCCCAGGATCCCTGGGGCTGCTGGGCAGGGCTGAGGGCTCCACTCTGCTCCACAGTGTGACCTGCAGCCAGGTGCTTCCTCTCTGGCCCCCCGGGTCCCCATCTGCACAATAAGCCAGAGAGGGGGAGGGGAGAGCAAAGATGTGCAGCTGGCCAGCCCGCCTGATTCACCCCCAGCTCTGTACTGAGCAGCCGGGTGAGCCTGGGCTGTGTCCTCGGTGTACCCCTGGGTTGTGTACCCCTCACAGGGCTTTAGCAGAGAACGAACGAGCGAATACTCGGGAAGTACTCTGCAGGGCCTGGCATAGTAAAAGCTCAATGAAGGTCAGCTTCTTGCATTTATTCTCCCGTGGGACTGCAGGATCCCCGGGCCCCCTCGGCCCTGGTGCTGCCGGCCCTGACTCCGAGCCCAGTGCTCCTTCTGTGGCATTGATGTGGAAGAAGCCCCCTCCCCCCGTCTTCCCCTGGAACCCAGCTCTCCTTTGTCCTGTTCTGCTGACTCCTCGATTGTCCAGGCAAGGGGCCCCAGCCCCCACTACTGAAGATCCCCACTGGGACCCTCTCTAGAGCCCCCGGCTTTGGGACTGAACTCTGACCCCCATTCTTCCAGCATGAATTCCTCCCGCCTAAGGGCGTGGGGCCAGGCCAGCAGGCCCTGGGAGGCTGAGGCCCTGGCGAGCCTCCAGGCGGAAGAAGCAGACCTCAGCAGAAATGCCCCCAGTGACGTGGCGACCGGGTAGCAGGTCAGTGGCCTGGGAGGAGCTGGCAACAGGGGGTCTGCGAAGGCAAGGCGGAAGCTGCCAGCCGAGAACAAAGGGTCTTGGAGAGAGCGCCCAGGCCCCAGACCAGGAAGTCTACGTGGGGGCGGGGGACACGGGGAACTGGCATCCCGTGTTCTGGCTACAGGTAACTGCAGCCAGCCGACAACACCCACTTTGGCCTGGCCTCTGGGACCTCCTGTTCCTAAGGTGGGGCCACCCAACACCGAGAGGAGCCCCTTCCACAGGGGGCTCCTTGCAGATCTGTCCCCTATCGGAGGAGTCCGGGGCTCAGGGCCCTGCTCAGCTCCAGTCCCCTGCCTCTGCTGTTTCCTGTCCCCTGTGTCCTCCTGTGGAGATCCGGGTCACCTGTCAGTGCCCTGTGAGCTTAACGTCACCTTCTGTGGGAAGTTGAGATGGCCCAGAAATTAGGTGCCCACCGTGGGCTCCCGAAGTGCCTCCCATCCCCCCTCATGGCACTTACACGTAGTCCCAGCCTCGGTCTAGGTGCAGCCTGGGGGCTCGGGGGCCATGTGCCTTCACCTCTGAACCCCAGGCCTGGCCGAGTATTCCCTCCCAAAACCCTGGGCGGGTGAGCGAATCTACTCACGGATCTTACGTTCCAGGGGTCTTTTTGCTCCAGAGATTCAAAGATCAATGTTCTAGCTAAACCAAAAGCGAATCCTGATCGTAGATGCGCGTGTGAGTGTGCAACACACACAGGGCACCGGGGACGTGCTAGCACTCACTGGGGGGGGGGGGTGATCCACAGAGCGTGGCTGTGTCCAGCCAAGAAGCCCCCTTTGCCTGTTGGCCAGCGCCATCTCCTTGGACTAAGAAGTAAGGAGCCGGGGTGTGACCCCCCTTCTTGGCCACCCAGGCAGGGCATTACCGACCTCTCAGACCACGTCACCAGAATTCCCTCTGGAACTCCAGGCCCCTGTAACCAGGCCCCCCGCTGCCCACAGGTACTCCACTCTGAAGCCACCAGAGGATCTGTTTAAAATGCAATCTGACCAAATCACTGTTCTCCTTTAAAATCTCCCTGACCCCCACTGCCTCAGTGGGTCTGGCCACAGCGGGTTCCGCGGAGCATGGGTCCTGCGGGATACCCTGCAGGTCTAAGACTCGGTAAGTTCAGGAAACGCCTCCCGCGAACACTCATAATGCACACCGGCTTCCTGAAGAGGGCTCATCAGTATCCCGAACTCCAGCGTCTTGATCTGCGACCACGGCCCCCTTCCTGCCCGCCCGGGGTACGCTTCCTTCAACCGCACGGCACGTCCAGGCCTCAAGCCCTTCGTTTTCTCCCTAATATGCCAGAAACGTGGAGTCACACTGGCTTCTTGCAAAACACAGCTTCCCAGGCTCTGCCCCTGACTTACTGAATGGAAATGTCCAGGGCCTTTAAGTCTGAATTCTGAGAGCGCTTGCCCAGCGGCTGATGCCTGGCTCAAGGCACAGACTGGCATTAGGGGACTGCCGTTCTCTACCCTGTCCCCTTCCCATCTCCACTGCCAGCAGCACCAGGCTCGCCAACGCAGGGCGACCACCCCTCCCCATGCTCGGGCAATGTGCACCCCTCGGAACCACACTCAAGAAAGCGGTGGCAACCTCACAGAAACGCAACAGGACCCGGCTCACCTCTGCTCCAAACCCTACCAGGTGCCCTCGTGGCCCTGTGCGCTTAGTGGAGGATTTCTGCTCACCTCCTGTTACCTCCTGCCTCACCCCCTTCCAAAGATGAATTCCAGCCCCGCTGAGACGCGTGGGCCCCCAAACATACAGCTCTGCCTCGGCACATGTGCTCCTTCCCGCACCCTGCGAACACGCGGGACCCACAATCGCAAGATGCTGAAGGTCGCGCAGCTGTGCCCAGGAGGGTGCTGGGGTCTGGGGTCCGGGGTCCCGGCTTTCTGGCTTCTCGGCCCCCTCGGTCCTAAGCACGTGTGAGGGGTAGAGAGTGCTGAACGGGAGCAGAGGGGACCTGCTGGGCACAGCAGGAGCGGGCTGGAGGGGGAGAGAGTGCCTCCCACCCCCAGGTGGCCTCGCTACGCGTTCTAACTGTATACCTGGGGTATTCTCAGACATCACAAAAGCAGAGGGAATGGTGTAATGCTTCCCCGAGTCCCCACGGCTGACTTCCACGATCATGCCCTCGCGGCCAGTCTTGTTTCCTCTAACCCCCTCCCAGCACCCGCTTTAAGAAGGGTGGCGGGGGGGGGGTTGGCAGAAGCGCCCCCGCCCCCAGCTGGAGGAGAGCGGGTGCCAGGCCTGCACCCTGGAGACCCGGAGCCGAGGGCGCAGAGGGGCCACGGGCGCTGGGGGCTGGGCTCCCGCCGGGCAGGGGCCGCGGAGGCGGGGCCGGGGGCGGGGCTGGAGCGCGCGGGGTGAGGGGCGCTCTCCCGGTGACTTGGGGCGCGCGCTGGGCACAGAGCGCAGTCTCGGCCGTGCAGCTCCGAGTGCGCCCGCCTCCGCGCCGCCTCCCCGCCGCCGCCGCCGCCACCATGCCCAACTTCGCCGGCACCTGGAAGATGCGCAGCAGCGAGAACTTCGACGAGCTGCTCAAGGCCCTGGGTAAGCTGACGCGGACCGCGCGCGCCTTCCAGGCGCCCCAGGCCCGCGAGGGGTGGGCTTGGGGGGCCGACCCCCAGCAGGAGGGAGGCCCCGGGGCGATAGAGCGCGGCGCATTCCGAGGCGCACCCCAGCAAGGAGCGGCGAGTGGACCCCGCCGGCTGGACGCCGGGCGCCTCCCCGACGGCCCCGCCTGTCTGTCCGGCTCCACGCTGGAGGAGACGGCGCTGGCGTCCAGGGCGGCTCAGGGGCTTTGAGTCTGGGGCTCAGTTTCAGAGCGGCCCCGCCACGAACTCGTTCTGCTTCCCAGGGGAGGCCACCCACCCCGGGGTCCTCCTCCGGAAAACGCGGGCGAGGGCGGGGGGCGCGGCTCGGTTCCGAGGGGCCCAGTGCTGGCACCCGAGCCCGCGGCGCGCGCGTGCCCCCGGCAGGTGTGAACGCCATGCTGCGCAAGGTGGCCGTGGCGGCTGCGTCCAAGCCGCACGTGGAGATCCGCCAGGACGGGGACCAGTTCTACATCAAGACGTCCACCACGGTGCGCACCACCGAGATCAGCTTCAAGGTCGGAGAAGGCTTTGAGGAGGAGACCGTGGACGGACGCAAGTGCAGGGTGAGCCCAGGGCCGGGCGGCGCCCCGCGGCTGCGCCGCGCAGTCCCGCGCCGCCCCCCGCTCGCGGCCGCGCGTGTACGCCGGCGGCTGCAGGGGTCTGCGCCCGCGGGCGCCCCCGGCTCGGGAGAAAGCCCCGCGCGTCCCCCCAAGCGCGTCGCTAAGCCGCCGCCCCAGGTGCTGACAGCCGCGCCGCGTTCCTGGCGGGGTTTCCGCAGCGCTCTGCGGCGCCCCCGGGCGCGGGCGGCGCGGGCGGCGCGCGCGCGGGAGGCGGCAGGGCCGCCACCTCTCCTGCCGCAGGTGAACGGGCAGCTTTGGCGTCCTGCCCACCCCCCCGCACCCCGCCCCTGGCCCTGGGGACGCTCTGGGTCCAGTCGCAGCGATCGTGAGGGGCCCCGCACCTCTCCCGCCCGCCCTCAGCCTGGTTTCTTAAAGGAAAGGCGGAATCTTTCCAAAAAGCAGGGCCGATTGTCGGCAGGGGAATGAACTAAATGCTCCTTCCCAGTCCTCAGAGTCAAGAGCTTTGGATTTCCCGGCGTCTCAGCCCCAGGCAGGCGCCCAGCGCTCCGGAGTGGGAGGGAGGGCTGGTTACTGTGTCTTTTGAGGACAGATGGGAAAATAATCGCTGCCACTTACTTAAAAAAGTGACAAAACGTCTCCCTCCTTTCCTTAGTAGTTAAAAACAAAAACAAAAACAAAAACTAACAACATTCCAGAGTGAGAAAGTGTTTTCACCTTTCCTGAGTGGTGTCTGATGTTCAGAGTAGGATCTCTGAGTACTGGGCTTGGGACAAGGACACAGACGCAGGCCCCACACTGACCCCCACGGCAACATCTGGCCCCCAGAGTTGGCACAGCCTGAGAGTGATGTCCAGGCTGGGAGCTGGCGGGATCAGAGCCCCCTGTGACCGCCCTGATTGTGAAAACAGAGGAGCAGGACCACGTAATCAGAGGCAAGGGCCGCCGGCTGGAGGAGGGAGGGCTGGCAACAGGCAGGGCTCAGTTTGGGGACATGGAGCGGTGGCTAGAGACGGTAATTCTGATCAAAACTCAGTGGCTCACGGGACAGCCTGGAGGGTGGGGCTTCGTCACCACCCTGCCTGATGAGCTGTCCCGTGCGTGGGGTAAGGAGCGAGTCTGTCCTGGGTCCAAGCCCGTGCAGCTCTGTGCAGACGCTGGGGAAACTGCAGGGCGTCCAGGCTTCCACCGTCCACCTCCCACAGCACGAAAAACCTAGACTGCTGCTTGGTCTTTAAATTTTTTCTAGAGACGTAACCTGGAAAGTGGCAGTTTTTATCCTCACTCAGAGCCAGAGACCCCAGGTTTTTCTGAGCAGGCTGATGACGGCAAACGGGAAGGAGGGTGTTACCCCAAAGCCCGTGCAGGGAAGGGAGCCCCCCACTGACTGGATGTGGTCGCAAACGTGGTGTCTTAGCCGCTGTAAAGTTCTGTAGCTGTGGTGTGGAGCTTCTCGCCCCTGGAACGCAGTTGCTGGTGGGGCAGCCCGTTCTGAGAGGCGAACCAGTGCGCGCTCCGTTATTCCTGGAGATGTGAAGCCCGCCTCAGGCTTCGCTGCGTCGTGAGTGTGAGTGTGTGTGTGTGCGTGCGTGACACCAGGCATGTTCATGCCCATGAGAGCCGTGACCAGCCCTCTGAGTCTGGGCCCTACACGGCGCAGCAGAGGGATTCCGTGTCCTCACAGGGCCCACGCGTGGCTCCTCCCCGGTGCTCGCTGTTGTCTCCATTCCCGCTGCCAGGACTGTCATTCGCGTCACTGACGGTTTTCCTGCCCGCAGAGTTTGCCGACTTGGGAGAATGAGAACAAGATCCACTGCACGCAAACTCTCCTGGAGGGGGATGGCCCCAAAACCTACTGGACCCGGGAGCTGGCCAACGACGAGCTGATCCTGGTGAGGGCTCTGACCCCGTCCCCTGGGCGATGGCCGCACCAACGCCCCCCCCCCCCACGCATGCAGGGCGGACGCTGCCTGGGTCGGGATGACGGCAGGAAGCCGTCATGGCAGCTCGGGTCAGAGGCGATCACCACGCAGTGGTTGGCGGGACGGCGCGGAGTAGGGGTTCGAGGGAGGCTGCGGACTGACTTGGTGACCTGTCCTGGGCTGGCCCCGCTCCCCAGCTCAGGGTGCCCGGGCAGCTTTCCCCTTCTTGCGCCCCGTGCTGCTGCCTGGGAGACGCCGGCGCTGGGACCCTAAGAACAGTTCACCCGCGGACCCACCAGCTCACTGGCCTCAGGGAGCGGGGCAGGTCCTGCTGAGTGGCGAAGGGTCTCAGCGTAAGGAGAGGGACGCGCAGCGTGGGGCCTTTCCAAGGACGGGGTGGGCTCCACCCTAAAGCACACGCAGATTAAAAGATTTTAAACAGCTTTCGCCTGGTCAGGCCGAGTTAGAAACCCCTGTAGTTCAAGCACACACCTCCTCCCCCTTTATTTTAGGTGTGGGAGCAAAAGGAGGAGGGGAGGGCAGGGGGCAGGACACCCCCGTCACTCCCTGTGTGTTCAGAACAGACCAAGCTGTCCTTGCAGCCGCCTTCTCCCCGAGACCAGAGGGGGGACTGCTGCCGTGGGTAACCAGGGAGAAGTAGCCTTTGTTCTCCATCAAGCATGCTGACGTCCCCCGATCCTGGCCATGCCACTCTGAAGTGTCGGGAAAGGAGATGGCGGGCGTGTTAGCAGGGCCCTTCCTTTCCCATGCTGTATGACGGGTGGTTGGGCTGAAGTCTGAGGTCCCTCTCGGCCCTGAAATGACGTTTATGCTGCGACAAGATCCTAAATTGAGCTGCCTTGTTACTGCGGCTGAAGCCGCCTGCCTGGTCTCTCTCCTCCTGTGCCCCCTGCAGAGGTGCTGCAGGCTTCCTCCCCTCCCCTCCCCTCCTCTCCTCTCTACTCCTCTCCTCTCCGAGAAAAGAACTGGCTCGCTTGCAACCTGAAAGTTTCCAGGGAGGGAGTACCTGCTGGGGTTGGGGAGCAATTTGAGGCCAAGACATGGACGTTTAGGAGAAAAAATCATATATGGATCACTAGTCCCAGAGTTAGCAAGAGGGATGTGGTTTCAGCATTCTTGAGCGAGACTGAGAGCTAAGTGGCCACAGTTTGCACTGCGAGAAAGTGTGATGTTAATAAGCTCTGCAGCCTCGGAGCAGCCAGAGTGCAGGCCGGTCCCGCCCGGAGGACCCCGCCACTTCCAAACCCCAACTGGCCCCACCCGCCCGTCCCTCCCCGGCTCGCTGACGAGCACATGAGCCTCAAAGGGAGCATTAATTCTGGGCGTTTGGGGTCTGAAATGTGGGCCTTTGTTCCCAGGGTTATCGTCCTTAATAAATCCAGGCATAGGGAGACGCTGGCCCCATGTAACAGGAGGCAAATTAATTCTAGCGGGGTTGACATGAGCTGTCCTCGTGCCAACAGCATCTCACCCAGGGCCGAAGTCGCCCTCTCGAGAAAACTCTCGCCCTTGGACCACCCTGGAGCATTTCGCAGTTTCTTTAGGGAGTCTCTCAGCATAGTCTGCTGGCTGAGAAGGACGTTTCGCATGGAAACGTGGCAATTTCTTGTGTCCTGAAGCCATCTGTCAGCCTGGATAAGGTGTTGGCCACAGTCATCACAGTGTGGGTTAAGAGGCCAGTCCCCAAAGGTGGCATTCTGGTTGACACTCCATGGCTGTAGAGCTCGAGGGTTTTGGAAAACTGAGCTGGTTCTGAGGGGTCCGGACGTCTGAGAGGTGAACGTCAGTGGGAACTCCTGCTCCCCAACACGCACCCCGGTACACAGAATCACCTGCTTTCCTCACTAATGCAGAGATAATGAGTGAAACAGAGGTGTCCAGAGCAGGGTGACGACTGTGCGTGTGTGACCAGGAGCACCCTCCTGAGAGGAGAAGCCGGTGATGAGAGTTTGCTTCCCTGATGGTCACTAATGATGAGCATTTCCCTGAAACACACGTGTTGGAACGACGTCTTAGCACATGTTCTCTGACAGCCTCTGGCGACCAGCGGAGGGAACCGGGAAAGGGACCTGAAGTCCCAAGTAGCTCCCGGCTCCGAGTCCAGGGCTTTGAAACTTGCTGGGGCCTCAGGCCCCTCTGAGAATCAAAGATAGGGACCCTCCCACGGAAAAATGTCCATCTGCACAGGGACACCCACATCAGACCCCCAGACTGGGGTGGGGGTGCTTGCATTTCGGTTTTGTTTTTTAACGAGCGTATTGCTTTCCCTGTTCCCACTGCCCGTGAGAGCCCAGGGGAGCAGGCCTGCGAGTCGCTGCTGGTCTGCGGGGCGTGGAAGCAGCTAACACAGGTGATAGCATTTCGGGGGCCAGAGGACACCGGCCTCCTCTCCCAGTGGAATGGTTCGTGGCCCTCTCGCAGCAAATAAACACAGAGCCATACATTTAGCTGGAGAGAGCCTTTGGGATCACCGTCCCGTTCCCCCGCTGTCCCTGCCCCCTCCGTGCACAGACCGTCAGGATGTGCCCCCCCATCCCGCTGCACAGCCAGGTCTGGGGCAACGTCGATGCCACGCTTTTGTAGCTGAGACTGATTTTCTAGCTTGCAGGTGACTTGAGCATTACTTCTGTACCCTCTCCAAAGCTGCCCCAGGGCTCCAGCTGCCCAAGCCCCTGGCTCTCTGGAAGTCATTTGAAAAGAGACAGAAACCACTCCAGAAATGTCCCATATGACATTCTCCCCCTTGCACTTTAATTTCAGAACCAGAGCCAGGAAACTTGCATTTCTTATGTCAGCATTTACAGGTTCCAGAAGCAAAGGAAAACCGTGTATAACATAATTCTATACTCCAGTTGCCAATATGGAGCTTACGGGAGGGGGAAAGAAGGGAAAACACTGCTTAGCAGTTCGCATGAGCACATGGCACAGGAAATTGAATGTCTGTTTCAAAGAGTTTTTAACGGGGCAGTAAGTGGCCTTATTAGCGACGTGCTTTAAGCGTTTCTGCACAGGCATCCGCCCTGATTGGTTTTCCGTCTTTCCTGCAGACCTTCGGCGCCGATGACGTGGTCTGCACGAGAATTTATGTTCGAGAGTGAAGGCGGCCTGCTTGCTCCTGCCTTGGGGGGCGATGCATGTCCCCCTGAGGAAAGCCACAGGTCCGAGCTGCCGGTGGGCGTCCCCCTCCCCTGCACCGCGTTAGGTGGCCCGACCCCCCCCCCCACAGTGCTAGTGCCCCCGCCCCCGCCACGCTCCTCGCCCCGGCGTTCCTGACGCTCCGTAGTGTGGCATCCGTGTGCCTCGTCAGTCATTAAACCGGTTGGACACGTCTCCAGGCGTCTGCCTTCTTTGCACGGCCTCGTGGTTTTGGCACAGGGCTGCCCCGTGCCTGCTGCCTTGTCCCCAGCGCAGCCCGCTGCCCAGTGTGTGGCCTGCGGTGCGGCGGGCAAGCCAGGCGCCCTCACGGGGTCCAAACTGCAGATCCACGAGTCTGCACCTCGCTGTTTTTCAATTCAATTAAGTGGTATACTGGTGGTTCCCAGCAGGACGGGGGGACACACGCAAAAGGGTTGGTTGAGGGGCCCGGGAGAAGACGGCCGGCAACGAGGAGGAGGCGGTCAGGGACTAGCCGCAGCACAGCCGTCCTCGTCCCCACCCCCCGCCCCCGCCTGAAGACGGAAGGGTCGCCAGCGCCCCGAGCCGGAGCCCGGGAGAGGGGCCTCCGTGCAGGCGCTGCAGCGGCGACGGACACGGCCACCGCCCAAGCCAGTCCCGCGTAGGTGGGCGGGCGGGCGGGCGGCACCCTGACCTCCCCCCTTCCAGTCTCCGACCTGCCTGTTCTGCCCAGGGCCAAACCCAGCCGTGCGTGGGGGGTGACGAGGGCTGTGTCCACCCTCCTAGGACACGGCTAGGCAGAGACTGCATCGGAACATGCAAAGGGACACTAATCCGCCACTGCCAACTTTTACTTTTGAAAAACAGATTTCACACAAAAATTTGGATTCCTTTCAAAGAAAAGTTGGGGAAACTTGGCATCCCCGGACCCACCTGCCCACAGGGCAGCCGTTGGCCTGCTGCTGGCCATTTTTAAACGGAACCGTGCCGTCCACCTCCCGTGGGCCCTCCAATGCCCTGCCCACATTTAGGGTGCCTATCTGGCTTCCCGGGCATCTCTCCTTGCCATCCTAGCACTGGTTCTTAGTGAGGCCAGGCCGGAGCCGGCTGACAGGCGCTGTTCGGGCCTGGATGAGGCCAGAAGGTGACCCTCAAAGAGCTCGCTCTGACGGGCCGACACCTGAGCCCAGGCCGCACCACCTGGATGAGAGGACACGTTGACCCCATTCCTCACCTCTCCGCAGTCCAGAGCCCCACATTGCTCATGGGAGACCTCAGCCCCTTCCAGACTCCGCTGCTCCCCTGGGGGCAGGGTCTTGTGCCAGAGCTGGAGTGCAGCCCATGCCCGTAGCCTGCTCGTCGGGGCCCTGTGGGAGGCCCCCCAACAAGAGCGCCAACGGCTGTGCCCACAGCCCTGCTTCCCACAGTCCCTAGGCCGCCAGGCCCTGGCACTTTGGAGCAGGGCTGGGTCCTGGGTTAGAGTTGAGAGGGCCTGACACTGGACTATCCTTTGTCCCTGGGCCCTGAGGCACCTCTGCTCATGTTCAAAACCTCTCAAAGCCCCTTCCGAAAACAGCTCCTTCAACGCTGGCTCTGCTCCAGAGCCACCAGGACCCGCGGGCACAGGCACCATGTTACCCCCCCCCCATCTAGCTATTCCTCTTCTCTGGGGCTCGGTTGCTCACCAGAAACAGCCACGTCTACACTTGGCACCCTACAAAATACGGTCTCTCGAGGCGGAGAGCGAGTACTGGAGGGGTTGCCCGAGGGCTTCTTGGAGGAAGGAGACTGGGGTGGGGCCTCCGAGGGGGGGATGTGGGATGGTACGCAGCACCGCAGTTCACGCATGCGCAGAACCTCAGCTCCGGCCTAGAGCCCTCGAATCCTGCTCCTTCTTCATTTTCCAGAAAAGAAAGCACGGTGTTTCTCATTCCCTCTTGGGACACCTCATGGGACACCAGTGTTCCGTGGCACCGGTTTGGGGATGGCTGCTATAATGTCCAGCCTTAAAATGTCTGTGCGCACACTGCACGTGACACATGACATAAACGTGCAAGCAGGATGAACACCCACACGACGTACCAGCGTCATCGGCATGATCTCGCTAAAGCACTGCTCCCTGCTCAGCAGGGCCCCGTCTGTGGCAGAGAGTCGAGCTCTGGCTTGGCGTCAAGTGCTCCGCAGTCTGGCCTCACCAGGTAAACCAGGAAGACTGAGGGCGCTGCTGCCTGCTCGACCTGCCTTTGGTTCCTGACCACACCTTCCATGTGTGCGTGCTAGACACCCGAGCACAACCGTTCCCAGCAAAAGGGAATGACCTCTCTGCTGCGACGTGGATGAACCCCGAAGACATGCTCTAAGTGGACGAGGCCAGTCACGAAGGGCCCCATGTTGTGCGATCCCCTTGATTGAAACGTCCAGAATAGGGACATCCAGAGACGGAAGGGAAGGGTGGTTACCTAAGGCTGGGGGTGTTGGGGCAATGGGAGTGACTGGTACAGGTTTTCTTTTCGGGGTGATGAAAACGTTGTCAAATGGATGGGGTGAGAGCTGCACGACTGTGAGTACAATACAAAGCACCGAGCTGCACATTTTAAATGGGCGAATCGTACCCTTTCTGAACGCCATCTTAGTAAAGCTGTTTTGGGGGAGCATCTGAGATCTTGCTCCCTGGCATATGTCGTCACAGTGTCAGGCTGCCAGTCACCGGTGATTATCACCGGGATCCGTGGTTCACGAGACGCTGGAGCTGGGATATTCGCATGCTACCATTCCTGTTCATTTATGAGCTGGAATACGTTTGTAAAGAGAAACTTCCCTTCACCTACTAGGCGGCCGGCTTGAGGCACAGTGTACATAGGGAAGATGGAAAAAATGTTTGATTCTTTCCCTGTATTTACTAGCTTTTGAAGTAATGAATTTGTTCTTCTGGTATCCTTCAAAAGGAACCAGAGCACTGATGTGGGCTTTTGGGGTTTCGTTGTGTGTTTTTTTTTTTTTTTGAATGTCACCACAAATTTGCAGATGGAAACAGACTCGACGTGTTTTGACATGTTGCAGTTGTCGACCTCACAGCCCATCTTCGGCCAGCGGGAGCCTCTTCAGATTGGCTCTTGCATTTTCAGCCGGACCCTCGTCATTTTCAAGAATTCACTGCCATTTGGTATGACAAGATGCTCCAGGCTCATTTGCTGCTCCAGACGAGCAATCAGCCATTTCTCCAAGGGGCCCAGTCCTTTTAGGAGGCAGTGGCATTTAGAGACCACAGTCTAGGGATGGGGGGATCAGGAAGGCGGGTGTCTAACTTGATGCTAAGATGGAAACCAGAATGTTAGGGCCCAAGAGGCAGGTCACAGACAAAAGACTCGCTCTGCAGTCCTTTGTTCCGTCTGTCTTTGCCCAAAACGATACTAAAGAACATTCAAATGTCACCAACACTCTGGTCGGCTGTCTGAGAATGCATCTCCTTTTCGCTCAGAAGTCTCGCCAGTGTCTGGCCAACCCTTTGGGGCGGGGATGGAGGTCGGAGCAGCAGACTCGGAAACTTTTGTCTGCAGCTCAGCACCAAGCTTGCAGGGCAACTGCTTTGAAGAGCGTATGACTTGATGGGCAGCAGCCACTCCCAGTCAAACCTCTTACCCCCTCGGAGGCGGGCTTAATGCTCCATTCCTTGGGAGGACTATTGAGCATAATTTCTGGGCAAAGAGCAAGTTCTCACAAGGATTCTGCAAGCATTACATGCTGTATTTGTTACAAGTGGGTAATTTATCTTTCTGAGAAAGTTTCCTACAGAACTTGGAGAAATTGACTTAATAAAAAAATAGACGACAGTCACAATTTTACAATTCCATTTGTTTTCACAAGGGAGGAAAGCTCATCAATTATGGTGGATGAAGGGGAGGGGTTTTGGGTCCCCAAAATGGAATTTGACCAAGGTCTCTCGGAATAGTCATACTCAGGGCACCTGGGAATTCAGGATTCTAGCATAAAAAATGTTGGCTTCAGAAACAATGTGTAGGAAAAATATATTGAGTCATGAACTCTTACAAAGAACATAACGAAAAGTGAAAACTCTGAGAAAGTTTGGAAAAAATCCAATTCTCAGAAACACACAAAACTGAATTAACATGGGGTGTTTTTCTCTTCCCTGCTCTCAGGAATAGGTTCAGGAAAATATTATTAAGTTCTCTTTGGCCATCTTTTAAAAAAACAAACGTGGTGGTGTAGTTCGATGCAGAGCACGCCAGAGACCAGAGTTGTAAACGTGGCTCTGCCACTAACTCGCTCTGCAACCCTGACCTGCTGTGTCCCCTCTTTGGGCCTTCAACTGCCCATCTGTGCAGAGCAGAGGTCGCCACATGTGGACAGAGGCTGCACTGGCTGCATGTGACTCGCCGGGGAGAAACCAAAATGTCCAACGAGGAAACGGTTAACTCAATCATGTTCCGCCACCTCACGGAATTGTCTGCAGCTGTCAAGCAGAATGAGGCAAATCCAAGTTTACTGACATGGAACGGTGTCCAAGCTATATTAAATTAAAAAAAAATGAGTGATGACCTTGTTTAATGGGGGAAATAAAAACTATATGGTTAGCTCTTTCCAGGAAAACACGAAACCCTCAGGGACGTGCACCGAGCTGTTAATAGCTGTTGCCTCTGAGGACTGGCTGTTTTCGCTCTCATTATTGCTATTGGTGAAATTGGTTTAGAATGAGCAAGTATGACTTTTGCAACTTATGACGCAATTTCACGTGAGAAGCAAGCGATCCTGGTCCCTCGGTTCGGGCGGGAGCCCAGGAACCTGTTTCTTTGGTTCCCCGAGTGACCCCTCACAGCACAGCCAAACCAGCGGCTACCAAATTCCCCTCCAGCTCCAGCGCTGTGTGTGTCAGACCCCACGGGCTCTGACTCACGAGGGGGCGTAAATCCCAACAGCCGAGGTGCTCGGCTTCGTGCGGGTCCCAGAGGCCTCCAGACGGGTCCATGAGGGTCCAGCAGTCCTGGGCCACAGGCAGGGCACGTGTTATCGGTGTCCCCATTCTACGGACAGGGACCTGGGGCTCACAGGGGAAGGCAGAACAGTGTCCCCTCGACCCTGCCTTGGAGCTCGTTGCCCCGTTTGCCAGTGGCGGGGCGGGGACCACAGCCCCGGCCGCCTGGCCACAGAGCTAGTGCTTTCCCACCGCCTCAGCCATTAGGGACACGAAATATTTTCCTTACTATAATCACCAAGGACCGTGTTCATGGTTTAATGGTATCAAATAGCTTCTCATGGAAAAGGCGGGTGGGGGGGGCGCATAACAGTAAGTGACATTTAATAAGGGCTTACTGTGTTTCACGTCCTGTGCTGAGCACTTTTCACACAGCGTCACTGCTAATTCTACAATAAGCCAGCCCAGTAGGTACTGTTGTCACCCCCACTTTACAGATGACGACGCCGAGGCTCCGAGAGGTTCAGTAACCTTACCCTATGAATAAAAGTGGGTGGCGGGGTTGAACGCAGGCCTCGTATCTGAAGAAAGGAAGCAGACAAAGAGGAGTGGGGACAAAGTGACAGAGGAGGAGGTGGCGCCTCTGGTCCCCGCGGGGCTGTTTCTCAGGGCTGTCATCACGTCCTGTGGCAAGGGCTCCTGGGGGCCTTTCAGGAGAACTCGCCTCGCCGCCCCGCCAGTGCCCTGGCTGTCGACCAGCAGCCTCCCTGCCACAGCACAGGTCCTTGGCCACGACCACAGGTGTCCAGTTTCACACAGGCTCAGGCTCCTGGACCTGATTTTGATCAGGAGCTAAGAGCTGAGCCCTGGAGCCACTGCCTGGAAGTCCTCAGTGAGGCGCAGGTGAGCCCAGCGCCTTCTGTTTCCCAGAGGCCCTGCGCATACACCACTCAAGGCCCCTCTCCTTGGACACGTCCCCAGGGGCTGGATGAGGCGTTAGAGACAGGGAGGAACGGATCCACCCAACAGCCTCTCCTTACGAGCGGAGGCCCAAGACCCTCCGCACTGGTCTCCTGCGGCCACACCCAGGCGGCAGGCTGTGGCAGCAGGGACAATCATTCTGTCCCCCTCCCACCTACCAGACAGACCTCGCCTGTGCGTCTTCCTTGCCCAGCCAGGGAGGGCAGCTTCGACACACCCCGGCCTTACGGAGCCTGTCTTAGGCCGGTGAGGAGGCCGAGGCCAAAGTCACAGTTCTGCGACATGTTGAGTAACTCGCGACCCATCCCGGCCCGCGCACAGAGGGGCAGAGTATGAATCAGGATGCGGAGGTGGGAAGGGGTTTTCCGGGCAGCACTGAAGTCCTGGGGGAAGGAAAGTCGGCAGCTCTGCCAAGCCCGGCGGCGGTCCACATGGCCGCCTGTGTGAATTAGGGAGAGAAACTTCTCTGGGCAGACACAGAGGTGCCCACGGTGCCTTCATGCAGTGCGCAACCTGTGCAACTATCCTAGCGCCCCTGGGACTGAGCGGCCAAGTTTCATCCGCCTTCACAGCTCCCTTTCGCCTTCTGGGTACAGCACCCTTATTTCCTGAAATGAAGTGAGTGTGTGTGTGTCTACTGTGGGGTAACCCTTTACCCCTACGAGCGCTCACGTTTGATTGGTTCTGGGAAGAGCATGTGACCCAACCATTCAGGGAAGAGGTGGCCTCTTTGGGCCGGTTCGCTGGCTCTGGGTATCATCTAAGCCTAGAGCTTTCGAGCCATCAGCTGTTGCTTTGGGGGAGACTCTGCTTGAAAATGAGGCCAACACAGAAAAATGCACGGCTGAGAAATTGAAAGGAAGAGATAGAATTCTGCTATCTAAACTCCAGCATTTGGTCCTAGAACATTCTAGTCACAAGAACTAGTGATTTCCCTTTTCTGTTTAATCTAGTCTGAGTTTTTAATGCCTGTGATCAAAAGGGTGGACCATCATGGAAAGAATTGCTGGGACCTGAGCCAATGGACGCAGAGCTTTCGGTGCTTTGAGAAACCAAACCGAGAAAGTTTTGGACAGGCCGCAGGGGTTCCGAAATCAAAAGCTGGAGATGAGCACGTGGGCGTGGGTACCAGCGGGACTCTGTTCAATCCTCTCCTGCCTGGTGTCGCCCTGTGTGCTCACGACAGCCCAGGAGCTGGGGGCGCCGGGCCGCCGGGGTGTGGATTTACCACTTGACCCCTGGTCAGTGTGAACCCTCCGTGGAGGGGCTGGTGTCTGAGCCCTGGGCACAGCAGGGCCCTGGCAGTAGGGAGGCCCAGCAGAGATGGCTGCCTGGGAGCTGGCAGGAGGGACGTCCGTGCTGAGGTCCCAGGAAATCCCATGGGAATCATTTTGGGTAATGCATCCTACTCTGGTGCCCCTGGGCCTTTGCACATGCTGATCCCTCTGCCTGGGAGCCATCCCCATTCTGTCCATGTGGGGAACTTCCATTCTGCCTTCGGAATCTGGCTCCAGGGGCACTTCTTCCGGAAAACCTCCTGTGGCAGAGGCTGCACCTTTTTGCCTCTCCTCCCATAGGAGGTGGATTCTGTGACTCCACATCATTGAGTCTTGGTGTGATGACGGCTGTAGCGGGTAGAGCATGTGGGAAGTTTCCTGTTGGCCAAGCGTCTTCAGAGGCTGGATCATAAAAGGCCATGCTGCTCCTGCCCGTTTCCTGGGGATACTCATCTTGGAACCCGGAGACACCAGCAACCCTGAGACCACCATGCTGGAGGGCCCACACACAGGCGCCTGGGGTCGACAGTCCCAGCTGCGCCCATTCTTCAGCCAGCCCAGCCCAGACACCTGACTCTTCAAGTAGCCTCCGGCCATTGAAGTCACCCCAGCTGAGACCCCAGGCGTCACAGAGCAGGGAAGACGCAGCCCCACAGAGCCCTGTTATCGAATCTGCAACACCCAGGTTGTCTCACGCCACTGAGTCCGGAGACAGCTTGCTCTGAAGCTAAAGGCACCTGGAGAGCTGCTCTGACTCCTCTGGGCAAACTTCAGTGCTTCTTCCCCCGGGCTTTCTCTGCTTCCGCATCGCCGTCCAGCAGAGCCCTGGCCGTGCCAGGCTGTGGCCGTCTCATCACACGCCCTCTGTCCCCTCGGCGTTCCCCTCTGCACAGCGAGGGGCTGGGCTCACGACCCCACCCAGACCTGGGTTGAATCCTGCCTCTGCTGCTCACTAGCAGTGTGACCTTGGCTAAGTCACTGACATTCCCTGTGCCTTGCTTCATCTTCATCGAGTTCCAACAGTTAACCTTCAAGGGGCAGAGGCGGCCCGGACCTGCCTCTCTGCCTGTCTTTATGGAGTACCGACAGACCGGGTTAGCCCAGGGACCCAGGCCTCCCTCCCTCGGGCATCAGGGACTTTGGCTGGTGGCTGCCACCGTGTGTGCTGCTTCCTGTGGGGGTATCGCCCCAGCGGGAGCGGCACCCCTGCAGGGAGGTGGTGGGCCCGGCTCCTGGCAAGCAGGCAGGCGGCTCCAGCTGCGAGCTGAGGCCTTCCGTCCGCCGGCGTTTTCTAAGTGGCTGCAGATGCGGTGCGAGCCCATCCCGCAGGACAGCTGCTGCTGAGAGGCATGGGTCCTCACCCTCACCCGCCCTCACCCGCTCCACGCAGGGAGGGGCAGGGACTGCAGGCATCTGCAGAGGACGCCTGTGAGAGACATGCACAGCAAAAAAGCTGCGCTGTTTCTGTGGATGTAACTTCAGCAGACTTCCTAATAAGCCCTCTGACCTCAAAACTCCAAATCAGAGTTGGCCTTCCAGAGACCCCTGCCTATGACAGGGCCTAGAATCTGTATTTTAACACCCCTGCCACCGTGATGTGACCTGTAGCCTCTGCCCATTGCGAAGGTCACTTTGGATCAGGAGATCTTAATGTTTTTACTTTCTTGGTGCCACAGACCCCTTCTCCGAATAAATCCATAAAACAAAATGCATAGGATTCCAAAGAAATCAATTATATTGAAACAGGGTTATCACAATGTTTGAATTGTGCTCTAGCGATATGTTTATTAGCCCATCAATTAACATCCATGGTGTGTCTAACAACTCCCCTAGTTTTGAAGCAGTGAGGAGTATAAACCAGATCTCAAGATACCTGCAACCAGTATCACCATAAAAACAAGGCGACCATGAAAATACATAACTATTTAAAAAAAAAAAAAGATGCCTGCCCCACCACGACGTGATAGGAAGAGATGGGGGATTTTTGCTCATACCGCTGGGGTTTCCCCCCTGAACTGACAGTGGAAGGAAGTGCTCAGTTTCATTTAAAGGTTAGGGGAAATAAAGAGGTCTGGCTAGCCCTGATTTCTATGCACAAGTCCTTGCTCCCATGGGTCCCTTTAGGGAGTGGGTGTTCTCATCGTAAATCTCCAGGTGGCCTGTGCTGCCAGCTTGAGGCAGAAGGTTTTTAAGCAAAGGGTGAATAGGATTCGGGGCCTCTCTAATCTCCGCCCTTGGCAGGAGTGGCAGAGAAAGCTGAGCCTAAGGCCTCTCTGAGCAGCAAGGGAATCCGTGCCTCTCAGGGCAGGTTTCCGGTTACATCAGGACAAGGCGCCAAGTTGTTTTCCAAGCCCTCAAAAGGCTGCCTGTCCCACCTGTTGGCCAGAGGGAGCTTCACCTGCTTCTGGCCTTGACCACTTCGCAACAGGCCAGCAGGCTCCCATCCTGTGGGATAGCCCTCGATCTAGACCCACAGCCAATGCACTGGTTTGTTAAATTAAGGGCAAAATCCACTGAGGGTACATTAATTCTCTCATCTCTCTGAATAAGTCATTGTGATTTATGTGCCCCGAAGCCTGTATGGTGGCAGCTGATGTAATTATACTGTGGGGAGAAAGGGTATTTGCTCAGTGTCTTAGAGGTACCCTCGGGAGAAGAAAGTGTGACTCCTAAGGAGGGTGGGGAAGGGAGAAGCGGGGAGCTTACTGAATTCCGGGCCTCTGGGTGCGGGTGACAAGATGAGAGCAGGCACCCTTGCCCACTAAGGTGCATGACCCATTCCCCACCCCAGGGTCACCTTACACTGACTGACGTCAGGAAAAGGGCACCTCTACATCCAGCCCCATCACCTGCTAAGGTGACATTTACAAATCACTCCTTTTATCTTCAGTTTTCTCGTCCCTAAAACGGGATGATAACTCCAGTGTGGCCAGTCTCACAGGCCTGCTGTGAGGACTGAGGGCCTGTGGGGTAGCTTGGAGGGTTTGTAAACACTGGGCTCTTGTGAAATAAGGTCACGTATTAGAATGGATAGGATACAGATGCGGTTGGGAGGCCGAGGCCGCTGTGCACAGGCCTGCTCGGTGTTTACCGTTCCAGGAAGCCTGCCTGCCAGATATCCAGCTCCTACCCTACTTGCCAAACCATTTGCCGTGGCACAGGACTGGGGCGGGCATGACTTTTATAATCACACGGTGTCCCTGCCTGCCCTTGCAAACCCAGGTCAGGGCAGGTGGAGGGAGGGAAACGGACCTTCTGCTGGTCTCTAACTGGCTTTTCTGGAGCTCTTAGGCTATAATTATTTAACGAAGAAGTACCTGCAATAAAACGTTTCTGTTGTTATCTACAGACGTAATTTTTTAAAGAGTGTATCAGTTTTTTCTCTCTTTTTAACACTTTAATCTGCAGTAAATGCAGATGCAGTCCAGAAAGCAGCGAGGTGGCCATGACTTGGCTGTGTGGCAGATGTCATGCTTGCTTGCGGACCACCCACAGGCAACCAGGTCATCCACAGCTGCCTTAAATTCTCCCTCTTGACTCCTTGATGCTCAAATATATAACCGTTTTCAGTATGAAATGCCTGGCGTGGGAGGTTTGTACAGCGTCCGCCTGCTCTCCCTGATGCCAACGCTGAGGACACGGCCACCCTCCATAGTTACAAGGGATGTGGCAGTCAGGGGTCGAGTGGCCAGCTATCAGCGAGGGTGGTGCCCTAAATCGCAGAGGCTGAGGGAATGGTGGCTGTGATAGGCTGAATAACGTCCCCCCAAAACATCCTAAGCCTCATAACCTGCGAGTGTTATCTTTTGTGGCAAAAGGAACTTTGAAGACGCGATCGCGTTAAGGTGCACGAGATAAGAAAACTACCCTGAATTACCCAGATGGGCCCAAGGTCATGACAAGGTCCGTACAGAAGGGAGGCGGGAGACCATGCGCCCACGGAAGCAGGGAATGGGGTGACGAGGCTGTGGACCCCGTGAGGAGAGTCACTCGACGTGAACTCCCGGGGAGAACTTACCTGCGGAGGTGGACTCCGGTGCGCGACCGCGGCCCCGCGTCTTGTGGCTAACAAGAGTCTGGCGGCCGCGTCCTGACGGGCGCCCCTCACGCGGTCGGTGCAGCCGTGAGAACCTCTGACTGAACTCGAGGCTTTCCCGCGCTCTGCCCGCGCTTCGGGCGCCTTGTCCGCCCACTTTCGGCGCCCCATCCTCCCACTTCCGGTGCCTATCCTCCCACTTCCGGTGCCTGTCCTCCCACTTCCGGTGCCCTGTCCGTCGCTTTACCTGGTCCCCGTCAACTGCTGTAAATCAGTTCCTACTTTCTTCTAGCTGCCTGAGACCTGCCTGGTACAATCTGAACGACCTTGTTTACATAAACGGACCTGATTGAGAACCTTAGCTGTAAAAGGAGGCTCCCCTTTGTGTTAATCCGATTTAAGTTAATACGTGAGTCTGTCTCTGGGTCTGTAGCTCCTTTTGCTCAGATCAATTACTTTTATTCTTTTAAGACAGTCTACAATTAATTTTGGTTTACAAGGCCATGAGCCAAGTAGTGCCAGCGGCCAACAGAAGCTGGAAGAGGCCAGGAATGGGTTCTCCCCTGGGCCCTCAGGACCCACCTAGCTAACACCTTCATTTTAGCCCCAGGAGACTCATTTTAGATTTCCAAACGACAGAACTGTAAGGGAATGGATTTATGTTGTTTTAAGCCACGAGGTTTGTGGTAATTTGTGACAGTGGTGATATATTATGATCTAAAAAAACCCGTTTTGAGCTGGTTAGATTTCAGGAATGCCCCCGCTTGCCAAGTCTCCACTCTGGGTGTCTGAGATTGCAAGGCTAATGGGAGTAATGGCTAGCTGTAATGAGCGCTTCCAAGTGCCAGGCCTGAGACTAAGTGCTTTACCACCAAGACTGTCTCCCTCCAGCAGAGAGGTCCTCAGCGCTGAGTGCTAATTAGCTTTCCCTTAGAGCAGGAGTCCCCAAGCCCCAGGGGCCCCAGACCATAGGTCCCTGGCCTGTTAGGAACAGGGCCACACAGCAGGAGGTGAGCAGTCAGTGAATGAGTGAAATTTCATCTGTATTCGTGGCCGCTCCTCAGCAGTAGCATCACCCCTCAGCTCTGCCTCAGTTCATCAGGCGTTAGAGTCTCATAAGAGCACCGGTCCCTGACGCCCAAGAAGTTTAGGGACCTCTACCTCAGAGTATTAAAAAGACAAACCCACAGGTACCAGGGCTTCCCCCAAGACTTTCTGAATCAGAATGGCAGAGGTGGAGCCTGTGTACCTGTAAGTTTTCATTGCATACGATTCTCATATGCTTCAATGGTGTGTTGAGGTACAAATTTCAAAAACTTAGAACACAGAGTGCATGCGAACGTATAGCGAGCACACGCATCAAGGATTCCTTTAGCTCACGAGTGAGGGAACCCAGCAGTATTGCAAAGCTGGTTCAAAAGAGGGT
Organism: Eidolon dupreanum; assembly: GCA_028627145.1. Taxonomy (NCBI): domain Eukaryota; kingdom Metazoa; phylum Chordata; class Mammalia; order Chiroptera; family Pteropodidae; genus Eidolon; species Eidolon dupreanum. The sequence goes on from CM053516.1 coordinate 30,720,949, forward strand.
ACCGGACACTGAGGGACATACAGTGAGGGAAAGACAATGCCGTGATGAGAGCACTAAAGTAGACACGAAACTGGGTGACATCCTACAGGACCATCTAACCGGAACCTTGGATGGTGAGGCTTTCTCGAGTGTCTGGAAGTCATTTGCAACTTTCACCAATTTTCTACAGTTAACAATTTTTACAAGTCTGGGCCCTAATTCATCATAAATAAGTCAAACAAAGTTATGTCTGTAGTGTCAGTAACTCTCAGGCAACCCTCAGGAAATGCTCTGGGGAGACTTGTAAAGGGCACACTGTGATCTTCTTGCCTTATTTCCAAGTTCTGGGTAACATCTCTGCATTAGGGTAAGTGGTGGTTCCATTAAGACGCAACTAGCCTTGGGCCAGGAAAACTTCCCACAGATTTTAGGAGTCCGTTCCTGCCTTCATTCGTCCAATATGCATTCATTGAGCACTTGCCGTGTGCATGGCCCCCAGGGGATATGGAGGTGGCTGGGACACTGTCGCTGCCTGCACACGTACACTGTCCAGAGGAAGGGCACACACCTAGCTAATCCACACTCGAGGCAGCAAGAGCCTTAGGAAGGTCTATACAAAGTGCCTAGGATTTAGGGGAGGGAAATAGCACTTGTGATTTGAGAGGTGGAAGGAAACGGAGCCAATGGAGCTGGGGTTTGAAGGGAACGTGGGTAAGATTTCTACAGAAGATGGGAAGGAAAGGCATTCTGGGCAGAGGGAACAGTGCGGGCAAAGGCTCGGAGGCAGGAAAGCAGCAGGTATTCCTAGAGGGGTGGTGAGCGGTATAGTTTGATGATGCAAAGAGCTTGTTTAGGAGATCGGTGAGAGAGAGAAGGCAGGACAAATAGTCAGGGGTGGGATCGCAGAGCAGCTTGAATGCCAAATTCGGGGCTCCAGACCTTATCGGTGGACAGCCCACCACCTGTGCTGTTCGGGGACAGAAGTGGGCATGTGTAGCTCGTGAAGAAGGATCGGATGGTAGCACAGGGAACAGAGGGAAGAACCCCCGTGCCCTATGACAGGTATTTTGACTATCACAGTTTTGAGGTGTCAACTCTGGGTGTGACCTGACTCCTCATTTGGACCCCATCTTTTCTGCACCCAAACGGAAGTCCTTCAGGTTCAACTCCCTTGAATTTCACCCCAGTTTTGAGAACAGCAGGGGCAGGGGCGGGGAGGGTCTGGACCATGGTGCAAGGAGGAAAGGAGGTGTCTTCTCCTGGGGTTCAAAGTGCCGCCTGCTCCCAACTCTGCCTGCAGCAGTGGGGGCCAGTGGAGGTCCCGAGGGGCCTTCACATAGAACACAGTGCTCGGCCAGTCCCTCATCCTGAATCCACCCCCGCTACGACCCCTCCACCCAAGCCTCCATCCTGTCGCCTGGAACACGACAGCCCCCTCCCTGGTCTCTGTGTTTCTACTCTTCCTCCAAAGGTTGTGGTCCTTTCTCCACGGCAGCTAGGGTGGGCCGCGACAGTTATCACTCCTCTGCTCGAGACGCAAGGCTTCCAGTGGTTTCCTACTTTGCTTAGAATAAAATCCCACCGCGTTCCGTGGCCCTACATGATTCCCCCGCCTTGCCCTTCCCCGGACCTTTAGAGGCTATTGCCTCACCAACATTAAAGACGCAACTGAAATATCGCTTCCTCCAGGAAGCCTTCCCTGAACATTGCCATGCCACCCGACTCCTTTTATTTCCTTTACTTGTGTACACGTTTATGCTCCACTGGAATGCAAGCTCTTTGAAGACAAGCTCCTGGATTTGTTTCATAACTTTTTAATCTCCCAGCAACTAGAACAGTGCCTGGCACATAGAAGGAGTCGATGTTTGCTGATCAACTCCTGAAATGGAAGGGCAAGTTCATCAGTGAAGGACAGGGTTGTAAGGGCTGGGAACCCTTCCTGGCGTCATCAGAATCATCTATGGTCTCTTTAGAGTTAAAAAAAAAAATGTTCTCCAATGCAGCCCTCCCCGTCAGTCCCACCTCGCTAAGACTTGGCAGAGGCCAGAAATTTAATCCTCTTGAATTCCTTCTTCCACTGTCCCCAGCCCACAAACCCAGCAGAATTGTCACGCGGCTACATCGTACCACAGACTTACGTCTGTGAAGCCCACCCCTCGCCTGCCTCGCTCGCCGTATTTCCCCTGAGGTGTCAAGGGGAAGCCATGGAGAGGTGGGAAGGCCTCGCACACTAACTTACCCCCTACAGGGAGATGTAAAAATAGCCCATAAAGAAAACTTTATTACTTAGCTCGAACATTAAATTTCATCGGCACATAGCACGCGCTTCATTGCGCCAGACACTAACGTGTGCCGAGTGCTGCGGGCAGACTGTCACACGGTCTGGAGAGACGTGCGACCTCGCCTTCGAACTTCTCGTCATAACTTATGCGTTCACGGGGCACTTTGTGCTGATGCAACGGGTGGCGTCAGAGGTGGCAGAAAGGCTCTGAGTGTGCTGCCGGCCGCTTCTCTCTGCTGCAGCGAAAGCGATGAGGACTGTGTGCAAAGCGAGCCCCCGAGGCGAGCCTCAGTACGCCCCAAGTGGGCGCCGAGCGAGCTCTGTGCAAAAATACAGACTTAGGATAGCTGCTCTCCGCAGCCACTTGCCTTTTTCCTTTCTTCCTCCTTTGTTCTTGGCTGCGCTCCAGAGAAGTGCTCCTCGAATGTTCCCGTTACAGAACCACCTGGGATCTCGTTAAAATGTGGTGCAGTCGGTCCGGGGTGGGGCTGACGCTGCTGGTCGTCATCAGCCCACACTCGGAGTCACAGAACTCTAGAAGCACACTGTCCAACGTGATAGCCACTAGCCACACGTGGCTGTTTAAACTTAATGGAAGTTAAAGGAAGCAGAGTTCCGTTCCTCGGTCGGAGTAGCTCACGGCCACGGTGGCCGGGGCTGCCACAGTGGACGGCACGGACAGGGACATTTCCGTCATCGCAGGGAGCTCTGTGGGCCAGAGCTGCTGTACGGAGCTGAAGTCGCTGGTGCCCACGGGGCGGCCGAGGACAGACAGGAATCCCCCGCCCCTGGGAACAAATGCATGCCTGGTCCCCAGGGCCTCCTCCCACTCCCCTCTTCCTCTGTTAGGGGTCTGGAACGTGGAGGCAGCATGGCAGGGGAAGGTGCCGGGAACTGAGGCCCTCGGTCTGCGGCTTTCCCTTCTCCGAGCATCTTCGACTCGCGGGGAGGTGGGCAGAAGGGAACCGCGGGGGGCCTGAGCCACTTTCTCACAGGCTGGGGCAGTGAGAGCCATGAGACCCCGGCCCCTGCCCCCCTCCAGCGCTCCCTGCGCCCAGCCCAGCGCAGCACACAGTTCCAGCGGGGGTGGGGAGAGGGGGAGGGTGGAGACGTTTTCCAAGAACGCCTTTCATGTGGACCCAGAGCTGCCCTGTTCCCAGCAGTCCTGTGAGCCAGCGCCTGGGGCGGTTTCCCGAAGTGCAGTTGGCGAACATGTGGCCTGTGGTAGCAGTCACCCTGAGACACACAGGGCCCGGGCCCGGCAGGGCTGCAAGGGACCAGAGGACGGGGCCACCTCGCCATCTGGCCGGGGACGGTTGCCCCAGCTAAGCCGCGAAGGGCTGGCCTGGAGCCGAGCCCAGGCAGCCTGGCTTCCCCGGCAAGGGCTCTGCGTTCCCATCAGAATGACAGTCTTGCATCCGGGATCGGCATGGAAGGCGGACGCTGTCTCCCCCAAATCAGCTTTGTTCTTCCACCGCCCCAGAGAGCTGGAGCTGGCAACGGGCAGAAAGGGTGCTGGCGCCCAAGTCAGACCTGAGCTCGAAGCCTGCCCCTGGCTCTTTCCAGGTGTGTAACCTGCAGCAAGTCTCCGCTCTGGGTCTCAGTTTTCTGCTCTGTACGAGGAGGACGATCCCGCCTTTCAGGGTCGCTCAGCGTGTGGCTCTCGGTCGACCTCCCCATTCCACACTTACTGGGGGGCAGGCCCTGGGCAAGGTGTGGGCGGGACGATGGTGACTAAGTCCTTGTCTTCGTGGACTTGGCTGTGTGGAGAGGTAGACACTAACCAAAGAGTCTCACGGAAAGGTGCACAGTGACAGCTGTGGCGGACGCTGCAAGGAGAGCTGCAAAGTGCGATGAGAGTCTTTGCTGGGCGGCCTGACCGGGTCAGGGAGGCAGACTTCCCGGAGGAGGTGATCATCGGGCTGAGAGCTCAGAAGTTGTAGCGGTTAACAAGGCGAATGAGGGGGGGAGCAGCACGTGCAAAGGCCCCGGGCAGGACAGCGCCCGGAGGTCCAGCAGGGAGAGGAAGACGATCTGTGTGGCGAGTGGCAGTGAGTCTGGGGGCACGTGGAGGGACGAGCGTGGGAAGGGCGTTGAGAGAACACGGTGCGTCTCCCTCCCGGGGGCCTGCGTCAGACCGCTCGTCAACACCTGCTCCAGGGAGCGGACCCTCGGCCGAAGCAGGGGCCCAACTGCTGCTGTTGCCTTTTGATGTTCTCGGGGGTGTCAAACCCACGACTGCGTCCTACTGCCGTGCCCCGTGAGGAACGGCGACGGCGTGGAACTCACCCCATCGGAATTTCCGAAACCACTGACCTCTCTCGCACACGCACAGCCCACGTGCAGGGGGCCGAGCATGTCTCGGACCCGGCTTCTCAAACACGTCCCAGGATGGTTACGGGAGAGCGAGTCCAGCCTGACCAGAAATGCCCCTTTTCTGCAAAACGCCCCGCCCTCTGCGCAGTGGCCACTGGCCGCCTGCAAGGGAAACTGGAATGTCCGTGTGACTCACATCCCGTTTCCCCCGACTGCAGGAATGGTTTGCATTAGTGACCCGAGTGCTCTGCTGCCTTCATTCTTTCCAGATGAGGGTGGAGCTGCAGGCAGTCCCCAGGGAGGCTTCGCTGGCGCCCGGCCCCGCCCTCGCCCACTTGGGAAGACTCAGCCCGGAAACCCTGGATGGGGCAGAGGAAGCTGAGAGCCCGCCACCAGGTGTGTCCTTGGCCTCGCCCTAGGTGTCGCAGCGGCCATCCTGACGCTCGGTCCTGGGTGGCGCTTGCCGCAGGGATGCGTCTGAGTCACGAACGCTTCGTTAGTCTGTCCCCGGACGAGATGTCACTGATGGGCCGTGCGCTAGCAGGCGGGGGAAACGCTGGAATCCCGTTCGGGCTTCCCCTCCCTGTTCCGGTGGGATTGTGCCCAAGCCCCGCGAAGGCTCATGGAGCCCGGGGCGGGGCGTGTGGGACCCGATCCTTGGGGGTCCTCGGCGAGGGCGGAGCAGTTGAGAGCAGACCTCGCTCACATCCCAGGGGCTTGGCCCCGTGGGCTCCCAGGACGCTGGGTCCGCGTCCAGGCCACTGTGAGCACACAGCCCCATGGGGCGGGGCCGGCATGCGCTGGACCCAGATGGCGTGGGGAAGGGGCTCTCGCACCCACGGGCCTGGACGCCCACAGAGCCCTTCTGCCCCTGCTCCACACTGCACGCCTGACCCGGAGGGTGCCGAGCACGGGCTTTTTCCGGGGGCCCCCGGCGTCTGGCCTTCATTTGCCTCGGCCGCGCTCCGAGCTCAGAGGCCACCCTCATGCCCCCTCATGCCTCCAGGCCTGTGGCATTTGTGACTCAGAGGCCAGACGGACTCTCTCGTCCTCTGGGCTCTGCTGTGTCATCTCTTCCATCAAGTAGCAAGGGAGGACTCCCTCAGCTGCTGGAACGGGGAAGGGTCAAGGGCCAGAAAGAAACGTCCGGGACTCAGGAACCAGGGCCCAGTTAAGAGGTGGAATGTTTCCCCCGACACCGCGTTGTCACCTTACTGAGGACTGGGCGGGGCCCGTGTCTGGTCGGAGCTGCCAAGCCCTGGCAGTGGAAGCCGGCAGTGCCTGAGGGTGTCAGCACGCAGCAGCACGGGCGGATGCAGCCAGCCAGGTGCATGGGCGCCCCGCCAGCCGCCGATGCCAGCCTCCGGGCGCTTCCTCCTCAGCAGCCCACTCCAGCGATTCCTGATTACACAGCGGCCCTTACCCTGGCAGGAAGGGCAGCTTGTACATCCTCTGGAGCCGCTTTCCATGGAGACCCACTCACTGCTCTGCTCTGGTCCAGCATCCTGTCCTCTCCCTGGGCCCCGAACGTGCCACGCTCATGCCCACCCCAGGGCCTTTTCACGGGCCTGCTGTTCCTTCTGTCCACACGGCTCTTCCCCGGATCCCCGCGGCTGGCTCCTCTCCTCTGTCGGGCCCTTGATCGGTTGTTATCTTATCAGTGGGGGCTTCCCTCGTCGCCCCGTTTTGCATTGCTACCACAGGTCCTGCGGACTGTCTTTTTCCCTACTCTATGAGGACTTGGCTGTGTTCACCCCTTTCTGAAGGGGGGGCCGGATGACAGGGGGCGCCCCCTGCCTTCCCCGCACTGTGCAAAAGGCAGTGGAGGCCAGAGAGGGCTCGGCCTCCTCGTGCACACAGCTAGCAAGGCGGCGGATCTCTCCCGCCCGCTTCCAGCGAGATGGTTCACATCCTGCTTCTCCAGCCTGTGACTCCCTCCTCTGCATCTCCGGCCCCTTCTGTGGACACAGCCCGGGGACTTGTTGGGAGTGGCCCTTCCGTGCCGTGAACTCCCGCTTCGGCAGAGCCAGCCTTGTGGCACGGCCGCTTGCGTTGCAGGCCCCGAGGAAGGCCCAGGGATGGAGCATACAAGGACGACGGCAGGGGGACTCTCCTCGATTTCTCTCTAGAGTGCTCGTTTCATGTGGTCATTCTTGGCTGCCCCCCCAGGACCTGCCTCTGGGTTCACAAGAGGTGGTCTGCCCCTTTTTACGAATGGAAGAACAGAAGAAACAGTAGAATGAGGTGTCCAGGCCCATTTCAAGTTCAATACTGGCATCGTGAACAAGCTGTTAAATTGTTCCTTCCCGACGAATCCCCCCGCCTCTGGTCCCACAGCCCCCACCCAGAGTGGGAGGGTCAGGCCCAAGTCAAAGGTCACACCCAGAGCCCAGGGAGGCTGGCACGTGCACCTGGAGGGCAGGGCCGAGGTCAACAGGGAAAGGATGGGGAAGGGCTGCAAACCAGCCTGCCTGGGCCTCAGCCCCCGGCTCCCCCAGAAAGGCTCTAAACATCTCAAGCGCCTGCTGACAGCTCGGGGAGGGGCAGGCAACCTGGGCCTTACAGCTTGCATTTCACATAATGCGCCTCTGGAATCCGGGAAGTGATTATGAGCCCACTGGGGGGGGGGACCACCTACAGGCTCTGGAACCTCTCCCTGCTCCACCAGATGTGGCTCCGTGGACGTGGACGGCAGGCTCGCCGCGAAGCTGCCCTTCGGTGAGAAAGAGGCAACGCACAGACCGCAAGTGAAGGGCTTGGGATCTCTGTGCCGGGGTGGGGGAGCGCGGGGGCGCTGATGGGTGACCCCGTGGTGAGGGTTTCCAGCGTTCACCAAGCCGCAAGGGCATGAGGAAGGCCCAGAACACTCGTGCCCAGGTGACGTCCCAGCCGATGTGTTCATTAAGCTTACTGAGCTCCAGTTTTAAAGTCTTGGAGCTGGGAGTCTGGGGTCAAGCTGCCTCTTTGTGGATGAGACCACCAAGGCACAGAGCCAAGTCGCGTGGTTGCCCCGTGTCACCCTGCCCAGCAGGGGTGCCGTGGGGTGGGGGCTCGTCCAGGCCCGGTCTCGGGCCTGGTGCTATCTGTCAGCCCACCCTGCCATCCTCACCCCAGCTGGCCCAGAACCTCGCCTCGTCTGAAGTGCTGAGCCATGCGGAGCCCCGCCCCTGGTGGGTGCTGGGGTCGAGTTGGGGTGACCAGTGCGTTTGCATCGGAGGCTGGCATCACGGAACACTCGGAGATGAGCGTGAGGGAACGCCCTGCATTTTCATGACAATTCTGTAAATCTACACTTAGTTCAAATCAAAAGGTTATAAAAGGTAGAAAGACCACTGTTCAAAAGAAGTCACAAGAAGTTCTGAAACATAATCTGAGAACGATAGTGCAGTGATGATTATATATTGGAGGAGATACTATCACATGACTGTGTAAAAAGGAGACGAAAATGTGTATTTGTACGGGAAATAAACGTGAAGCCCCTAAAACTGATCTCCACTAATGGAATTCCTATTTACATATTCATGTGCATACCTCGTTTTATCTCCCTTTGCTTTATTGAACTTCACAGATGCTGTATATTTTATAAACTGAAGGCAATTTATAAAACCGCCTGTGTTTCAGTTTCTCTTATGTGATGGGCGAAATGTGTTATTCTCATTAGCATTCACTTCTGGTAAACATGTATTATGCTTTTCTCAATTTCGTACCAACGTTTTATCAATTTAATAGTGGCATTTTTCAACAGCATGTTTTTTTTCCCAAACAAATGGATATATTTTTTTCATTCACGGGTACCAACAGACATTCAACACATCGTCGATCCATAGGCACTAATGCACATAACACGCTCTTTCTTCTGCTTATACGTGGTACCAGGTAGGGTTCCAAAATTATGTCCTTCCGCGTGGTTTTCTGTCTATTCCATCCCAAGAGACAACTATATTTAAAAAATAAAAGGGAAAGGCCAGCTTGTAAAACAGACATCTTCACAGAGGCAGGCTTCAGGGAAAGGTCAGAGGACTTGTCCCCGGTTTCCTTGGGGACGCAGAGCGTTCAGGGCAGCTGGCGGCAAGACACCAGCCCCAAGAACTTGCGGGCAAGGCTCAAGGGAACGGCCGGGCAGGGGGTGCAGGGCCCGCCAGCGTCCAGCTGAGCCTTGGGCCAAGCTCAGAAGCCGTGTCCTTGAACAAAGCATCACACGAGCACCTCGTTAACCACACCGGTCAAGGTCAAACTAACTCCTTCCTGCTCTGCCCGGCTCTGGTGGAGGGACAGGGAGGCGCCAGGTTGGGGCCTTGCGTCCACGTTGGTTTAATTAGTTCCGTGGCTGCCACTTCCCTTGGGCACAGCCTTGAATGTCAGGCCCCTGGCAGCAGGCTGGGGGACAGGCAGGGGTGGACCGCTTGCCCGGGACGGAGAGGCTGAGGGGGTCAGAGCAGTGACACAGAGACCAAGGCCGGAGGTGCCAGTTCAAGAGAGTCCTAAGGACTGCTGGGGTGCCCTTGGCCAAGTTTCGGGGGTTGCCAGCTCTCCTGAAGTGTCGCATGAGGGAGGGCAGACCTCCAGGAAAAGTCGCAGATCTCACAGGATACTAACGAAGGCACCAAAAGCCTGGGAAGTCAGAACAATAGTTCTCAAAGCGTGGTCCAGGGACCAGCAGCACTGGGTCGCCCGAGAGCTTGTGGGAAATGCGGAGCCTGGCCCCAGACCTGCTGAGTAGGACTGTGTCGTTTAACAAGATCCCGGGGGCCCCACGCACCTTGCCGTGTGGCAGGCGCACAGCTGAGCCCCAGCCCTGGGGTTCTTCGGTCTGAATGCGGGTGGGTGTGCAGGTCAGACAGACACAGGTGACAATGGGGAGGTGGCTGTGCAGCTCCAGGCGCAGGCAAGGCCTGTCGTTAGCAATTCATGAGGAAGCAGGCTACTCCCAGAAAACGTCGCCAGGGAAAAACGATGGCTTCGCGGAGCCTGCAAACGTGCCGCCACCCAGACGCTGTGCAGAGGGCAGCTTGCCACTGCAGCAAGACAAACAGCCCGACGGGCGCTATTCATATTCCACGGGAGACAGCCGGAGCCCCCCGGAGGCAGGCGGGCTCCCGCCCCTCCGTGACGTGGACGTGATTTAAGGACAAGCAGCGCGAGGTGGCTGCAAGCGAGAAGCCTGCAGAGGGGCTCCTGAGAAGACAGGACCCGCTGTCACTTCTGCCCAGGTGACACCAGTGGGGCAGCGCTGATGACTCACAGGACAGGAGGTAGCCCCAGATGGCCAACAGGGATGGCTTTACCCTCACGACTCCAGAGAGAATCCCTTCCCCATCTCCCCGCTGGCTCCTTGGGGCTCGCGATTCTGGCAGATTGGTCTCTGCATTCCTTCACCGACGGCTGCGAGTTCATGTGCAGTGAGGGTTTACGTGGCCGCGCTCTGGGCTGTGTACCCCGCAGTAATTTTTTTCATTTAGTCCTTTCAGCATTAGGTAGGTACTTAACTACTTAAGTTTTGACTCACGTTGAGGTGTTTACTAAATACTAGTAGGTATTTCCTGTTCTACGGACTGAGACGTTGAGACGAGAAGAAGCTTTGTGAACGTCAGCCGGGTGGGAAGGCGGCACGAAGGGCCCAGGGCCCCTGGCCCAGGCTCTCCCACGCCTGTGTCGCCGTCACGCCGAGTGTGGTCCACCGACCCGCGATTTCATTTGAGAGCTTGTTGTGCAAGAATCTCAGCTTCACCCAGATTGACAAACTCAGACTGCGTTTTGCCAGGATCTGCCCAGGTTCGGTCTCCTCCTCTTCTTCCTCCTATGCTTCCTCCTCCTCCTCCCCCTCTTCCCCCTTCTCCCCCTCATCCCCCTCCTCTCCTTCCTCCTCCTCCGTCTGCACATTGCAGTTTGAGGAACGCCTGCTTCTAAGTGCTTCCTCCCACGTGATGCTGCCACCCCCCTCGCGTGGGGCATGCAGCTGGGCTTGGATGCTCTCTGGGCAGCAGGGTGCTGGGAACCCAGCGAGAGCCACCAGGCCCCAGGGGGACACGAGGGAGTGAGAGGCAGAAGCGTGCGTGGATGCTTCTGTAAGGCCACCGCCAGAGGCTGCCCTGGAAATCGCCGTTAGTTCGCAGGGTGAAGGGGCGTCGGCGTCTTCCCCTGCAGAGTCTGGGGCGCGGCCAGCTCCTGCAGGGACCGGAGGGGAAGGGCCGCACGACAAGGCGGCGTTTCTGCGCCTCACTTGCCAGGGCCTCAGGGCCTCGCCTGGCTGAGGGTGGCGTTTCTGCCCGCCTCCCTCGCAGGCTTGCTTTAAGGACGGTTGGGATGGGGAACGTTTGCAGGCTCCGAGCAGGATGAGCCTGGCGCAGGCCTTGCCATTAGCTAGGCCAGGTGCCTGACCCCTCCGGCTGCGAAGCCGCAGTGTAGACCACAGCGTAGACCCCTCGCTGAAAGGCCCGCCCGGACCCGGCCTGGTGCCGCCCGGCTCCCTGGCCCTCACGCTGACCCGGGGGCCCTCGGGGGCCGGCTGCGCCAGAATGTGGTCCTGCTCCTCTCGCGGGACATGGCACTCTCCAGACTGGATTCCAGAGGGTCCTCAGAGGTCAGTGGTACCTACGTGTCAGGGTCATCAGGGCCGAAGTCCCAGCCACACTGTTCGTTAGCCATGTGGCCCTGGGCGAGGCTCCCAGCCTCTCTGTGACTCATTGCAAACCCGGGTAATAACAGTCCCCAATTTACGGGATTACTGGGACTGTCCAACGAAACTCTACACGGCACTGCTCAGTGAGTGCCCGCGTTTAATTGACACCTGATATGCGTCAGCCAAGCTGTCACCTGTGGCACCTGACAGTTTTCAAAGTCCCGACATGTGACGCTTGTGTCAGCAGCCCTGAGAGGTCCCTCGGGAAGGGACATCCCCACGGCACAGTCAAGTCCCTGGTCCCCGTCCCCATGCCCGAGCTGGGCAGGCCTGGAACCGGATCCGACTCCTTGGCGTCCTGCTGTGTTTTCTTAATTCCCTAAAGACCCGACTGGGAGGGGGCGGGTGAGCAGGTGGGTCTGAGGGGCCTGGGGTGGGAGGTGGCCCAGCCCAGATGGCCCTGAAGGAAGCTGGCCTCGCCTCGTGCAGCAGTCTTGCTGGGCCAACCCTGGGCCCTCTCTGTGGGCTGAGAAGCCGCCCGGCACCCATCGGCCCTCCTGCCGCGGGCGAGCAGTGGGGTGGGGACCAGGGGGAGGGACCGGGGCCCTCGCTCCTCGTCTCACACCTGCCCATGCGTGGGGCCTTGTGGACAGAGGGCTCACGTCCGGGCTCAGTGTTTCCCATGGCCAAGGCCCACGCATGGGGCCAAATCTGTGAAGCCCCCTGGGAAGCCCCTTCGACTCCGCGGCTAATTTGATGGCTGCTCTGTTTGAAGAGCAGTTGGTGCTCGGTGACGCAGGTGAATGGCTAGGAGGGGTGGTTAAGCAATTCGTCCCCTCCTCATCCTCGTGATGAAGTCGGTGGTCAAGCACCCTGTATGACAGACCGAGCGGCTCCCGCCTTCCCCCCGAGACTCACGGCTCGGCCCCCAGGGGCAGAAGGGCAGCGTCAGGTGTCAGGGGACACTCTTACCCACCACTGGTGAGAGCACACGCCGGCTTAGACCCCACGGCGGACAACCGGGCAGCACCTGAGGAGACGCAGTGTGAAATTCAGTTGTTTTTCCTACAAACCTGCAGTTCTGTCTCTGTGTGAGCCTGAAAAAGGTTTGGCTTGTGCATGAGAAACACCTCGGGGGACATTCACCCCAGAATGTCGGCAAGCACAGAAAACTGGAAACAACTCAGGTGTCCACCGATAGGAGCGTGGCTCGGACGAGTACGGTGCAGCCAAGTAATGCCCTGTTTCTCAGCGCTCCACAGCTGCGTGTGTCATCATGGATGGCTCTCCCCCGGCCCCTCGCTTCCTCCCCCATTCCCCCCAGGTCCTGAATCATGGCGGGCAGCCCAGGCATGCTCCGTCCGCGGCTTAGGCTCCTGGAGCTCCCCCACCGCCTGCCGGGGCCGGCCACCCCGCCTGTCCAGCCTCCCCCACCAGTCGCCTTCGGAGAGGAGTTTGCATCCAGACATTGTCTCCACTAGGAATATCAACAGCAATGTGCTTAAAAACAAACTTACATTTAAAAATGATCATAAACATGGACACTTGCAAAAATAACACAGGGGGTACTTTGTACCCCCCGCAGCCCCGCCCCCCGCTTCTTCCTGGGGTGACACTATGCAGGACAGCAGCACGCTGTCTGTACGTGCGCGTTTGCTGCCTGTGAGCCCCTGGGCCAGGGCCTAGCACGGGAAGGGGGTCTGGAGCTTGGGCCCTCGTCACCGCCGGCCTCCGCTGCGTCCGTCCCTGAAAGGCCTGGGCCTCGCTTGCTTCCTGGAGGACGGGTTCACTCACCACTTCTGCCCAGAGACAGCTGTTCCCCAGGCAGGAGCGCATGGAATTTACTGGAAAGGAATGGGGCTGAGCCGCATCTGTGGGGAGGCTGTGCAGCCAGGACGAGGACGGGCCGTCCGGGACTGTGGCCAGCCCCTCAGGATGCCGCCACGGTGAGACGCTCACTGTCCTTTTGTCTCGTTTTTCCTGCCCCTTCTCATGTCTTTGTGCGGCTTTTGCACATCGCCCGACCAGAATGGCTTTGTCTTCTCCCGGCCACGCAGACGGCCCTTCCTAGCTGGACGACCTGCTTCTTGGGGGGTCAAGTTCTCAGCCTCTGGATGGTCCATGATGTTTACTGAGCGTAGGAACTTGAGGAGCATTATTAGTAAATAAATTCTGGTGCCAGAAGCAGTTCACTTATTTTACCAAATCTTTGACGTTTTGTTCACACATCACTGAAATGGGGGGGGCTGCCCCTTTTCTATTTCGATTCCTCTCCTGAATAGGAGGGTGGAGTGAAGCAGATCGCTGACAAAGCTTTTAAAGAGCCACATGGACTTGCGAATAAGAGCTACAGAAGGTTGTAATTAGCACGTCATGAAAAAAAAAAGTCAACCATCTTTCAAAAAATGGGACGGTGAGAGAGGCCACCTGCTGTTCATTAGTGAGGCCGGTGGTGCCAGGTGCTGGAGCACTTGGGATGCTCGGAGAAGCCCCCCAAAAGCAAGCCGCCGGGGAGGTCCTAGCCAAAACCGCACTGCGTCTACACTGCCTCCGGTGTCGGAATTCCGCGTGCTGTCCGCAGCGTGCTAGGGACTAACTGGGTCCCTGCTCTCGGAGGCTGGCAGTAGCCAAACGGCTGTGGTTTTCCGTTTGCCGCGACACCACGGACATGTATATTCTCCTCGGGGCGGGGGTGGGAACTCACGGTGGCCCTGCCGCCTCCTTCATCCCAGGCCTTCCTCCGCCTTCATCCGGTGCGTGGCTCTTCACCGCCGTTGTTCATCGGAAAACCGTGTTTTCAGTGCCGCCCAGTGC
>CM053516.1:30735457-30772177 GCA_028627145.1 Eidolon dupreanum
TGAAGTGATCGTACCGATAAATCTAGGAACAAGTATTTTTAAAATGTTTAAGAGAACTGTTAGCCTTTCTTTTTAATCTGGTACTGCCAGTTGTACAAACTTGAACGAGTGACTTCATTCATTCATGTGACATTTAGTACCTACTCTGTGGCTGGGATCATTTTCCATGCTGGGGACATGGCAAGGCATCACACCCATGTGGCTCCTCCCCTCATGGAGTTTATAGTCTGGTGACATGTGGCAGACACGGGAGTGGCCAACCTTACAGGAGTTTCCTCTTCCTTGCTCACAGAACTCTAGTTTTGTCTGAAAGGCAATGTAACCTGACTACAGACTTGCAAATCACGTATCTAACCAAGGATTGGTATCTGGTTTTGGAGATGTTAGATCTGAGGTGCGTGTGGGATGTGGAGGCGTCCCGTAGGTGCTGGGACATACACCTCAAGGTTTAGGGGATGGGTCTGGGTCACAGGTGGACTGGGAAGCATCGGCACATAACTAAAGCCAAAGGACAGGGTGAGACCGGCCAGGGAAAATGGAGAGAGGAGGAGATGCAAGGGCAGGGCTGGGGGTGCACTAAGGCCTGCAGCGGGGCCAAGGTGGCGCGCCCTCAGACACAGGCAGAAAAAAGGACGAGAGTCTGAGGTCACAAAAGCTGATAAAGAGTATTTCTCGACGCGGGGAGCGAGCAGGCCGATCAAGGCCTGAGCAAGGCAGAGTATGGCTGACCTCGGGCAGAGGCCTTGCCGGCGGGGGAAGGCGGCTGCGGCGGGATAAGGACAGGGAGGGGAGGGGCGAGCGCGGCAGCTGTCCCCGCAAGGCGGGCTGCCCGCGGGAGATAAGGCGGTGGGGACGCAGGGGCGGTCGCGGCGGGCGCACGGAGGGGAGCGTGGCGACCCGCTGCCGGGAGGGCGCAGCCAGGGCAGAGCGAAGCTGCCGGAGCGCCGGGAAGGCGCGCTCCGTGCAGCCGCCACCGAAGCCCCGCTCGGCCTCGGCCGCCGCTGGCCACGCGGCCGCGCCAAGCGACGGAGCCGCGAGGCGGCGCCTTCCCGCTAGCTCCGCCCCCGCTCTTTCTTTGTTTCCACGTCCAGAGGTCTCGCGAGAGCTGAACGGCAAATCCCGCGAGCGCAGATCCGGGCCGGCACTGCGGCTCTCGCGGTGTTTGCGCGAGACTGCGCCCTTCCTTCCTCTCCGGCCAGTCGGCCGCCTTCCTCCCCTTCCCCGCCCGGCGGCCTCCTCCTTCCCCGCGGGCCCCTCCCCGCGGGCTAATATGGTCTCCGGCGATGGACGCCCCAAGTGCAGGTCAGTTTCCGTCCGCTGCCCGGCGCCGCGGCTCTCCGGCCCTCGCCTGGAGTCGCTCGGCCGGCGTCCGGGCCTCAGGCTCGAGCCGCTCTCCCGAGCCTGCCCGCCGGGCCCGCTGCACACTTGGGCGGCGAGCGCCCCGCCGTGACCCGCGGGCCGTCCGCCCCCCTCCGCCCGAGGCCGCGCTGGGGCCGGGGGCGGCCCACGTCCCCTCAGCGCCCCCCTTCGTAAGAGATTGGGGCGGGGGCCAGGGCTCCCGCAGCCTGTTGTTTGTTCCGCTGTCCAGCCTTGCGCCCCCCACCCCCACCCCGGCCTCGGCAGGCGGTCAAGGCCGAACGCTGGTCCCACAGTCCCCGGACCGCGTCCTGCAGCGCTGGGCCCCGACCCCGGTGCGCCGCTGCCCCTCCTCTCAAAGGAAGGGGGAAACGCTGTGGCTTCTGCCAGTGGACCGTGCTTTTCTGTCCTCGGCCCGAGGGCCTGACACTGGCGAGGGTCCTGCCCACCCACGACAATGAGTCTGCACAAAAGATGGCAAGGTCTTGTCCCTTGAGGCGCCTTCCTCGCCACTTCCCGAATCTGTAGGACGTTAGGGGCGGGGACACATTTCAGATGAGACCCCCCAGGTCTTTGACTTCGTAGTTCGGCTTCGTTTCGTGCCAGACCGGAGAGACACGTCTCTTTCAGGGAGAATCTGCTCATTTACCCAAATATTTTGTTGTTCACGTCTTTCCTCACTCTCAAGACCTGTTAAGTTTTTGGTTTGGTTTGGTTTTGGTTTTGTCTAGGTTGTTGAATGCTCTGCCAAAATCTTGTCTCTCGAATCTTTAAAAAAAAAAAAAAAATCAGTCCCTGCAACACAGTTGTGGTGTTCTGAAATTGTTCCGTCTGCACTTAAGAGATATTCAGGACATGTCTTCCCCAAACATGCCCATACATCATTTAAATCTTTCTCATTGTCCCTTTCCAGGTATTCTCTGTTATCATGTTTCAGGAATTAATTCTGTCAGTTTTTACTTGATAAACAGCCATGGTTTAGAGCAGTACTGTCCAACACAGTGGACATTAGGCACATGTGACTATTCAAATTAAAATTATTTAAAATTAAGTAAAATTAACAATTCAATGCCTCAGTCACGTTACAGGTGCTCATTAGCCACATGTGATTAACGGCTACCTTATTGGACAGTGCAAATATAGACTATAGAGACCACTGCAGAAAATTCTGTTGGACAAAGCTGATTTCTAGGTATTCTCACTTTGAAAGGGTACTTTGTAATTGGTTAATGAAAGTTTTTTTTTTTTTCCAGGATACATCTTTGAGTACCTTATTGAAACATTAAACGACAGTTCACACAAGAAGTTCTTCAATGTACCTAAACTTGGAGGCACCAAGTATGGTAATGTTGCTTACATTTTCTTGGGTTTATTTAGTTTATAATGACAAAAATGTGTTTCTTAACCTGAGCTGAAGAAATTTTATGTCTATTCCTACCATGTTGTAACAGGTATACCTACACACATCTCTGACATTTTAACTGTTCCCCTTGGGACAACTTTTGTTTCAGAAAGATGTAAACCTGTACCTTAACTTCTCGTTTAAAAATCTTAAATTAAGCAATGGGTCTCTCTCCCACCCCAAAGAAACTACTATTGTAATTAAAAAAAAATGATGATATTCTACAGCTATTAAATGTACGTTTGAATTTTTCAAAAGAGCAATGCCCGCAATTCTTAACTGCCATCCATTGAATAGGAATCGTCAGCAGGGCCCGTTGATCTGAGCTGTTTGCCAGTACTGGGCATGGTTTGCCCAGACCTGTACACCAGCACTTTTGACAGATATTTGCAGGCACCTGATCAGTCAGACCTTACTCAAGTCTCAGAAGAGGAAATTTGGCTGAACTCAAGGCTATTGGATGGAAATCGTAACTTTATTGACAATCGAGTGACTTTCTCAACCAGGCAAATGAAGGAGGGACCTATTTGGAAGAGTGATGATTATTTTTAGACTTTTTAATGAAAACTACTTGAAAACATAAATGCCAAATGTATTTAGTCACTTTTGGAGGGAGCTTTTCTTTCTTTCTTTTGCTTTTTTAATAATTTTTGCATCATTTAAGAAGATTGCTTTTGTGATCTTTCTGTAAACTTTTATGGATTCGACTATTCTAGACTGCCACCAGCAGTGTTTTCTCATACTTACTGAGAAGATGTAGATGTTTTGGAGTACCTTAGAAGATCCCTGCCTTAGAATTCCGTCACCATTTAAAAACAAACAGGTCACCAGAGAGAGCAGTTTCCTTCACCTTGCGTGTGTAGCTGCAGCGGTTTGTGTTAAGAGAACTTGGTGGTTTTCATAGTCCCATTTGTCTGCATTCACATTCATGCTACCCCTCAGTGTGTGAAGAGTTTTTGAAAGGGGGACAGCTAAATTGGTTATATACAAGAAAGATCTTTTATTTTTCCTTTTCCCAAATACCTAGTGAGTCTGACCTGGAACTTTCTTAACCCACATTTTATAGCTTAATAAAGTAAAAGAGCATATAGGAGGGTATTTTTTAAATTGAATATAAAAGTTCCTACTTAAAGAAACGTGCCTACTTAAAGACGTTCTCTTTCGCAAACGCAGGAAATCAGTAGGAAACTATGAAAGTAACAGTAAAGTGCACCGAAAAGGGGATCGGTAATGTAAAAGCTAGATTATCTGAAAATACTCTGCCACGGGCATCTGCACGTGACAGAGTTCCCGAGTGCCAGGCTTTTATAGCCATGATGTGTAGGACACCCCTAAGTATCAGTGCCTTCAGAACAGACCTGATTTTTTTTTCTGTGGGGTTAAAACTCTGGTTGTTACCAACCTCTCCCTATTTATTAATAAATCTGCTGTGTATGCATAATGTTTAAATTTTGACGCAACCTTGTTGTTATATAGAGTTGTTGGATCGAAAGTGTTCTGTTTTCTCCTCCCTCAACATGTTTTTCTTTTTATACTTTTATTGTATACTCTCTGTTCCAGTCTTCACTCTTGAATATAAGGAACAAAAACTCACTTAACTCAGCGTCAAGTAAAGAAGATGTTGCAGTTTTCAGACATCCAAAGACAAAGGAAGAAAGCTGTCAGGCCTCATCGGAACCAGAATTTCTAAGCCACAGGCTGTTCTGTTTGTCACGTGAAGGCTGCCTGGTCTCTTTATGCCTGTCTCTTTTTTAATATCTGCTCTCCAGTCTGCTCTCTGCAGCCCCCTTTTCTTACTCATTTTGGATAACGTCCAGCAGAGCCACTGCTGGCCATTCTTTGTGTGTTCTGATTTGCTTACCAGCCAGTTAAGACCACCTCTGGGTCAGCGGTCCCCAACCTTTTTGGCATCGGTGACCAGTGCTTCTGTGAGACTCCAATGCCTGATGATCTGAGGCGGAGCTGTGACGGTGATGCTGGCGCTGGGGAGCGGCTGCGGATACAGAGGAAGCTTTGCTACCTCGCCCACTGTTCACATCCTGCTGCGTGGCCCGGTTCCTAACAGACCACAGAGCAGTACCGGTCCACAGCCCGCGGGTTGGGGACCGCTGCTCTAGATGACTTGTCCACCTACTGTATTAACCTAGCTTGGCAGGGCTTGGCAGGCATCTGTTGCCAGCCCAGCTGTCTTGACACGGGTCTGAGCTTTCAAATCTGGTCTGTTCCTTGGACCCTGAAAAGGGCCATGAGTTGGGGTAAGCGATGAAGTGGTTTGCTTACGAAATTTACACACAGCACAGAACTTCGTAAGGGTCGCGCTCGCCTAACGTGATTCTGTTCCACGTACTGCGCGAACTCACCACATTTTGTTCAAGGGTCTGTGGTTTTAACTGCTTTCGTTGACACTCTGTTCTAGGTGGGGCCTTTTGGTAGTAAAGAATGGACACTTCTAGCTCAGGTGAACGAAGGTTCGTTGTGTGACACAAAGTCCCCAGGTCAATGAAATGGGGCTGTATCTGAAAATGGGCAGTGGGCCAGGGCTGAGGAAGCGCTTGACCTTTCCTCTTGGGGCTTCACATCCCTACCCCTCCCTGCGTCTGCTCCCTCCGCCTTCCTGCAGGGAAGCCTTAACTACACACGGTCCCCGCCCGCAGCCCCAGCCCCCGGCTTGGCTCTCAGCGCCTTCCTGGTACCGTCTGTCCTGCTTGCAGACCCTGGGGGATGACTCTCATTGTCGCAGTGTGTTTTCTCTCCTGGCTGTTGGTCGTGGACTTGCCGAGGTCTTGCCTCTTCGGTGCTGTACCAAGTTGGTGATGAGACACTGAGGACTGCGTCTCGTGGTGGCCAACGGCGCCAGGCTCCGCGCTTAGCAGGAGTGCGTGAGGGGAGGCTTCCATCAGCGACAGATGCCCACAGATGCCCTTCCTTGTTTCCTCTGTTTGTTAGTGAGTACAAAAAGAAATCTTTAGCAGGAATATGTTCTTTTTTTTCTGCCACCTTAGACTCTTGCTGTGGCCGTATGTGGTAAAATAGGTCAGAGTTTTTAAGTGGGAGTCAGTCTCGTTCACCCTGGTGCTGGTTAGAGACGGTCAGGTCGGGGGTTACGGGGCCTTTAGGACCATTTCTTGTCGTAAGTTCCCAGTCCCCTGCCCCTGCTTCTCAGTCTGGACCCAGAGGCTCCCAGGGGCTTTAGGCCCGCCTGGAGCATCCACGTGCTTCCCTTCCTTCCATCTGCAGTATTCCTGTCATTAGTTTCTCTGCAGTCCACTCACCAGCCAGTTAGTGCTGATTTCTGTGGGTCATTCCTTCATCTACTGTTTAAACTTGGAATTTCCGCTTTTTAAAATGACAGCCCTCACGCGTTGTCCTCACTGCATTGCCGTGTGAAAGGCAGGGAGAGGAGCCTCCTCGCCGCTTGACAGAGAGGAAGAAAATGAGTCTAGGAATCTGAGTAATTTGCCTACAGTCACTTATTTTATAAGTGAGGAATTTGATCTTAGACTCTTATCTTCAGATTTCAGACCATTACTTCCTGCCTTAATAGCATTGTTTCCCAGCTTGCTGATGGCAGTAGTAAAGCTGCTAGCATTTGTTATTTACTGTATCCATTCTGTGAGACAAGGTCTGTCGTCATCCGCTTGGCCAGGGTCCCACTACCAAGTGCTGTGACCTACCTCCTCAGTGGTGGAGGAGAAGCTTAAACAGAAATCTGTGATTCCGAGGCCTCTGCTTGGAGGACCTGTCACAGGGCCCTTGCCTGGTCAGGCATTCAAGGAACAGAGGGGCCACGCAAGCCAGGTTGGTGGCCCTGCGTGGGATCGTGGCAAGCGTGAAGCTCTGCGCCTGGAGGGGCCGCGTGGCCTCACGGCAGCGGCAGCCGCTGGCCTTGCACCGCGGGGTCTGCAGCCCGGCCTCCGCGCCCCCGACCTCCGCGCCCCGGCCTCCGGGCGCACATAGACCCTCCGCGTCTTTCTGCAGAGCCCAAAGCACCTGCCGCGTTGCCCTCTGAGCAGTTGACCAAAGCTTATCTGTTGTCAGCAGCTCTCAGAAGTGCGATAACGCAAATTGTACTTTCCCAGTCTTAGGTTCCCAGCTGGTCCTGGTTGCCACGTGTCTTTTCGAGGACCTGTGTGGATGTGTAGAATTCGAGAAATTCCATGAATCCAGTCTGGTTTCCTACTTGGTGCGTACTCAACACCACTTCCATTCATTCGTCAAACATGTATCGAGTGCCCACGTGTTTCTGGCCAATGAAACGCGGCATCGCTGCTGAGGACGTCAGCGGGAGACGTCGAGTGCAGTTAGCAGGGCGTACGTTGCAGTGGTGTCAGCTCAGGAGGTGGCGCAGGACGTTCGATACGCATCACTGTGACACACAGCAGGGCCCCCTGGTCCACGGCTTCCCTGTCTGCGGTTTCAGTTACCCGTGGTCAGTTGTGGCTCCAAAATGCTAAATGGAAAATTCCAGAAATAAACAGTTCATAGGTTTTAAATTGCATGCCGTTCTGAGTACTGTGCTGTCCTGCTCCACTTCTCCCGGGACATGAGTCATCCCTCTGTCCAGTGTCTCCACGATGTGGACAGTCCCTGCTCAGCGGTCACCGAGCAGCCGTTTCGGTCATTGCAGCACCGCCGTGCTTGTGTTCAAGTCGCCCGTATGTTTCATGGTCCCAAAGTGCAAGTGGAGTGACCCTGGCCATGCAGATAAACCAAAGAGAAGCCGTAAAGTACTTCCTTTGAGTAAAAAGGTGAACGTTTTCCGCTTAGTAAGGGAAGAAGAAAATCGTGTAAAGTTCTAAGGTCAAGGGCGAGAACGAAACTTGTGTCTGGAAATCGCCTGACTTACGAGTGGAGCTTTATGGTGGGTGTGCGGATGGGAGGAACCACAGTGTGTGCTGGGTTTTGGTTCCGTCCACGGTTTCAAGCATCCCCCGGGGATCTGGGCATGTCACCGCCGCCGTGAGGGAGCTGCGATCGTGCGATGTGGGGGGACCAAGCGGCACTGCGGGCTGATGGAGGGGCCAGACCTCATTGCAGAAGGCGCGGCCCAGCCCACGAGGTGACTGGATGGCCGGCAGGGCCGGGCCGCCGGCAGTGGTGGCATGTGACAAGAGAGTGGGTGGTGGCCGGGCCAGGAGCTCCTCGGTGAGTCCCAAGTCAGTACTCGCAGGTTTCACTTTGGAAGAGGGAGGAAGACAGTGCGCTGGTTTTCTAGGGCTGTGTCACATCAGCCTGAGCATGTGGCGCCCAGCAGCCGTGCACGTCTGCGGCTGTCACGGCTCCACGCATCAGGACTTTGAGCGTGTCTTGGTCGAACTGCTGTGGCACGGGTCTCGCGAGGTCACAGCAGGCGCTGCGGCATCTGAAGGGCCGACCAGGGTGGAGCGTCTGTGCTGGAGGTGGCCTTGCGTGGCGGGCGTGCGCTCGCTGGCCGCACGGCGCTGGGCCGTCTGTCGGCGCTGCGTGGCCGTCTTCACAGCGCGCTGCTGGCCTCCCAGAGTGAGCAGCCACGGAGGAAGCCTGACCCGAAACCCTGTTGTCACTTAGCCTCAGCAGCCACACGCTGCCATCTCTGCCACAGGCCATGGGTCACACAGATAGCTGGCTCTAACATGCGACAGCATGGGGGCCGGGTTGCTGCGGTCCCCGGGAGGCGGGGTGCATGTGCGCCTGTCCGTGCAGCAGGCCTCCGACTACGCACTGAGCTTAAGTGCTTCTCAAAAACAAAGTATTCCGTTGATGTTGTGGGTTATTTATCTTTTCACGGCACTCTTATTTGACAGTTGCTTTTTAATATTTAATTTTCAAACAGTAGAGTTAAAACGCCAGTTAGACCACTTGTTCTATTTAAACATTTCCTTCGGTAATTCCTCGTGACTTTGGATGCTTTGTTATGTTTCTGACTTAGGTAAGGGTGGAAACTCATGCTTGTTAAGTACCTACGATTTAAAAGTTTTATTTTATGTTTCCAGTGTACAGTGCAATGGTTAGACATTTGTATAACGTACGAAGCGATCCCCCCAGTAAGTCCGGTGCCCACCTGGCACCATACGTAGTTACTGCGGTATCGTCGACCACATCTCCTGTGCTGTGCTTCACATCCCCGCGACTGTTTTGTACCTACCGATTTGTACTTCTTAGTCCTTCACCTTTTTCAACCAGCCCCTCAACTCCCCCCTTCCCATGTGGCCGTCACCAGTTTGTTCTCTGTATCTGTGAGTCTCTCTTTGTTTTTTTTCGTTTATTATTTTGTTCTTTAGATTCCAGCACAAGTGGAATCATTAAGTACCTGCTATTTGTAGTGAGATATCTGAGGGTTTTACGTGTACTAGACAGATGACGATATAAGGTATTCTTCACATCCCTGTCAGGTGGCTGGCATTTGAAAATGAGAAAATGCAGCATTTCTGAGTCACTTTCCAAAGGTCACACCTATAGTAAATAGCAGATACAGGCTTCGAATCTAGTGTTTCTGGTTATGTAGTTCTTCATCCACTTTACTCACGGCTTTGCTCATCTTTAATTTCTCTGTGTTAAAATTTTCAAGCATAAAAGTAGGAAGAGAATACTATAAGAACCCACACTGTATTTGTCAGCCAGTTATCAACATTTTGCCAGTTTTTTGTTTCAGATGTTCCATTTTTAACCTGAAAATATACTTCAGTGTACATTTCTGATGTATGAGAACGTTTAAAACAAACCGTAATTTCAGTGCCTTTGTTCTGCCTAATAAAATTAACAGTAATTCCTTGATATGATCTATAACCCAGTTCATCTTCACATTTCTCTGGTTGTCTCAAAAATGTATTTTTACAGTTGTTTTTTCACACAGTGTCCAAACAGGATCACACATAGCATTGGGTGTTAGGTCTCTTGAATCTCTTCTAAAGATCTGTAATGTCCCTCCTCTTTCCCTTTTCCATGCCATTTCATGTTGAGGAAACTGGGTTCTTTATTTTGGGTTTGACTGATTGCTTCTTTGTGGTTTCATTTTACTGTCACACTGTCCCCCATATTTCCCGTAGCCAGGCGTTGGAGCTAGGTGTTTGATTAGATTCAGGTTGACTTACGTATGATTTTATTTTTGCAAGGACACCTTGGAGTTGGTGCTTCTGCTTCCTGTTCCATGGGGAAGCTCTCGAGGTCCACTTCTGGTGATGCTGGGTGGGTATAGTCATCTCGAGCTTGGTCCAGCCGCCAGAAGCTCCCCTTTCCCACGTCACCTAACGACTGCAGCGCCCACTTACGACCATTCTCAGTGTCCGTTCTTCCTTAGGTGTTGCATATTGGCGATTTTTCTAATTACATCGTTTCTTCTGCATTTTTTAGCTGTAATTCTTCTATAATGAGGAACTTTCTCTTAACTATTTCATTACAAAAAATCAGGAAGGACAGGATGAATGATTGATTTTTCTCCCCTTTGTCAGTTTTCAGGATAATGAGTTGCTCTAGCAACTTCCATTGGTGATCGATGAAGGGTTTTCAGAGTCATTATGGACTAAAGGCTATTTATATACTTGATGTATTTCAGTGAGTTATAGTCATCATTCATTGTGATGTTCAGATTGATCCATTAGTGTCCCCATTAGTCCTTGATAACTTCTTTGGTCACTGACCCTTTCCTGAGCATGGGACCAGCCATTTCTCCAAGGCTGGGTTTTTAAAATGGAAAATAGTATTTAGAAACAGCAAGCTGAGTCGTTAGGCGTTATTACTATTGTTTGGTCATTGCCCCAGGTAGGAAATACATATTTTTAAGAAAGAAAAATAAATCATGTTTGTATCCATGATTCCAACTGAAACATGTTTCTTTTTTAACTTAGCTGCTCTGATTTTGTACTCGTACGTTGTTACTCTTGAAAATCTTGGTTCTCAGCTACAGTAACAGAAGTGTTTTTTGTTCTGATGGTTTCAAAATTACAATATCAATATAAGTGCCTGAATCTTTTTGCCCTCAGTGTAAGTCGTGCCAGGGAGGTACAGCCAAAGCACTGTGGATTTATACTAAGATTTTCATTTTATCCTTTTGTCGTCCTAGGTGGAAAGTATATGTCATCATGTTACTTTAAGTATTTTAATTACGTGTGTGACGTTTAATGACACGCAACATTGTGTACTTCGTACTTAACAGTGTGTATCGTGAGCCTCGCGCGCAGCAGGTGCTCCCGGCGTGCGCGTGTCTCCTCGGCGCGGTGGAGTCAAGGTCTCGCCTCATTGCAGAGGTCTGCGTTCCTCCGAACGGCGCACCCCGCGGTTCGGTCCTTCTGCGTCCGGAGGGAACGCTTTCCCGGGGCAGCCTCTGGTGTGAGAATGTGACGTGGTGGATGGAGGTTTTTAGAATGTTGAAATGTTACTCTATGGTTTCCTAAAACTAGTCTTCGGGAGTGAATGACAGTTTTCGTGAAATGAATTTTCCTCATCTAAGCACCTTGATTTACTTATAGACTTTAACCATTTCGATGGAAATCTTTTAAGTTTGTTACAAACTTTTACACAGTTTAACCATATTTTGTCATAATAGAGATGCCTCATTAATTGTATTTCATTTTGATTTTCTGTGTTTTTAAGGTTTTCTGTCTTTCCTGAACGTTAACTTGCATTTGTTGGTCTCGTGTGCGAAGGGTTTATCTCTGCCTGTTTGGGGCTCTGGCTTACGCACAGGGATGTCAGATTGAACACGAATGCTGTTTTATCGCACATTTAATTATAAAGAAAACCCTGCATCTGTGTCTTTATCTAACTTTTCGCTCTGGTAAACTTTACAGTGTGTAGTTACGACTGCTCTCGTAGTAATGGAAGTATTTTCTCGTGATTTCATCTTGACACAGACGTTCTGCCTTACTCGATACGGGTCCTGTTGGAAGCTGCTGTGCGAAACTGTGATGGCTTTTTAATGAAAAAGGAAGATGTCATGAACATTTTAGACTGGAAAACCAAACAAAGCAATGTCGAAGTGCCCTTTTTCCCCGCCCGTGTTCTTCTTCAAGATTTCACGTGAGTGATAGATTTCTTTTTGATAAATGAATTTTCAGTCTTCTCTTTTTAAAATTCAGCCTCCCTGGTGATTGGCTCTGTTGTT
This sequence comes from Eidolon dupreanum, assembly GCA_028627145.1. NCBI lineage: Eukaryota > Metazoa > Chordata > Mammalia > Chiroptera > Pteropodidae > Eidolon > Eidolon dupreanum. The sequence goes on from CM053516.1 coordinate 30,747,295, forward strand.
TTTTAATATTGAAGATCAGTTTATAAATTTAAAAAAATTGTCCTTTCTAAGCTGAAGCAGTTCCTTTAAAATTAGACATTTGTTTCTCGTACCGTTTATTAAGAAACCACACTCGCCTAACTGCCCACTTGTTGTCTCCACTGAGCTAATAGGCTTTTCAGACTCCACGTGCCCCACGCACCTCACCTCTTACTTTCCACGTCTTTTCTGTCACAGTAAATGACCCAGTAGTCTTCTGTTTGTTGAGGACACAGTCTGGGAGTTGACCTTGATTCCTGCTTTCCTTCATACGTAATCCATTCTGTCTTCAAGTTGTCAGCTCTGTCTTTGACATGTGTCTCAACTCCAGATACGAACCTCTCCACTGTCGCCCGGGTTCCAGTCCCAGTCTTTCTCAGCTGGTGTCCCTGCTCCCACACTTGCAGTCTGCAGTCTTTTCTTGGTATATTAAAATGTTAAGGTCGTAGCATTCCCTCATAGACCAGTTGGCTTCCGTCAGCCTCGGAATAGAATCCACAGTCTGGACCACAGCCTGAAAGACGTTGCCTGGTCTGGGTGTCCAGGGAGTAGTTTTCGAAGAGTTCAGCCTTAGCTGCGTTTGGAGGAGGCGTGGGAGTTCGCTAGATGAGTAGGCACGCGGCCTTCGCGCACCCACGTGGGTCGGGTGTGTGTGCCACTGTCGCGGTACTTAGGGCGCTGTTGTGTGATTCCTGCTCCATCTTCCCTGCTCACTCCTTGAGAGCAAGAACCGTCTCTTACTCGGACTCTGCCTTTGCTGTTTAGCACTGAAGGCATTTCATAACCATGTGTTACTTAGTTCGCTTGAGGTCCTTATCTTTGGAGCAGCGAGAAGGGGCAGGGGTGGTGGGGCTGGAGCCAGGGAAAGGGAGAGGGTGTCAATGTCGAGGGCAGGAGAAAAAGTTCCACTGGCCACTCCCCTGAAGCCCTCTCGTTCCTCTGAAAGTCATCTCTTGTGTTATTTTCGGCACATCTACCCCTGAGCGCTCAAGTTCTTGGATAACATTTATTATAATTCTCATTAAACTAGGACACGTCCAACTTTGGGTACCAAGTATGTTGTCAAACATGAATACAAACTAGGAAGGGACACTTCTAATATATGAAAATGGATAACTGCATATGAGTAATTTGAGTCTATATAAAATAGCAAATAGAGCTCTAACTTGCTCGTTTTCTGTTTTCAGTGGAATACCGGCAATGGTGGATTTTGCTGCTATGAGGGAGGCAGTGAAAACTCTCGGAGGTGACCCTAAGAACGTCCACCCTGCCTGTCCAACGGATCTCACGGTTGACCACTCTTTACAGATCGACTTCAGTAAATGGTACTTGAATACAGCCACGCTAGCTGACAGCCAGCCCGCTGGAGGCGTGTGGTACAAAGGGAGTAGAGATCATTTATGCCAGAGTAAAAGAGCCTACGTTTAGTATTGACTAAGATATAAAAAGGAAAACCGGTAGGAAGTTTTATGTATGCAATTTTTTTTTTTTTAACTTAAGTCTGAACCAAAGGTTATTTTCACGTTTGTTTGTTTCTGCTGCCATCTTCGATGGACATGTGTAGTAAGCCTAGAACCTGTTTTGGGAGTGACTGTAAGATTCAGGCTTTGTCCTTTTTGCCTAACCGACTTACCTTCCGGAGAGACTAAACGTGAGCCAGGAATGTCTTTAATCAGTGGTTGAAAACACAGCTCACTAAAGCTGTTGTCCTTCCACTGAAGTAAATGTCTTTTATCTAAAGGTCCCTTTGACCAAGGTCAGACAGAAGACGTGATTATGTTGTCACGCGCTTGCTGTTTTTTACATTCCTTGGAGTACTGGAATGAGATTGCAATTTATCATGATCATTAGATGAAAAATTGGTAGATGAAAAAAATCTATTTTAGTATCTGCTGAAAGTTACTTACATTGTTATGGAAGTATATGAAAACAGTTTTATTGGCACTCAAAATTGTTTTTGCCTCCATAAATTTAAATGGCCCGTATCTGGGTTTTGGTGAGCTGATGGCTTTGGAGCCCTGGGAACAACAATCAGTCACTTGCAGATGGCATCGCTAGTGTGCGATTTTGAAGAGCCGCGTCTCCTTCGCTGTTAACTGGTTTTGTCTCCTCTTGTGGAATGATAGTGCAATACAGAATGCTCCGAATCCCGGAGGCGGCGACGTGCAGAGGGCAGCCAGGCTCTCCCCACTGAAGGCGCAGCCGCGGAAGCTCCCCTGCAGAGGCCAGACCACCTGTCGCGGGTCCTGCACCTCCGGAGAGGGCCGCGGCCCGGGGCGGGCCCCGTCGCAGATCGAGAACACGCCCGCGCTCTGCCCTTTCCATCTGCAGCCAGTGCCTGAGTATGGGCCTTTCTCTTTCTTAGGGCCAGGGTATTGCTCGGTGAGGGACATCACGTGTGTGCCGCCCCCCGCACTCCGGTACATCGCCGTCACACTCACTGTGCCGCATTAGGGATTGACGTGGAGCAGTTATTGCCATGGTAGCATCTGATACCGGCACCTGTTCCTGTTGCTGAGGGAGAAAACCTTCAGATTTTTCTGAAAATATAATTTTTGTGACTGACGTAGGCAGGAAGATGGTGCCACATCTTAAACTGCGAATTTGTACTATTCACGTGCTCATTACCGTTCCTGTTTCTCTGGATTCCCTGTTTATAGTTTTAGCTTTTTCCTCCTCCTAGATTTCTTATTTCATATCGTAGTAAGAATTCTATATTAAAAATACCATCATCCTATGTTATAACCTTAACGAGTGAGCCTTTTTAGGTAAGCGACTGCCTATATGGTACCCTGGAAAGTAGTAAACCAGCCTAGAAGAGACTCCTCTTCTTAGGAGTTTGTTAAATTCTCTGATCGGTCACTTTTCAAAATAAGAAAAAGTTCTATGATTTGGATTTTTATATGCTATAAGTTTCCAAAGTCTTGTTTTTTAGGATTATGTTGTTTATTCCATTATTAATTGACTGTAAAATGACTTAAACCTTTTTAAAGTTAGCATTTAACACATTTCAAATTTAGAATAGCTAAGAATAGTATCCACACGCATTTCATCCTGAGTGCCAAATAATACATTAATTCATTTGTCCCTAAACTGTATTTTTTGAGTTCCATCTAGTTTTATAGTTTTTTTGGCTTCATTTCTACAAAGCCTCAGGTTACAGTGACTTCATATGTTCTTCCTAAGAATTCTATATAATCTGTGGGTCCCTTGTCATCTGATTATGACAGTTCCGTGTAATCATTCCTTATTCCTGATACTGGTTGTCCTGGTTGTGGGGGGCGTGTTGACTTTTGAGATCAACATCTCATACAGAATTCATTTTCCTGGAAGGGAGGATTTATTGGGTAAAAAAATCATTGATTTTCGTGGTTGTCTTTTTATAACTGGCAGTGTATGAAGTGCTAAGGTGGTATATTTTTATTTCTAAAAATTCAGTTTGGTGGAACATTTCTGCTTAATTTTGACTCTAACAAAGTAGTATGTAGTTAGTTGTAGGTCCTGGCTGTGTAAAAATAACTCTCTTGTGTGCTGTAATGCATCAGTGAAGTGGATTAATTATGGACTCAAGAAGCCGAGGGGTAGAAAGTCGAGAGCGTACATTTGGCCCTTGAAATTACTGCCTACTTTGAAGTTGGGTTATGAGGTAATAAAGGTACGTGTGGTGCTTTATGGCCACACGTGCTGTGGGGACGTGGAGTGGCCCTGGAGAGCTGTGCTCCCCGAGGGCCCGAGAGGCTGCTCGCTGAGACGCGCTGTGGCTTCAGATGATCGCTTAGCGATGAATTATTAAAGTGATCTTTGCTTGAAAAACGTTGACAGTTAAGCGACTCTAATTATCTGGACCCTTGAGGACATGTATAATTTAAGTTGTATCGATGTTCTAGTCAACACTTAATCACCAGCTGGAAGGTAAAATAAACAACTTAAAACTGTTAGTAATTTAAAAAAATTTCCATTAGATAAAAATAGCTTCCTAAAAATGAAACTATGTTTACTGTTTGGAGGGGAATTGTTTTTATCTCTTAGTTTAAGTAACTCTGAATATACTTATAATTCATGAATATACTTATAACTCATGTAAAGTAAACTTGCTACTTACAGATATAGTAGACCCTTCCATTTTGGGTGAGAGGAATACAAGATTTTGGCCAAAAGATCTTTTTAAACTGTGCACTAAATTTGCCTTTGCCGCATGGCGACACCAGCGCCCCTCTCCCGGCTCACTGGCACGAGGGCCGAGCAAGGGGAAGTGTGCACGGGGATTGCTGAATTAGGCACTGCTCTTTTTTTTGTGTGTGAAGTCCGACAAAACAGACCATGTTATTTTTACTATGTTTGTAGCCAACCCTCCTTGTGATGCGTGCTAAGTACTGTTTGGGACACTAATGTGGACATGGCCCTAACACACCCGCTGAAGTAAGATGTCCTTGCGGTAGCTCCTGGTGCATTATGTAGGGCAGGACTTCCTAGTCAAAAAGGAAACGGATTTTGAGAGATCTAGTGAATTGCTGTTCTAAGAATTTAAATTGTGTGTGTGTGTGTGTGCGCGCGCGTGGGTAAGAATGAAGCCTTGGAAACAAGGCAGGTCTTTTCTGTAGTACACACGTTTAACGCCAGCTCTTCTTCCTTTTAGACCTGAAACAGTGTTAAAAAACCAAGAAGTAGAATTTGGCAGAAATCGAGAGAGGCTTCAATTTTTCAAGGTATGATCTGGAGGAAATTTTTACATTAAAATTTATAAAATATTGTTAGGTACTTTTTTCATATCCTTAGACAAGTAGTCTTTAAACACTTCATGGCAGTAAAGCCCTTTTGTTTCTTTGCATAAAATTGTGCCGGAAGCACCAGTGTGTCAGGAAAGATAGAAACAAGGTCCAGTTCAGGGCAGCCGGGTGGGCCTCCCCTCGTCCATCCCTGGGACTCCTGGGGACACAGTTGGAAACTACCACTTATGTGGACTATCGTAACCGTTTTCTTTGATTAATTTTGTTGTAACAATCTCCAAAATGACTGTTTAGGTTCAGTGCTGCATATTTGTTTTTAAGCATGTACCATAAACTTCAACCGTATTGAACACTGGTAGAATAGTTTTCGTGTCAATAATTGTCTGTGGGTGGTGAATGCAAGTTCGTACACTGCACTAACGCTTGGATCCCTTCAATGTGCACACGATGCAGTGGAGTTCGAAGGTGTTTAAGAACGTGGCTGTGATCCCCCCCGGAACCGGGACGGCTCATCAAGTGAACTTGGAGTACTTGTCGCGGGTGGTTTGTGAAGAGAAGGGCGTCCTCTTCCCCGACAGTGTCGTTGGCACGGACTCCCACGTGACCATGGTGAACGGCCTGGGGATCTTGGGCTGGGGTGAGTCGACGACCGGGTGCAGGGGTCAGGGGCATTACAGAAGGGGTCTTCATAGCCTCACCTGGAATAGCAGCACCAAGGGTAAGCTTGACTCGGCGTTTGTGGACAGTGGTGTCGCAGCGCGTGCGGTGTGCCGGTGCCGGCGTGGGTGCCGTGGTGCTGGCGACGTCCGTGGAGGCGACGCGGTGACTCCCTGTTGAGAGTCCTTCGGTGGCCTCTGGCCTTTTTTTATGAGGCTTAATTGCTCTGCATTTTATTGAACAAAGCCCTTCACAACTGGTGCCCGCTTGGCCTTTGGCCCACATACGTCTTGAAGACTAGTCATTCATTTACTGTGCGGGCTGTGCCCTTACACGTCGTGGCTTCGCCCAGGCTGTCCCCTCCAGCAGAAGCCATTTACTCTTTTACAGGGTATGTGATGGTGATCGACCTTTTGTCTTCGCCCTTAGACTAAAATCCCTGAGGTCGACAGGGCCCGGGTTCCATCCACGACGAGTCTCGGGCATAGTTCAGTGCTCACCATAGTGAACACTGAACGTTTACTGAGTTTAAGACGAAGGTAGAAATCCGCTGTTGCAACCAGGCAAGCGGAGTCGTTCTGAGGAGACCTGGGCCCCATACCTGCAGGTTTGGCAGGAGTCTGCAGCAGCACCTGTGGGTCCCAGCGCGTGCTCCGGTGGCCCGGACGCGCACCGGCTCACGTGCCTGTCTTCCTCCCCGCAGGCGTCGGGGGCATCGAAACAGAAGCAGTTATGCTGGGCCTGCCTGTTGCCCTCACCTTACCGGAGGTGGTCGGATGCGAGCTAACTGGCTCCTCAAACCCTTTCGTTACATCCATAGACGTTGTCCTCGGCGTTACCAAGGTATGTGGACGTTGTGGCGCCATGGGGCCTAGTGGCGATGTGTCGAAGTCAGTGGAGGGTCCCCTGCGAGCCGCCTCAGCACTGTCACGTCTGCAGCCGTGTCATCGCAGTGCTCGGTGATAGCACGTACATGACCTTGTACTGCCGAGTCCTAGACAGTTTGTCCTGTCATCGCTCTTGGGCATGCTAACTCAGCCCTCAGTACCAGCCTGTGAGGTTGGCACTGTTGTTACTGTCCCCATTTCGGTTCCGAGAGAACAGACACAGTGACACTGAGCAACTTAGCATGCGGCCAGAGGGTGAACAGGAAGCGGGGGACCCAGCGTCTGTCCCCGGCAGCAGCTCTCGCGGCCTCTGCCTGGCCCTGCTGCTTGCTGCTTCGTTAAGTGACTCGCTGGCCACGCGAATTTGGGAAATTCGCTTTAGGAAAAGTCTGATCTCCTTCACTACTTAACTGAATCGTTTGCCTTCTAGAAACTGTCACTCTACAAAACGTGGACTGCAGCAGTGCGGTGTCAGGTTTTTCCGTTGGCTGTTCTCATACGCCTTTAGAGTATTTTCCTCAGAGTTTTTAAAATGCAGGCGGCATGTGTCCAGTACCAGCACTCTAGGGGTTCGTAGTGCACAACTGTTTGTGACTGCCCACTCCCCCAGATTCCTGGGGTTCACTCACTCTCTCTTAATGGTCAGGTCGCGTGAGCCCAGGGGCCGTTCCCCGTGGCCCCCTTGCACCTCCCAGGGCCTTGGCATCAGTTGGCTTGTTACCTGGAGGCCTCCGCCTCAGCGTGTGCTATCGATCGTCTTCCCTGATCGTGAGGACATTTGACACTTACAGAACGATTGATGCGACGTGCGGGACCAAAAGGTCAAGAAGTTAAATTGAGAACCGCAGGGTTATTCCTCAGGGGAAAGGACATCCCATTATGTGTTTAGAGAAATCAATTCTCCTTCAGATCTCCTGGAAATTGATGCTGCCCTTTAGACCCCTCCAGCTATGTTTTTAAAATAATGCTACATGTCAATTTTTGACACTTCGACTTATTGATAGAAAAGTGAAATATATTATGCATACTTTTATTGGGTACTGTATTGGGTACCATATTTGATGTCCTGTTCTATTCATGATCTTTGTTGAATTAATCACGTTTTTTTCAAAGTATACATCGTGGCACCTCATTACTTTGGTGAAAGCCGCAGCTTGGTACCCCTGAGCTGTATTGCTCACCCTGAAAAACACACCCGCAGCTGTAAGGAGACGGCTTTCCTCGGGCCGAGGTCGCACATCTGTAAGGAGGCCCTGCGCTACGCGGCACAGAGCGCGCCCGCCGCAGGTGACGCTGCGCGCGGGCGGAAGGCTGCTCGTTCTTAGCTCCCTCCCCGTGCTCCCTGCCTGCCCCGGTCTGAGACTGTGGTGCGGTTAAAAGACGAGTGGCTGTTCTGGCCACTTGGTGGTAATAAGAAAAATGATTCTAGGAAGAATTGAGCTTGAAGCCACATGTTAAATCCTGTCAAAATGGAATTTACCTGTAATTAAGGTTGCTATAAATGTTTGGACCAGTAGTTGGAATTAGAAGCATTTTTTTAGCCTGTGTATAATTTTTTATTTAAATGCACCATTTGATCAGTGTGTTAGCATTTCATCACATCGGAGACGCCACCCGTGGTTAAAAGTGCCGTTACTTTACGAACTGCTAGGAAATAGGCCGCCAGCGAGCAGACACAGGGAGTCTGGACTGTGCCCTGACTCAGAATCTTCACGGCGCGTCGCGGACACTCAGCTGCCCAGCTCTTCCCACACTGACCCTCTCTTCCGTTCGCTGTTTACCTTACAAGTCCTGCAGAACCAGAGGACCTTCTTCACTTTCACTAGCAGCGGTTAAAAATTAGGTCGTTCAGTGTTCAGCAACTCGATGCCGATCTTCCCGCTAATTCCGCGTCTTTCCGGTCTCCTTTTCCGCAGCACCTCAGGCAAGTAGGAGTGGCCGGGAAGTTCGTCGAGTTTTTTGGGAGTGGAGTTTCACAGTTATCTATAGTGGATCGAACTACGATAGCAAACATGTGTCCGGAATACGGTGCTACCCTCAGCTTTTTCCCTGTGGACAATGTGACATTAAAACATTTAGAACATACAGGTAAGAGGACGTGATATTACGATAAGCATGTGATCTTTCCAGGGCGTCTGTGAAATGACTTAGTCCTCACACAGTTGTCTTATTTCGAAACAGTGGCTTTCACATAAACTGCATCGAGGACTTTAAAGAGTGTCGTGCTCTCAGGCCATAGGCCCCCGCGGCTCATTCACAGCCGTCTAAGAGGTGGTTCAGACCGTCGATCCCGCCCCGCTTGCCCCGAGGTAGGGTGCCTCCGCCCCGCCTGGGGTTGGGGGCTGGAGACAGGCTCAGGCGTGTTCTCCACTCTTCCCGCCCCGTCCAGACAGGAGAGGCTGGGAACTGGGCCCTCTCGGAAGGACAAGGGCACAGCACTTTGTGAAGAGCGGCGCAGGGTGACAGGTCCCAGACCTTCTCTGCAGCCTGGGTAGCTGGGAGCTTTGGCTGCTCTTGTGCTGACTGTTTAATTTAAAACCAAGTGCTCGCAAAACCAGATGTGTTGATCGTTCAGAAGGCCCCAGTTAAAAGCAGGATCTCTTTTTTTTATTTGACGTATTTCTTGTTTTTAGGAGATCATTGCCCTCGTCAAAGGTGTATTTTGGGAATGAGTTCTAGTATTCTTCAGTTTAGGGGCAGATGATTATAAGTTCATAAGTCAGATGGCAAAGTGGACGCCTGGTCATTGGGACCTTAGAGGGGACAGTCCTGTTAGAATGCAGAGCTTTCTCTAAACTGAATCTAGGTTTGTAGAACATTCAAGAGAGAAATGGTTAGAGACATTTAATATTTGCATATTAAAATGAGTTAAGGTATTAAGGATCTATTAATGTATAACAAATTATCCCAAAACTTAGTGGCTTAAAACAGCAGTCCTCATTCACTGCCACATGGTTTCGGTGGTCAGTAATTGACACGGGGCACAGCTGGGACGGCTGTGTCTGCTGCGTGGTCTCCGGGCGCCAGCTGCACTCCCGTGCCTGGCAGTGGGTGCCGGCCGTCAGCTGCGGACTCGGCTGGGCTGTCAGCCTGGACGCCCACGCGTGGTTTCTCCCTGTAACTGACCCGAGAGCGACCCCGCCCCACCAGCCTGGAGTCACCTTGCTCAGGTTCCGGGGAGCGAGTGTAGGCTCTGCCTCTCGATGGAGGACTGTCACCTCACGTTGTAGGAGGCACGTGCGGCTTGGAGTGAGCTTCACGGTGGCAATCACTGGCAAATGCAACCTGCCACAGTCATTTACTTGTCATCAGACGTACAGATAACCACCCACGTGTGACGTTGGAAACTTACTGTTCACATCTAAATCCTTTCAGTGTCTTGGAGATCTTGTTAGGTCTCTCTCTGCTCTGTGAAACTGCTTCCACCTCCGTTTACGTTAATCTTCCATTGTATTACATTGCATTGACGTTGCTTGTTGTTTAGGGTAAGTAATGAACTTACTTCATGGTGGGTAGTAATTTCTCACGTTCAATTTTATTACTGGTTTTTCTTTTGCAAACAGTATTTTCTGTGAGTTTTGTAGAACCGGCTCAGTATTTCTGATCTCGTCAGTGATGGAATAACTTTTAAAGGCGGGGCTGCTATGCAGTTTATAAAGTAGGATTTTTCACGAAGGGTAAAATTTTTATTCTTTGAGACTACTGTGAAGCTCTAATTTGTAAAGAAATCGATTCTGAGTACTTGGTGATTCGTAATATTTGTTTCTTGGTCATCATCGAAGTTCAGCACCCTTACCCTCAGAAGACTTCACAGTTCCTTACTGGGTTTTGTTGTTGTTCATCATCTTTTCAGGTTTTGACAAAGCCAGACTCGAGTCAGTGGAAACATACCTTAAAGCTGTGAAATTGTTTCGAGACGACCAGAGTGATTCGGGAGAACCTGAGTACTCCCAGGTATGTGCAGAGGGACCGCCCGGTGTGGGTGGACGTTCTGGAGCCTGCCCGCTGGGCTGGACTCCAGCTCTGAGCTTTGTTAGCCGTATGACCGTGCGCAGTTTATCTACCCTTTCTGCCTCGGTTTCCTCCTCTCTGAAATACGAAGGTGATCTCTACCTCCTAGGATTCTTTTCTATAGGATAGGATTCTTTAGAGATTAAATACAACTTTATAAGGACAGTTTTGGCCACATAGCATCTCAGTAATTAACAAATGTCCTCTGTGACTGGGCTTTGATTTTATTAACTTTGCATAGATTTCTATTACAGGGAATTTTACAACATTTTATCAAGCCTAAATTTTTAGTATTTAAAACATACAATTCATAATTGTTACTTTTTCTACTTTATGATGAGAGTACCTGATACATTTTATAAAAATGAAAGATACACGGTTATATAGTTTTGAAAGGTAAAGGTACTTGACGATCTTAGCAAATGGTTCTTGTGTTTTGGAACTTATATTTAAGTAGGTAGAATTCACATTGAGGAAAGTCTTAATTTTAATATAATTCATTTTCTAGGAGTGTCTGAAGGATCTTAAACAACTTGGTTTTATCATAGATGTGCTTACCTGTTAAGCTGTTTTTTGCTGAGAAATATGTTTTCTCACTCAGCTTTATTTTTTTTTGATAGCATGTATTCGTACCTGACTTGTTTCCTGTCTTTTCCCCACCAGAAAACAAGTAAGCCCCATGAGGGCAGAACTTCGTTTTGTTTGGCACTGCATCCCCAGCTGCTAGAGCAGTGCCTGGCGCGTGGTAGACAGTGAACATGTCACGCGAACAAATGAGTACATGCAGGCATACTGAAGGCCAGGATAAAACCCACAGGATTTGAGTTTGTGTGACACTGGGGGCAAATCTTTTAACTTCTCTGATCATTTTCTGGTCTTTTTCAGTTCTGTTTATTGAATCTACTGCTTTGTCTACGTTAAAACAAATAAGACTTAGAGAGAAAGGATAAAAAATTAAAAGGAAAAATTTGGGTGGTATAACAAACTGGAATAAATTTGCCTATGAAACTCGACCAGATTAAGAAATAAAACTAAAATCCACCTGGGTGCTGATTTCAGGAGGAATTCATTAAACACATACCTAGTGGCCACGACAGGTGGCCTGGCTTCATGACGGAGCAGAGGAGAGAAGCAGGGCTGTAGTCCGGGCTGGTCAGGCCCGGGGCCCTTCAGTCCTGGCGAGCGCCAGAGCGAGAGAGTTTGGACTGACCTGGCCCAGGTGAAACGCAGGAAGAGAAGTGGTGGACGCGTAGGAAGGAATGAACAGGAACCTAGCGGGGAGAGGAGCTTTTGACAGGACGTGATTTCTAACACCGAGGAGTGAAAAGCACGGTGCAGGAGCCTGGACACTGGAGCCGGGACGAGAAAACCCTTCCCCAGTGTCCTGCCAGCACCTTCTGCTGCCCAGACGCAGCAGGGCCGCCGACAAGGAAGGACGGTTTCCTCGGCCCTCCTCCACGCACAGGGCGGGCGGGAAGCCCAGAGGCAGGCAGCCTGCAGCCGGCGTGCGCCTCTGTGTGTCTCGGGCGTTGGTTAAGACGGTGTATCTGTGGGAAGAGAGCAGTCGGGGAATAAAGTAATTTACAGAGACTGCTCAGCTGGCGGTGTGCTACTTTGCATACTCATCTGCTAGCCTGTCAGCAAATCTTCATACGTTTCATAAGTTACAGAGGGTTTTTGAGTCTTGATTTCTGGGGGTGTATCTCACCGGGAAAACGAGTTGCATTCAAACAAATCCAAACGTACTCATTCAGCTCCTGAAAGGAGTGTTCGTGTTGGACTCTGTCCCGATGAGCCCTGACCCCTTTTCCTGCCCTTCGCTCTCATTTCCCAGGTGATCCAGATCAATCTGAGTTCAATCGTTCCGTCCGTCAGTGGTCCAAAAAGGCCACAAGATAGAGTCGCTGTGACAGATATGAAAAAGGATTTCCGAGCTTGCTTGAATGAAAAGGTAGGTTACCTCTTGGTCCCCTTCTTCTGTCTGAAGGGTAAGCGGGTCGTTGGATGAGCTTCTTCCCAGGTCTGCCCTGAGGATCAGAGCTGATTGTATTTATCTAAATCAAAACTTAAATTAATTAAAATGAAAGTTAAAAAGCTAGTTTTTTAGTCACGACAGCCTCATCTCAGGTGCTCAGTAGCGACATGTGACTCTGGCTCCCCTTCTAGACAGCAGGGCGTCGAGTGTTGACGTCACCGCAGAGGGCGTGTGGACAGCACCGTTCTGGCCTCCTGCGACTTCCAGGCGAGCAGGAATCGGCCTTGGTCCTTCCACCTTCTCTATTCTGAGAACCAGGAGCTGACTTTTTATTCAGAGCTTTTGTTTTTATGTCTTAATTTTTTTACTGTGGAAAATGTCACACTTGTACAGGAATGAGAGTGTCGTGAGCTGTGCACTTCGCTTTGGCACTTACCACCTAGCCAGTTTTGCGTCATCTTTTATGCACACACACACACGGGATCATTCGGAGCAAATCTTCAGGGCCATTTTTAACAAAGAAAAACTTGGTCCCATCTCTTGAGCATTACTGTAAGCAGGAACGGACAGAGAAGCGCGGGGCAGGGGAGACCCCGTGTGGTCGGACTGGGCTCTCGGTAGGTCGAAGCTTAGTGACACCACAGGCGCCCTCTGCCTGTTCACGCTGGCGTTTCAGCTGGGTCACAGCCGCTGAGCGTCTGGGCCTTCAGCATCTGTCGTGAATGGTCAGAACCTGGAGTGTTAACTCCCCAGACGTCAGGGACCTGCCGCTCCTTTCTTTCTGCGCGTGCCCGTAGCCGAGCTGGACTCCGGGGAGAGGGTGAAGAAAGGATTCAGTGTGTCTTTACGTGCACATTTGCATAGGTTGGATTCAGAGGCTTCCAAATTGCAGCCGAGAAGCAAAACGACGCCGTCTCCCTTCATTATGAAGGAAGAGACTATCAGCTGTCTCACGGGTCCGTGGTCATCGCCGCTGTCACCAGTTGCACCAATAACTGCAACCCATCAGTCATGCTCGCCGCAGGTAGGTGGTGGCACAAGGCCATACATCATCCTTTCCTACGTTTCCTTTACCTTTCTGTCACATTCACTTGCTGTTTAGACTCTGCCTGAGTATCAGTGTGCATGTTTGATATCGAGGACTTTCTAAGACTGTAATTAGATGTGAAGAAGGCTGTTCGTTTAACTGTCAGTTTTGTTTTTATCATTACTTACGTGTCTTTTAGGTTTAGATCGTGTCTGCTGCTTCCGTCATTCGGAAGGGCAGTTAATTAGCAAATCTTGACAATGGTAGGAGTTGACCGTGGCAGTGCTGAGTTCCGTGGACAGTGTACAGAAAGTTCACACTTGCCGACGGGCCGTCAGTGTGATCGTTGTGTGTGCGTGGAGTGATCGACTCAAGCACCGTTAGTTTATCATGATTATGGCGTTTAAAATGGTTCCGTTAATGATAGCTCTTACTTTTCTTTCCATTCGTGTGCATGATACTCTTAGGCTGCACCTTAATAATTTACAGTGTAAGGGCTAGCATATCTACTACATTTTTTGTTTGAAATGAAACAAATCAGTAGAATGAAGTGGACAAAATAGAGTAAGTTCCTGAATTTGGACTTTTACCCTGAATGAATTGGAGATCGTCCTGTTTAGCAAACAACTTCTTCCTGCTTCGCTGTGAGGGGAGGGCACCGCCGTGATATGTCGCTGTTTGTTTGCTGCGCAGGCCTGTTGGCTAAGAAAGCTGTGGAAGCCGGTCTGCGCGTCAAGCCTTACATCAGGACGAGTTTGTCTCCGGGCGGTGGCATGGTCACGCATTACCTCAGTTCCAGTGGAGTGTTGCCGTACCTTAGCAGGCTCGGGTAAGTGACAGTCGCTACTCATGTGGATCCTGGCATCAGCAGTGACTGAAGCTGCTCGTTCAGACGCTTCTTATACGGAGACGGTAGAAACTCGTGCTTCTACTCGTCGCCTTGCCCCCACCGTGCCGTTTCGAGGCCTCATCACTCAGCAGACGTTACTGGGCACGTCTCGCGTACACGGCAGCATGTCGGGTGAGGGGACGTAGGTGTGATCTCTAGCTTCAGCGTGGAAAGATGCGACTGACGAGGAAAACCGGGTCACGGTGACCGACAGTATAAGGAATGGTACCAGGCAGCGAACTGTCCGGGGGTTTTGTAGTCCGCTTTCAGAAAAGGATGGACTCTTTCAGGTTGTACACTTAACTGAATTGATTTCCTCAGTCGAGTGTTTATGAGGTTACTAGGTCTGTGAAGCATTAGGTTAATCGGCCCCTGAACTCTGGAGAAAATAACTTACGTTTCTCACGTTCTCAGATAGTTGAGGCTAGCTGTGTTTTCAGTGCGTCTGTTGGAACGTACTGTCTTATATGAATCGTCGATTCTCTTGCAGGCCTGATAAATTTTGTTTTTTTTAGGGGTGGAGGGTTTAGAAGAACAGCTGAAAGTAGCTTGAGGATTATACATATAATTTTCCAGTTCCGTCATCTTGGAATTTTTGTCGGGGGCTTTGGTTGACTGAATCGGTTGAGAAGGGGAAGATTCAGCCCTGAGGCAGCGGCCGCAGTGCCCCTTGGGGCCTTCGGTTGGGCGAGAGCCGGTGCTCTTGACACTTGAGGCTAAATAAAGCCCTTTGGAGCGAAGTCCGGTGTCCTTGCTTCTGAGCGGTCACGTTATGTTTCCAGCTCGGAACGCTCGAGCTTTCCCGTGCTGTGCTAGCTTCTGGGTCGGGGGTCGTTAGCCACGACCAGAGTAGGGACGCGTGCACGTCCCGGCAGCACCGCGCGTCAGCCTGCGTCGCCCCGAGCTGGGAGCCAGCGCGCCGATGCAGGTGACCCGTGAGCCGTGGGCACGCTCTGCAGTTAACCTGGCCGCAGGGCTGGGGGTGGAAGGAGAGACGTGGCCTTTCTTTGTCCCTGCTGAGATGCGCCGTCCAATCACGCTTCTTTTCTGAGATGCAGATTTGAAATAGTCGGCTATGGATGTTCGACGTGTGTGGGAAACACAGCGCCCTTATCCGAAGCCGTTCTCAATGCCGTGAAACAGGTAAAGCCGCGTGGGGTTTCGTGACTCTATTTTACTGTGAAATCGTAGAAAATATGTTTTTCTGCTGTTCTTGCACCCCTTGGGAAGAGTAACCCGTTGATCATAAAATAGTTTAAATAATTTTTAGATTTTTGAAGTAATTCCTTAATAACGTAAGGAATTGCTTTGGCTCATCTGCAGGATCGACAGTCTTGTACCTGATAACGGGGAGTTTCTTGCCTTAAGAGAGAACGTTTGAGGTCGCTTGTGTGCGATCGTCCAAGTTGGTGCCATGTCTTGAATTGACTGTATTTGGTTTTTTTTCAGGGCGATTTGGTTACTTGTGGAGTTTTATCTGGAAACAAAAACTTC
This sequence comes from Eidolon dupreanum, assembly GCA_028627145.1. Taxonomy (NCBI): domain Eukaryota; kingdom Metazoa; phylum Chordata; class Mammalia; order Chiroptera; family Pteropodidae; genus Eidolon; species Eidolon dupreanum. The sequence goes on from CM053516.1 coordinate 30,762,980, forward strand.
GAAGGTCGTCTTTGCGACTGCGTTCGTGCCAGCTACCTTGCCTCCCCGCCCTTAGTGGTGGCGTACGCCATAGCGGGCACCGTGGACATCGACTTCCAGACCGAGCCGCTAGGTACCTTTTCCTCAGCCCACGTGTGCACACGTGCGTGCCAGCACACACTCCTCCCACACTTGTTGCATTACAGATGCTTCTTATACCAGCCCCTTGAATGGTTTCAGGAAATCTGGCCATAACGTAGCTATTAATGTCTCTGTTGCTCTGAAGACTATAACATGCGCAAGTAGTTAGCTCTTCCAGCTGCTAAGCCTGAAGCACTCTGTCGCTGAATAATGGAGTCATTTACATGGTTTCTCTGTTATGTCTTTGAAAAGATATGAACATCTCGAGGGAGAATTATTTTTTTATACCAAATCTCATTAAAATTTTTTAACCAGGTACTGACCCTGCCGGCAAGAATATTTACCTGCATGATATTTGGCCTAGTCGAGAAGAAGTTCATCAGATAGAAGAAGAACATGTTATATTATCCATGTTTAAAGCGTTAAAAGAGAAAATAGAGGTCAGAATCTTGTTTGTTTCTTAAATAGTTTAAAAAAGTGTCAGTGTTTATATCATGCATCTTGCTATTTGAGTAGAATAAAAATTTAAATTACATTATTTTTGAATTACATTATTTTGAATACAGAGTTCTTAGTGATAGTTATTGTGAGTCTGGAATCTAATATCTAAGAGACTAACTTGAAGTGTTAGAATTGATTTTATTACGTACTGGAAATGTATGGCAAGCATTCCTATCTGGCGTCCTGAATGTGAGCTCATTTCATAGATGCTGCCCCTGTTTGTCACATTCAGATGGTTCAGAACTTAGACGGACTGGACGGTGGAGTCTCCCCATCCACTCCCCACCATCTGCTCCCCCCGCATCCGCTCCCCCCAATCTGTTCCCCCTCAAAGGCGGCTGATGATGTCGGTGTCTTAAGCATCTTCCAGAGGTGCTTTGTGCATATACGAGCACACGTGTAGTCGCACTTCAAGAACAGAGACTGTGAGGGCAGAAAAAAGTATTTATTCACTTAATAAATATTGATTGAGTACCCATTATGTTTTTGGCACGTATCGATGATCAAAACATTTTTAATGGGGAAAAGCAGACAGTAAGTAGTACACCAGATAATTAAGTAAATTATATAATATGTTCGGAAGTGATACTGCCGTGCAGATAGAGACCAAGGTAAAGAGAACCAGTCGTGCAAAATCTAGGGAGTAAATTGCAGTTTTACACGGGATGGGTGAAAGCAGCATTTGAGTAGAATTTTGAAGAAGGCGAACGAGTTAGCCACCTCTCTGGACAAAGAGCAGGGCTTTCCAGGTGGAGGGAGCAACGTCACGGTGTTGGGAGGGACCCTAACGAGGGCGTGTGGCTGCGGCGGAGGGGACACGGACCCGTAGGGTTGGGTTCACGTGGGATCTTGGGCCCTTGTGCGGGTGTGGTCCCCTGCTGTGGGCGAGGTGAGGTGGGAGCCCTCGGAAGGTGTTGGGCAGAGGGCGTCCTGATCTAAGGGGCTGCTCTGCCGTGGACAGAGGGTCGGGTCAGGGCGGAGGCGCGGGACGGACAGCTGTGGTTGGGTGCAGACGGGAGGTGCCGTGGCGGTGGCCGTGGCCGCCGGGTAGCGGCGAGGTCTGAACGCGCACAGTGCGAAGGCCGCAGCAGCGAGCGGGGACAGATGCGCCAAGCAGAGCCGAGGTCTCGCTCCACGGCCGTGTTCTGAAGGTTGGCAGCAAGCCCCGGAGCACGCTGCCCCGTGCTTCAGGAGCGTGTAGGTCCTTCTGCGTGGCAAGGCCTCGTCTCGTTCTGACCTAAGCGCCTGTCCTCCCGAGCCTCTTCTGACTGCATCTTATCTTTCTTTCGGCTCCCAACCCAAACCACGTTGACAGATGGGGAATAAGCGGTGGACCTGCTTAGAAGCCCCAGACTCGGTTTTGTTTCCGTGGGACTTGAAGTCCACGTACATCAGGTGCCCTTCGTTCTTCGATAAGCTCGTAAGTACCGTTTCACCGCTGCGTGCTTGAGACGCGCTTATGAAATGACAGAGCGTCTCGAAGAGCTAAACGCCTTCAGCTGCTTCTCGCCTTTTAGACCAAAGAGCCCGCCGCACTCCAGCCCATCGAGAACGCCCACGTGCTCTTACATCTGGGGGACTGTGTCACGACAGATCACATATCGCCCGCAGGGAGCATCGCCAGGAGCAGCGCCGCTGCCAAGTACCTGACACATAGAGGGTACGTGCGCCCGGTCCCCGGGTGTCTGAGGGGCTCCGTGACCCAGCGGGTACACGCTGTCGCGGTGTCTGCCTGGGGTACCTGTCGTGCCTGCCTTTCCTTATAACTTCAGAACTTGACATTGCTATTTGAAGTCAAGCCCTTGAAGGCTAAATAAAAGAAACCAGTGATTGGAAACAGGAATTTTCTTTCTCAGTGCTACTTTGTTGAAAAGTCAGCTTCGTCTGACCAACCAAATGGCAAATAAAGCCTGGTGATTGGTTCCAGCCGCCGCTCCACTGTTGGAGCCCAGCATTTAGACGTGTGCTTTGTGGGAAGTAAGGGCTGCATGCGTGAGGCCAGGCCTGATCGGTACCCAATCAGGAGACAGATCTCCAGCCCCTACGTGTGAGGTCTCGTTTATGAGAGCACGGGACAGAATAGCATGTGAAGAGATGCCATGGAGGTGCAGTGCAGTCAGGACAGCCTAGAGACAGAAGTATGTGACAAAGTACAAGAGGGGACAGAAAGGGAGAGTGAGGGAACATAGAGATTGAAAGAGACTCGATCAACCAAATGAATTTACGGCCCATATTTGGATCCCGATTTGAACGACGACAAAAAAGACATGGGGAAAGTGAGGGGCACTTGGCTATTATCTGGCTGTTTGATGTGAAGAAATCGTGACTTTTTGTTGTTGTTTTGCTTTTTTGTTATTGAGATGGTATTTTTTAGGATTCCGTATCATTTCAAGAAAAATGCTGAAATACGTATAGTTAAAATGTGACATCTGAGTTGGCTTCAGAATAATCTAATAATAGAGGGTGATTATAGAAAAAACAGCCCACGAGCTGATTAGCATAATTCTTATAGAAGAAACAGTCCTTGAGTTGATGAGCATGATTTAGTGATAGGTGCATGGGTGTTCACTGTTCTGTTTTCCCTACTTTTGTACGTGCTTGCAATTTCCCATAACCAAGAGGTGTTTTTTGTCTAAGTTTTACAGCGGAACAACGTGTGGTTATTTTCTCGCTGAAATGAAAGCTGACTGTTGTAACTCTTGTAGCCTTACCCCTCGCGAATTCAACTCTTACGGAGCCCGGAGAGGTAATGATGCCGTGATGACAAGAGGCACTTTTGCAAATATCAAGCTTTTTAATAAGTTTATTGGAAAACCGGCTCCCAAAACAATTCATTTTCCGTCAGGACAGACGGTAAGGGTGCATACAGAGCACATATACAAAGGCGATTGCTAACCTCATCAAAATTCGTAGTAAAGATGTTTGTGTTTGTTTCCGTCTACAGCTAGATGTGTTTGAGGCTGCAGAGCTGTACCAGAAAGAAGGTATCCCACTGATCATTTTAGCAGGAAAGAAATACGGTTCAGGAAATTCAAGAGACTGGGCTGCCAAAGGACCGTATTTACTGGTATCACTTTTTAAATGTCATTTTCTTAAACATTAGCTTTAAATATTTTCTTAATCACTAACGTTCTAGCGAAGTTAATTTTGCTCATTTGGATTTTTTTTTGCTTATTTGGATCTTACAATATTTGCAGTTTTTTTAAAGTGATCTTGTATCTTTTGTACTAACCTAGTAGCATTAATACTCTGAATTTGATTAGACTTAACATCAGTCTTAATTCAAAGAAACTATGGTAGAGGGAAAGGAGATTCTGTCTTAAACTAACACTTTATGATAATAGTTTGTACTCTTTGGTAGTTTTACCTGCCCCCTTTCATGTAATTTTCTCCAATTGCTCCATCACGGTTCACAGACTCAAGACCTAGTGGGCCAGGTCCCGCCCCCCAAATAGTTGGTGGTGGTGCCTGGTGGACAGTAATTTGGGGGGACAATAGTTTTTTCTGTTTGAAGTTGGGAAACATGGGTCTAGAGCCTCTCTAGCTTGCTTTGTCTGGAGAGCAAACTCTATCTCCTGGAGCGGGGCCCTTAATGCTGCTAGGGACCCCCGCCCAGCACCCCGGGGCTCCGAGGACCTCACCTTCGAGTCTCAGGCCTTTGTAGGTTCTTTGTTGCACACGGACACACTCCGATTTCAGTTTATCACTCTGTAGTGTCCGTGTTGTCTGCTAAGTCAGTTACTCGTCACCTCGTACTTTATCAGATTCACTGATCCTGCTCCTTTTGTTGCTGCGGGGTTAGAGCTTCTCTCTTCCATTTTAGTGGCATTTCAGGAGGGGCGTTGGTGATAATCAGGAACCTTCCTGGGCCCTTTGGAGGTCCAAGCAGCCGCCCGTTCACAGGGTTCTCGCTGTGTGACCCTGAGCCTGGAGTGGCACAGAGACCCTTCAGAGAGGTCAGGGGGCTGCTCTGAGTACACAGACTCCACGGGAGACTTCTGGGAGCTGAGGCAGCGTGGGTTTTGGTGTGGAGAATTAGGCTGAGTTTTTACAGAATGGCCAAAAGGAGATTTTTTTCCTTTAAAATGCTCAGTAAAGCAGCTGTCAGAGAGGATTGGAGGAAATAAAAAGTGATTTTGTTATAGGGTGTGAAAGCTGTCTTGGCTGAAAGTTACGAAAAAATTCACAAGGATCACCTGATTGGGATGGGCGTGGCCCCGCTTCAGTTCCTGCCGGGACAAAGCACAGGGTCCCTGGGCCTGTCCGGCCGAGAAACGTTTTCTTTAGCGTTTCCTGAAGAGCTCTCCCCCGGAGTTACGCTAAACATCAAGGTATCTCTAAATTCTCATATGTGATTGTGTGCTGTGTGCTCAGATGGATGGTTGTCAGGCGAATAGAAGCGATGACTGTCAGTTGCACGCTAGGGTCGGTCAGTGAACGTGAGCTGCAGCTGAAGATGGCTCTGTTTCCCGTTAACACAGTTCTCTTGAGGAAAAGTCAAACGCGCTGGACACGCAGTCCAGAAAAGAAGACCTGTGGACTCCAGTCACGTGTGTCCAGCTGCCCTTTCCTGGCTGTCAGCTCTTTCTGTTCTGCTCTGACTTTTCATCTGGGCATAGGCTCCACCCCCCAGAGCAGGCAGAGTTGAGCATTCAGGGTTAGAGTGACACAGACTTTACAATTAAGAAAAAAAGGAAGAGAGCAGCGAATGTTAAATGCAATGAGTATCTAATGTAAAACTGACTTCGAGTAGTGACTGTAACTTCCCCATTTAATAAGTCAACCTAAATTACTTGCTTTAGTGCTCTGAGTGATATGATATTTATCGTTTAGAATTAGGCGTGAAAGCACCTGTTTTTCTGCTTAGCTACAGAGCCTGTGGTTAGGTATCTCAGGTGGTTTTCAAGCAGGAGAAATGTTTTCCAGACAGAATATGTGGCAGGTATAATCAATGACCATAAAGACAAATGGTATTAACTGCCAAGTGACAGTGACGAAAGATGTTACCACTCATGTGAGATGTTTTTGTTTGTTTAAAGACAAGCACTGGAAAAGTATTCAGCGTGATCGCTTCATTTGAAAATGACGTGGAAGTAACGCTGTACAAACATGGAGGATTATTAAACTTTGTGGCACGAAAATTCTCATAGTATCTACTCGCCATGGACACTGTTCCAGCTGGTCACTGCACACAAAGCCTTTTGTGCGGGACCCAGGAATCCCAGCCATGGAGCCACAGACAGTCCCGGATGCTCACTTATCTCATCCATGGATGTAAATGCTGATGAATCAACATAGTGACAGAAATGAAATCTTCATGATTTTAAATAATATACGAATGGTGCTATTAACATTGCTAAAATCAGCGTGTGAAGCGTGTTATGGAAGAGACCTATAAGTATGAGGGGATATTTTATCAGACCATTTTGTAAATAAAGGCAGAAGTTGAACTTGTGTTGAAGATTCTTATATGAATAACCTTCCTGAAGTTGCTTGTTTAGTTTTGCACCTATAAAACTGTATACTGCTGTTTGTTGGTTTAAGTTTAAGTAGGAGATTAACATACAAGGAGCCAGATCAGATTCTGAGATTACGGAAGTTGGACTCTGATTTCTAAGTGGACTTCCAGGTACACTGATTCCTTTTCGGAATTCTGCTGGGTACAGTTGGCATTCTTGGTCTGTGCCACGAGCCGGGGTTGCCCTGTCTCGGTCTGGCCGCACGGGGCGGAAGCTGCCCCAGGCGCAGTCACCCTGTCCGGTCAGCCCGGGCGGTGGCAGAACGCGGCTGACGAGCACCACGTGTTAGCCGGGAGCATCTTGATTGGATTCGATGATTTCACTCACTTTCTATGGTACTGTAACTTCCTGTAACCTAATTTTAGGTGTCAGTAACCAAAATCCCACTCATTTAGAGTCACTGAACTTCATTTACTCATTAAACACTAAGATGATTTCCTCTAGACTTTAAATGACCCACCCTAAATTACATGGTTGCTCAGCCTTGAACTTTTTAAAGTGTTGGTTATTTCTTATTTAGATTGATTTTCTGTCGTTTGAATCATTGTTTTACCTGGAGTTCGTGATTCTATGAATGGCTTTATGTTTTTGTTTTAACCGAAGCTGACCATCAGGGTGAAACATTTAAGTTGTGGCTGAGCACTGTAGATGCATGTCCATTTACCACCTCATGTGCTCCGTCAGCAAGAAGTTTGGCGACTTTTAAGAAAAAGTTTGGATGACTAATTCCAGGAAGTCCTAAGCCCCTTTTTTTAATGAAGTTAAACTTAATAGGCAGAAGGTTGAGTGCAGTGATTTTTGTTTTCACATGAAGATCAAGTGACCTAATTTATTGCAATTCAGAGTTGGCTCACTACACAGAGTAAATTATTTGTTTTAAGCTAAAATGCTGCAACTATCAAACCAGTGGGTAAAGACCACTGAGACCTTTGCACATAATAAATCACACAATCTTTTGAAAATATTCAGCAAATAATATGTTAGATGGGCTGGAGTTTGACAAAACAATTTCTCCTTTTTTATTGAAATTTTTATAGATATTTTCTGTAGTACTTGCAGATCATTGTGTTCTTGATTTTTAGTATACCGTGTATCTGTCAGTGTATGTATTTTTAATTTACGTGAAAACATGAGTTAGGGATTGAGAATTTAAGTTGAACGTTAAGTACCTGTGACATGCTTTGAAGAAATGTTAATTCCAGGTTCGGAGTGGCACCTATATTATTTTTAAACATACTCTAATATATAGCCTGTGGGCAGAGGCCTGGGCATCACCATCAACAGCTGATTTGGAGTTGAAGATGGTAAAGCTAGCCAGCTGTGAATGAAGCACTTAAACTTCCAGTCCACCTCGTCCAGTGACAGTACAAGCAAATCCTGTGTTTGAGGAAAGAGTCAAGGTTTCCTTAATCTCTTGCTTATATTCAATGAACCCCAAATCTTGATAAGCATGATTATCAGTTGGGGAGGAGAATCGTGAATGTATGTCCCAGTGTACCTTATAATTCTGCCTCTAGCCAAATGGTGTGTTTGCAAAAACGTGGCATCTGTTGGTTTCTATTGTTTCACTCATCTCCTTTGTTAACTACATCTGGGTAATTTTATGTTTAAAAAACAGATATTGTGCAAAGGAAGTATAATGGTTACATAAGAGAAGAAAATCAGTGTTGTCAACTTCAAGTACATATGCTACGTAGCGTTTCTGTGTTTCACGTCTCTGGGTTTTGTTACTCCAATAAATGATATCAGGGAAAGTGTCATCCAACCACTGAATTGCCACTGTTATAACTAAAAAGTTCCCAGGATGACCATTGACTTTCTTTCCTGCTTTATCTCCAGGTGTCCAAGGTGACGTGAATGAGAGGCGTCAGAATTCCTTTAGCCAGATTGCTAAGTTTTCACTGGTGATCAAACCTCAGTAGTACTAAGGGGGGAAAAGTATAGCTAAGACCAAAATCAGAGTCCTAGTCATTTGCATTTTTGGCGACAGTGTTGTATGCGTCGCCTCCTCGGTGATGAGCGACAGGATGGGGAGAAACGATTGGACCGACATTTTTCCATGGTCGAATTAAAAGACACCTTTCTTTTGCCTTGTGGTTCGGGAGAAAGTGTTGATTGACACTGGGTGTTGACTCTTGGTTTGGTTTGGAGAAATAAAGGGGAAGGAGATGGACTTCGGCTCTGTCAACACACAACGTGGCTACGAAACCGTGTCTGTCGCTCAAGTAACTCCAGATCGTTGTCAGTTATTTAAAGCCAACAAAACAGTGTAACAGTTTTAAGTTCGGTAATGTTAAGTATTGTATAGAAATATATTGGAGGCAAAGTCCAGTTGATGACAATTGTGCATATGTTATTGATGCTGTAAATTATTTTTAATAAAGAAAATTGTATTATCATATTTGACTCAACGTAAAATATTTTGTGGTAATTAGAAATGAACACCGTAACTTAAAAAGAAAGGATGGCATCCAGAAACTTCAAACATGTTATCTGAATTTTCAGACTTTGGTTGTTCCCAACGTGACGGCCAGAATGCGGGCCACGGTCCCCATCCTGGCATCTGGAGACAAGACGTTCCTTTCTGTTCCAGGGCCGGCGAGAGCGAAAAGCCAGGTAAAAGTTTGGAAAGGGGTTAGCCCTGAGGGAGCAAGTAAAGTTGAACGCGATTCGAGTGTGGTTCCAACAGGTCTGACGTTCATGGGATCATGTCTTAGAGTTGAAAGACTACTCTCACCCAAAGCAGGATCCGTACACAAACGACATCTAACCGGGCAGCCTGTCCTTGCCTGTTAAGAGAGGTGGAGGCCGCTGTGCGGGGCGGCCCCTCCCGTCACTGCAGTCTGGACGGAAACACAGACTTCATTTCGAGCTGGAGTCTGTCTCCTGGGAGCTTATACCTGCTCATTCTGGTTCTCCCTCATTTGTCTACGCCTCGTGAAGCACTTTGGCACGACTAAACATGAAATACATACTTGGACCCCCCACAGCTGCACTGCACATATCCTTCATACCATAGATCTTTTATCATGGAGGTGACTTATGTTAAAGTGGACAT
>CM053516.1:30772677-30908315 GCA_028627145.1 Eidolon dupreanum
TCACAGTTGCCCCTAAGATTCCCTCCAACTTTAAAGATTTATAATTGATATCAAATTCAGCATTATTCTTAATACGTTTAAAAAAATTTTTTTTCCCTTTACACTGTAAGAGGGAAAATTACACCAAGATTTCCTCTTGTATTTAAAGCTTTAGTTCATATTACATTCTGAATACTGACTGACCTTACACCAGTTTACAAATCTCCAGAAGGAATGTTAAAATTCCACATAAAGTCTTAAGCCCAAATACAGTGTGTACAGGATATGCCAGTTCCCAGAAGTTTCAGATGCAAATATTGTTTTGCAACCTCATTCAGGCTTTGTCAGTATCTTTGGTGAACAAAATCCGAACAACTTAATTTGCTTCTGAAAGCAAATGCTGAGGTCAGAAAGTAAGTATGAGGAGATGGGCCGGATGCAATGACTGTATTACAGATTGTGGGAACGGACCAATGGTGCAGAAGTCACTTTTCGGTGGGACAATCAGGGAGGCGGGAATCAGGAGGGGGTGGCATTGGAGGGTTATATTCTTAGTATCACTTGGGTCATCAGGTTGCAGTCTTGGGGCTGAGGCAAGGGAGGGCATCCCATGGGAGAGCCCTGTGTCCTCCCCGGGCTTTATCCCCTCCCCCTCTCTGGAGTATTTTGGGCTCTGGCTTTCGTGGTGGTTAGACTTAAGAGGCATATGTGGTCTGGTTCTGGGAGCTCTGAGAAAGTCCCAAGACCTCACCCATATCTCCGTGTCTGTTTCTCACAAGGCCTTCCCCACCCCCCCAGGTGAAATTTACATTCAATGGGATTCACAGATCTGCTTACTTAAGTTTTAAGCTGGGTTTTGACAAATGCACATACCCTGACACCAAAGCCTAGTCAAGATATGGAACATTTTACTCCTAGGAAGTTCCCCGGTGCCCGAAACCACAGCTGTTTTGATTTGTCAATAAGAGCTAAGTGTTCACGAGATTCTTTTTATATAATGCTACATCCCTTGAGCAGCGATCAAAATTGTACCCTAAAAGGCAACCCCCCCCCAAGATGTTAATTATTTACAATTTAGTCTGAAAGAAGGATTGGAAACAAACTATTTTGGGGAAAGAGGGAAGTGAGATTGCAAGGATCTTTTAAATATTTGGTTCCCAAAGTTGCAGAGGTGGCATTACCAAGGGGAAAACAGTCTCTCCTATCCCGTCTGCCAGATAATTCTCAATAACTCAATAACTCATGTTCTTGAGAATATCTCCTTAGGCTACGTTAATTTCTAAGTATGCGTAATAAGCTAGGTGATGATCTTATAATTTAACAAAAAGTGGATATAAAAGATCACTGTACTTGAATTTATATTTTAACCCAAACTGATGATAATATAGTCAAAAGGACATAATCATGGATTAGGAGTCTAGAAAAGTGAGTTCTTATTGTAGCTTGGTACATAATTTTGGACAAGATACTTAACCTGTTGGGACCTAAACTTCCCCTGTAAATAAAGTTGGTTGTGGGGGAGGGTGCAGGTAGAACTTAGACTAAGTGATACCAAGGTGCTTTCCTGGTCTGCGCTCTGTCCCTGGAAGCACACCCTCAGTGTGCAAGAGAGTTTATAAATAACTGATGGTACACAGATTTTTACTCACCTGCTGAAACAGCTACTTTTTATCTCATTTACCAATTTGATTTTATAACTTTGAGTCAAAGCTAATAAACAGAAGTACAGAAGCAATGTTGAGAAATGCTACTGGCCTGTCTTAAGGAAAATTACTAAAATAAATATAACAATCGTATGTGCCCTTTTCAGCACTGTCTCCTGTAGACATGATGTTGAGTGGAGATGATCAGCGATCACGGGCTTTCACCAAACCCAGCTTCAGTGAGGCACAAGCATGCGCACTAGTGGAATCAGTATTTGGGTTAAAAGTTTCCAAGATCCAGCCACTTCCTAGCTATGATGACCAGAATTTCCACATATGCATTTCAAGAGCGAAAGACACTCCAGATGGCCCCACTGAATATGTCCTCAAAATAAACAACACTGAGTCCAGCAAAACTCCAGAGCTGATCGAGGTGCAGAGCCGCGTCATCATGTTTCTGAGAGCGGCTGGGTTTCCAACGGCCTCCGTGTGTCCGACGAAAGCAGACAACATAACCTCCCTCGTGTCCGTAGGTAAGGCCCCCAACTCGCTGGTCGCCACCCGTCCGCGCACCTCGCCGCGTTTTGGCTGTGAGTATGAATATCGAGCACAGGTTCGTCACTCCGAGTGTGAACGTGGTGGGTTTTTCCGCAGTCAGGAGAAGCCACAGACGGCATCACCAGAGTGGCTATGGGGCTCTGATTCAGGAGTAAGCAGAGCGGATCTGGTGTGATTCCTAGACGACACGTGGAAATCAGGAACATTTTGTTATTTTTTTTAAACAGAAAAATAATTAAATATTTTTATTCATACAAGCTGTACATTTTGGTGCTGTGCTGTAATAGAAAAAAATGTAGTAGAAGTCAGGAATTTTAGGTCCCAGCTCTGTCATTACTGTATGTGTGACCTGGGGCATGCCACATACATTCCTAAGGCTACAAGTCCTCATCTCTGAGACTTGGTCCCTTTTACCTCTAAATGCTAAGATGCTAAGGTGTGCCTAATGGAGTTCTCCAAGCAGCAGCCTGAAATCAATTCCTTGCAGTCTTTTAAGGTTTGACGTTTGACTGCTTCTCTCTTACTTTTCACCCTCTTTCTTAATTTGCATCGCTCCAGACACCTGCGCCCCTTACTGCCCCCAAGGAGTATTTACTGCCTGTGTTCCCAACGCAGGCCGCTCCCCAGTTTGTTCCTGGAGAGACTGTGATTCTGAAACAGTCATCTCTTTATAACACACTTTCCTCAATTGTGAACTTATAAAAAAGTGTTTTAGGCATTCACTTACCAGAGTAGGTGATGAATATTCAGAGCTGGGCCAGCAAAACAGGGGCTATGATTTTGCTGGTATGTAAATGGCCACCCCAGGGTTCTAAGGTTGATCCGTTCTACCTTGCTTGATCCACTCAACCTTGCTTCAGGGAATCCTAGGCATTGTTTAAGCTAGCACTTTGTTTTTTCTTGCTCTCTATCTTCTATTATTCTTTTCAATAATAATTACAAAGGTAGCTTAGCCTCTCATTTTTTTTGAGAGGACTTCACAGGATGTATCTTTCTGTCCATCCAGATAGTGGCTCTGAAATCAAAAGCTACTTGGTGAGGCTGCTGACGTACCTCCCAGGAAGACCCATAGCTGAGGTTCCCGTGGGCCCCCAGCTACTATATGAGATTGGGAGGCTAGCTGCCAAATTGGATAAGACACTGGAGGTAAGATTTGGGGTTTTATTTTGTTTGTAGAACTTTTTATTTGTTTGGATTTGCTTTTGTTTTTGAAATAAACCCAGGGTCAGACTCTGTTTTTATGTATGGTGCCTCCTAAAGTGTCATAAAGGAAACGGTCGTAGATGTGTGCATTTGTGACAGAAGGCGTCTTTCTGCCAGCTCTGTACTTTACTGGTGTGTGCGCGAGATCACCTACATTTTTGGAAATTCATGATATTCTTTATGCTGCTCACTGAAAACAGACTGTGTTTGCAAACTGACGTCAGATAGGTGTCGTGAGCCAGAGCTCTGTATGAAGCAAGCGCAAGTGATGAATGGATTAAATGACCTGTATTAAGGATGTTTTTGCCCTAAAGAAACGATACCACGCATGACAGATATTTTCCAGACCCGCCCACCACACATCTTCATTTATTCAACAAACATTCACTGAGTTCTTCTTCCATGCCAGGCGCCAGGGGCAAGGTAAGGACTCCCTGCCCTGGAGGAGTGTTGCAGGGGACAGATACACATTTAGAGAGTGATTACAGTCTGTATGAGGTAAACACTTCTGCTCGCTCACCAATCCTGTCCATTCAGCCTCACAGCTGTCTCTTGACTCCATCTCCTCCTCTCCATTCCTGCCTCAGCTACCCAGGCTTACACTGTAGCCTCCTGCATTTAGGGTTTTTATCCTTCTGAATTTATTTTGTAGACCAGTCCAGACTGACTTTTTAAAATTACAAATTGGACCATGTCAGCTCCATAGTTAAAACTTTTCAGTGGCTTCTCACTGCCGTCAAAATCAAGGCCGCGGTCTGCAGCATTCCTCGCACACAAGGCCCCGTGTGGCCTCGTCCTGGCCTCCGCCCCCTCAGTCTTGTCCGTGTCTCCTTTGATGTTTTTCTTGCCACCACTGGGGAACTTCTTGTAGTTCCCTGAGTGTCACTTGGTTTTATGCATCAGTGCCTCTGCCTGTGCCAGTTTCTCAACCAGTAATACCTCTCCTCTGCTCCGCAGACTCCTTATCCCGCGACACGCACTCGAGCGTCCCCTCCTGTGTGAGGTCCTCCCTGGCCCTCACGCTCCCCGTGCTGCAGACATGATCACTTCCTTCTCCTCGCCTCTTCGGAGCGCAGACATCCTTCTGTCGCTCTGCTTGTTGTGCGGTGTTCCAGTCATCCGTTGCTGTGTGACCATCCCGAAGCTTAGTGGCTCAAACAGTTATGATTTGTTTCTCATGATTCTGTGGGTCGGCTCTGCTCGGTGTCGCTCGGGCTTGCTCGTGCAGCTGCATTCAGCTGGGAGCTCACCTGAGGTACGTCAGCTCCACTTCACGTGGCCTCTTCTCACGAGGCGTCTCATCCTCCAGGGTGGCCCAAACGTCCTTGCAACACGCCGCTGGCTTCTGAGAGAGAGTTCCAAGAGGACAAGCGCCAGTACACAAATGCTCATCAAGCCTCTGCTTGAATCACGCTAGCCAAGGTCCCGGTGGCCAAAGCAAGTGACATGTCTCACCCCAGAGTTAGAGGGCAGCTGCACAAGGGCATGAACACCAGGGCCTGCTTCACAGGGCAACAGACGCCACCTGCGGCTTTGTGATTATTCCTTACGTGTTTGTGCTTCCTGTGACACCTCCTGCGTGAGGAGCAGTGAGCATCTTCAGAAGGCGGTCCATGTCTGAATCGTTCACCTTTTATTCTTGGTGTCTAGCAACACACAGTGGTATTCAAGGAGGGCTTCATAACAAAACAAAACTCTGAGCTGGTTATTAAAAGTTGGGAATCCGTCAGATAGACAGAGAAAAGGAGGAAGGGCATCCCGCTAAAGGGAAGAGCCTGTGGACGTCATGGAGGGGCAGTGACTGAGCTCCAGAGGCCCCGAGTCATTCCTCGTGGCTGCAGATTGGGGGTTAAAGATGGGAGAGGTGGGACAAAGTTGGAAATGGAAGGTGGAGTCAGGTGATAAAATGCGTTATCATATATAACACCAAGGAGTTCGGACCCTGTCTTATAGATAGTAGGGGATCTTGAGGGTTTTTAACCAGGCGAAGGTTTCTAGTTTATAGCACTTCGGGGGTCACTGTGGCGCACAGGTTGGCACAAAGCCAGAACGGAGGTGGGCTGCCTCTAGGAAGCTGATGCAGAGCTCGGATAAAAGCAGAGTGAGGGCTCGAACCACGAAAAGATTCGAGATAGATTTAGGAGACGGGGCCAAGCGGACGTGATTGATTTACTGTTGAGCCTGTGGGAGAGGGTGCTGAGTACGATGTGGCCTCTGTCCGTGTCCACTCCACACAGCCCCCTCTGATGTAGGCCCGATGTCCCCTGCTGTCTATGGTGTGGTAGCCTCTCTGGCCTGGAGCAAAGGAGTGGAGGCACGGGCCGGTGGGGGGAGTATCAGAGGCGGGGTCTAGAAGGTGTTGAGATCTGTGGATGCTCAGGCTTCTTGCCGTGCAGGAAGCACGCTGGCCTCCACTCGCTTCACTGTGCTCCCCTGGTGGCTGCCGGGATCGGCCGCCCGCGCCCGCTGCCCTCTGTCCGCAGTCCCTGTCCTCTCTGGCCGGTGCTCTGCAGAAAAGAGTGAGGTGGAGCCTAAGGAGGAGTTAAGTGAGAGCTGGGACAGGGCTGGGAGCATGCTCATAAGAAGAACGTCCGTTCTTAGTTCCAGTCCTACTCCCCAGAACTCACAGCTCCTGACGGGGTTGCAGTGCTTGCTCCTCGTGGTTTTGTGATCCGCAGTGGAATTCAACATACCACATGGTCAGGAGATCCGGAAGCGTGTCATGTGAGCAACACCCGAAGGAGCTAGGAAGTTTACTCTGCAGAAGAGAAGGCGGAGGGGCAGAGGTTCCGACTTCAGGCATCTGGAGGACAGTCCTGTGGGATGACTGATGCTGCGCCGTATGGCCCCACCGGTCACAGTGGGAGCCGGTGTCATGGGGACTGTTGGGTCAGCCAAAGGAAGGACACAGAGCCTTCTCAGGAAGTGCAAAGAGTCCCCTCTGCAGGGAGTATTCAAACACGGGCTCCACGGCCACTTGGCCCGGACGTGGCGGTGGTAACGGAAGCGTCAGGGGCGGCGTTTCAAACTCCAGGTCATGAGAGTGGTGGTAAAATCAATTTGGAGGAAAATTTTTAAGGAAATAAAATAAAATACAAAACATCAGAATATGCCACATGTAATGGTCTAGGTATTGTTTACCAAGACTTTTTCCTTTATATGTCTGTGTCGCTCGTATGTTGGGTTGTGATGTAAAGTGTATTTCTTCCATGAGAGGTCACGTCCAAGAAACGTGAACGCACCTGCACTGGTGACCGCCAAGCTGCCTTTAGCACTGCTTTGTGAAAGGGCAGGTGGGCTGTGATCACCTGTAGCCCCGTAGCAGCGACTCATAGCCGGCTGCCGGCTGCACCGCGAGGGCCCCGGCTTCCAGCACAGTGGGTCGCTCGGTCGTGGCGGCTTAAGTGCCAAGAGTCTAACGGTTCCTTGCTTTTGATTTAGAAATTCCATCACCCACAGTTAAGTAGCCTTCACCGGGAGGACTTCATCTGGAATCTGAAAAATGTGCCTCTTCTGGAGAAATACCTGTATGCCTTGGGCCAGAATCGAAATCGCGAGATTGTCGAACAGGTCATTCAGCGGTACAAGGATGAAGTGATGACCAAATTAAGTCACTTTCGGGAATGTGAGTGCACTCCCCAAGCAAATAAGTATTTTTATTATTTAAATGGTCAAATTCCAAACCATGGGAAAAGTGTGGAGGTGTGCCACACAGGACTTTCTCCGTGAGTTGACAACACCCAGGCTGGTCTCCACTCTGTCTATGAGACAAGGCCATTGATCACGCGCATAGATGACACATTGCTGCAAAGTTTTCTCAACTCTCTCAATTTTTGTTTTTATCTCACACGGACTAGTAACAACTTGTGGACCGACACTGACCACAGACCCCCACTTCGGGCAGTACTGACTTAAAACTCACCACTCATTCCTGTAGTCAAAGGATGGGAAATTCGAAATTACCTTGTCATCAGAAGAATGTTTTTGGAAACCCTAGGTTAAAATAAGCACACATCTAGTGGTACATTCCGAAACCTTTGCTTCTTATAAAAATGTGAATATAGGAGTCTTTTTGGCAGTTCTGGTTTGGGGCAATTGTCCTTTTCCCTTTACTCTCTTCCATTAGGCAAAATCAGGTGTTTGCGGCAACGCCAGTCTCCATCTTCTGGCCTCATGTCGATGAGAGATAATACGCAAAAGCAAAGACATCACCAAAATTAACTGCTTTTGACCTTTTCAGAGTAAATGATTTTATTTCAAGAAAAATAGGATCTGGCTCTTTTGTCTCTGACTACTCATCACATTGTGTGAATGGCCGTGCCTGAGAAAGAGCTATGGAAAGAGAATGAACTGGTGTGTTTAGTAACTTTTTACATGGCTTGATTTTTCTCCTTTCAGGCATCAACCATGGAGACCTTAATGACCATAACATTTTGATGGAGCCCAGCAAGTCGGCCTGTGGCGACGCTACGTATCGAGTGTCCGGGGTTGTGGACTTTGATGACATGAGCTATGGCTACTACGTGTTTGAAGTGGCAATCACCATCATGTACATGATGGTCGAAAGCAAGAACCCTGTACAAGTAGGTGGTCATGTCCTCGCGGGGTTCGAAAGTATAATCCCGCTGACACCGGTAGAAAGGGGGGCTTTGTTTCTACTCGTGTGCAGTCGATTTTGTCAGTCACTTGTCATGGCTGCATACTCTTGCCAGCTACACCCAGAGAATGAAGAATACCTCATGATTACTGCAAAAACTGGATGGAAGCACTTACAGCAAATGTTTGACATGGGCCAGAAAGCTGTAGAAGAAATCTGGTTTGACACTGCCAAGTGCTACGAATCTGGGATGTCCACGTGACTGCATAAAAGCTCACATTAACCTGTGTAATTAAACACTCAATAGGACCAAATCTGATCCTTTAAGGGATTTCCCTGCACTGTTAAAAATGAGTTGATGGAACATATCAATCAGTGCACGTGAGGTCCTAAGATCTTCAATCTCACGATGATTTTTTGAAACTGAGAAATACTATACGAGCTGTCACATCCTTGTGGGTCTCCCTCGCCTTGTGTCAAAACACGCACGATGATATTCTAAATCAGGTCTGTTCCAGACCTTGCCAACTTTCTAGCCCACGGTATCTAAACAGTAAGAGTAGGTAGTTCACTATTAAGGACTGAACTGGGTAAGAAAAAGGGTGGAGAGGGGAGGTGGGCAAGGAACACGTCAGAAACATGAGTTTCGGCAAAGCGGTGGGATGCTGTGAGTGCGGTGGTGGTTCCTGCTGCTTACCTGGGTTGCTGGGGACTGAGCAGGTGAAAGGCAGAGGAGACTGAAGTGCAAGTTGTTCCGACGTACTGGGAACCATTCTGAGAACAGAGAAGGAATAGAGCAATTTCCCGGGGTCCAGGCAGCTCCGCAGGGCCGGAGGGAAGGGGAAGGCAGCGCGGGGAGGGAGGGGACAGCCATCGGCTTTCTGCTCGGCCGCGGCCCCCCAGCGCCCCGCCCTACGGCGCGCCTGCGGCCGAGGCCCCCGCGCGGGGCACTTCCGCGTCCTGGCCCCGCCCCGCGGCTCTGCGCACGCGCGGCGGCCATACTGGCGCGGACGCGGCGGCGGCGGCGTCGTTCTCCCGCGGAGTGAAGCGCCCGGCGCAGACCTCGGCTCCAGCGTCCCCGCTCGGTGAGTCCGTGGCCCGGGCGCCGTGGAAGCGTGGCCGCGTCCCCGCCGGCGGTCGTGGGCGCCGCGGCAGGGCGGCTCCCGGCCTGCCGCCGCCGCGCGATGACTGTGCGCCGCTCCCGGCCGCCGTCGGGCCTGCGCGCAGCGGCGCGAGGAGCG
This sequence comes from Eidolon dupreanum, assembly GCA_028627145.1. Lineage (NCBI taxonomy): Eukaryota > Metazoa > Chordata > Mammalia > Chiroptera > Pteropodidae > Eidolon > Eidolon dupreanum. The sequence continues at coordinate 30,781,899 of CM053516.1, forward strand.
AGGGCCGGGGCCGGTGCGGCGCGGAGGAGGCGGCTTCCGGCCCGGGGAGACCCCGCACACGACAGGAGCGAGTCCCGGCGTCGGGCGTGGGCCTAGGAAGGCCGGCGGGCCCCGTCCCTGGCCACCGCGCCCAGCCTGGCGATCGGCCTCGCGTGCCAGTCGGGCCCTGAGGCTCCCCGGCCCATCGCGCAGTGGCGCCCCTGTGCCTAATGAAGGGCGAAAAGTCACACTTCCCTCAGGCTCCATTTCTGATAGTCCAGTATTCGGGAGGTGGGCTTCCAAGTCGGAGGTCTGGGTTTCCGCTAAGTCACGCTGAGTCCCAGTGTTGACTTCTGCAGGAAGAGTCAAGGTGATGCCCAGCTCGCCGCCCGCCGCGGTTCAGGACCCCTTCGCTCTGGAGGGGTCCGGACCCTGTCCCAGCGTGCCGTCCTAGGCTCTGCGCGGTCTGGCCACTCGCCTAGCTTTGTAGCTTCTTCACGTTCCTGAACTTCAGCAGTCTCTCTCTTGCCCATTGAGCTGTCCCGCCTCAGTCTCCTTTGCTTTCGCTTTCTCTGCCTGGAATCCTCTTCTTCTCTCCTCCCTATTCTTAGACCTGCAGGTTCTCAGCCTTCTTCCTGCCTCTAACCTCTTGATGTTTCCACCATCCCTCTTCCCACTCCACCCTTGGTTGCTCTGTTCACACATTGCGCTGTCATTGCGCCTGCCTCCCTCACCTGATCACCACACCGTGAGCTCCTGGGGACAGGGGTTGGTTTTACCTGTCCTGGTATTCCAGTGCCTGCTGCATTTAGCAGGTGCACATAAAGGTAGCTGAATGAACGGAGTGAGCAAAACAGATTTTAAAGTTAGGAAATGCTTTTTTAAATGAGAAATTTCATTTTAATAAGGATCCTTATTTTTTTTACAGGAATTCTAAAGGTCAGAAAACATGGTAAGTTAACGCACATGCCAGTAAGCTGCTGCCTGACAAAGTGTGTTGCTCGTGCTCAGGGTGCAGACTGGCATGGTAAAGTCGGGATGGAAGGAGAGAGGTGAAACGGTGTCCCCCGCGTCGGTGTCCTGCCCACAGGGGGCTTCGCATGCGGGGATGTGTTTTAGGAGGTGCTTTGTGGGCGCACAGGAATTACTTTCAGTGGACGGGAATCACTTGTATGTTTTTCCTTTGCAGTCTCGAAGATATGACTCCAGGACCACTATATTTTCTCCAGAAGGTAAAGTAGAAATTGTTTAATCGGTCTTAAATAGAAAGATTTTTTAAGTGTTTGACTTTCTTGTGGGAAAAAATCTAAAAACTTTTTCAGTGGTTGCTAAGTTGTTCATCCTCTTTGTACTTGGGAGTAATTACGATCACCAGGTTGATTACATGCAAGAATGGGACCCCTTTTTGTCGCCACCAGGGTCTCCGCTGATTTTCTGAGACCAGAGGAGGGTCATGGTTTCTCGCCGCTTGTGTTTTGCAGGTCGCTTGTACCAAGTGGGACCCCTTTCTGTCGCCACCAGGGTCTCCGCTGATTTTCTGAGACCAGAGGAGGGTCATGGTTTCTTGCTGCTTGTGTTTTGCAGGTCGCTTGTACCAAGTCGAGTATGCCATGGAGGCGATTGGACACGCAGGCACCTGTCTGGGAATTTTGGCAAACGATGGAGTTTTGCTTGCAGCAGAGAGACGCAACATCCACAAGCTTCTTGATGAAGTCTTTTTTTCTGAAAAAATTTATAAACTCAATGAGTAAGTGAGCTCTTAGGGGAGAGAGTTTAAAAATATCTCCTGCTCACATAAACGGGATCGCATGTTGGGGTCACTATTCCATGTCACCCCATGATGTGTTTTTACTGGCAGAAATTTTTGGTCTTCATTTATTTTGCTTAAAATTGCTTTGAAGCTTAGGACCACATTATGTTACTCTTTTTAACCAAGCACTTAGTGGTGAAACAGCGTTTTATAATAATAAGATTTTAGGCTTGGTAGTCACAGGTTTGGGTTAGATACAGGCTTACCCAATACAAGCTGTGTGACCTTGCACCTATTTATTGCCTTCTCTGGGCCTCAGAGCCTACCAGAGTGGTTATGGCAGTTTAATGAAATAAAATGAATAAAATCAACACAAGGTCTGACAGATATCAGACCGTCAAAGTATTGTTGAGAATGGCTAGGGAATTTTGTCCAGAGAGTGTGAATCTCACCTCCCGGAGGTCTGGGAGCAGTTTAGATGAGCCCTGTTAGTTTCTGGTAGTTGGGGCGGAGGCCTTGGTGGCTAATGGAGAGCTGGATTTGCCCATTTAAAGAGAGTTTCCTTTTAGTGGTGGGCCAAGTAAATGCTGGTTATGTACAGGGCCTTTTGATACACTTGTCCCAGGAAGTGTCATCCCTGCACAGAGTCACTGCTGGGCCTGCTCAGCACCCTGCAGTCTTGATGAAGCAGAGTGACAGGGCAGCAGGGCAGCCGTCAGGGAATGGGGACAAAGAAAGGAAATGCACCCTCTGTATGAAGCCAGCCGTGGGTCCCCTCATTCCCACCCCGCTGTCACACTGGACTACTTAAGTACCCAAGAGCACGGGCAGTCCGCCTTCCTGTCTGGCAGAACCTTCCTCGCCACTGCGTCTTCTTGGGATTGGCTTTAGCTTCTTGACGTTCGTCCTCTTGCTTTGTTCACCGTGTGGTGGTATTAGCTGCGTCTCTTGAACTTGAGGATGCACTTATTTATCTTCCACGTTAAGTAACATCAGGTTTAAGGTATCCTCTTGTGGTAACATTTGTGTAGTTGTTGTGCGAAGGGGAAAGCTGCTTTGAAGCAAGCATAGTGAGTTTCTAATAGCTCGCTACTTCGTGCTACTTGTAAAAGTCCCTCGAACATCTTCCCTGCTTACATGTCCATGTGTTTCTTTTTCTCCAGGGACATGGCTTGCAGCGTGGCAGGCATAACTTCTGATGCTAATGTTCTGACTAATGAACTGAGGCTCATTGCTCAAAGGTATACTCACAAATATCGTAATTGATGATGTATAAATTAGTTTGATGTTCCTAAAGAGAACTTTTTTTTGTAAAGATTAAAGTCATCAAAAATCTATTGAAAATTACAGTGTTGTTTTTTTCTAACCAAATTTGTAAGGTGTTATTTACCATAACAATGTTAAGATGTTGACAGTCCCCTGCTCTCCCTCCCTTCTAACTTATAGGTGACGATTATGATGTTGTCCCCGTGGCATAGATTGCCTTCCAGACAGTATTTTGCTTAGAGTATGTATGTGTTTTAGAAAAACCCATTAATATGCACATCTCTTTATCCTAGGTACTTACTACAGTATCAGGAGCCAATTCCTTGTGAGCAGTTGGTGACAGCACTGTGTGATATCAAACAAGCTTACACACAGTTTGGAGGTACTGAGTTTTTTGCAAATTTTATTCCAGAAAGTTAAAACTTTTTATGAATGATCTTTTTGAGATGGAAAAAAGAAAGTGAAAATTAAATAAGTAAACACTTTCTATACATCCCTGCTTCAAAAAATAAGTGGTTTCCATGAAGTAAATGATCATATGTTTTATTAATAGATTACTGAAAGGCCAAAATAACATTTTAAAATCTGGAAACAAATTGCTTTTTGCATCATAATGAAATTCAGCACTGGTCGGTCGTCTGTGTCTTTATTCCATCTCCTGGCTGTGTCCAAATCCTAGAAACAAAAATGGACATTGGATGGAGCTTATCTCTGTAGCCAGAACACAAAGCAGTTTATGAATGCTTAGCTTCACAGAAAAAGGTTGCTGCGTTCACTGAGCTCGGGTAACTATAGTGGTACTGAATTTGGATGGTCGACGCATTTGAGTTCTGTTCTTTGTTAAAGGAAAACGTCCCTTTGGTGTCTCGCTGCTGTACATTGGCTGGGACAAGCACTACGGCTTCCAGCTCTATCAGAGCGACCCTAGTGGGAACTACGGGGGATGGAAAGCCACGTGCATTGGCAACAACAGTGCTGTGAGTATTCTGGTGCTGCTGTGGGATCTGGTACCTGGGCTCTTGACTGCTGTGATTTCGAAACAGTCCTGAATGTAAGTAGCGCTTCAGGATAGCGTCATCGGCTTCAGTGCCTGTGATCGCTATTGGGGACGGAGTTGCAAGTTCCCCTTATACCGCTGGGGTTTATCGCCTACATTTATAATGAAAGAAAATGCTGATTTTCAGTTACAAGTTGTGAAAATAAGATGGAAATTTTTCCACATCCTGTTTCACAGACCCCCTGAATTCTGTCACGGATCCTTGGCGGTCCGAGACTCCAGGTTCAGAACTATTCACACAGTATCGACACCCCTCCCCACCCCATCCCACGCCAGCTCTCCCTCCCTGCCATCAAAATTGTTTATATTGATTATATGCCAGTGGCAATACAGACCTTATTCTTGTGCCCAGTCCATAGTCCTAAAAATGCAAAAATTTGAAGGAAATGAGCTGCTGATTCTTTTTCGTGTTTCGTAGGCCGCCGTGTCAATGTTAAAACAAGACTACAAAGAAGGAGAAATGACTCTGAAGTCAGCGCTTGCTTTAGCTATCAAAGTCCTCAACAAGACCATGGACGTTAGCAAACTCTCCGCGGAGAAAGGTAGTTTACGTCCTCTCCTCTAATTTGTTTGCTTTCGTGAGGCAGTCCATCGAGTGGCTCCTGTGTTAGGCGTTTGACGTGTCACCGTAGGTGTCTGTAACCGCAGCCTTCTGAGTCAGTGGCCTTACACCTGTTTCCTAAATGAGGACACTAGGGCTTGGTGGGTTGAAGCGACTTGACCAAGGTCAGCATGGGAAAGTCGTGGAGCCACAAGCCTACACTGTACCCCAAGCCCGAAGCCTTAGCCGAATGTCCCGAATGTTCGTAGTTGGAGCCCTGAGCTGCGCCACTTTCAGTCAGTAGTTCCCTTCCCCTTACCGCCGCCCTGGCCGCGACGCGTGCTCCTGTGTATGTGCGGTGGAGCAGGTAGGTGGTGGCGTGTTGGCATGTGGTGGACTTTATCTGAGGTGTCACGGTTGCATGCCTTGTACCTCTGCTCTGAACCTACTGATCGCAGATGTTAAGCCCACGTTTGCGATTTTAAATGCTTAATTCAGCTTAAGTTGTGTAACAATGTGAAACAGTGCTTGTAAATGATTTTCAAACATTGTGAAGTAGCACGTTGCTTCAGTTCGGGATACCCTCGCTCCCGGTGCTCCTCACAAGTTGCCGTTCACGTGCAGATTGCCCCTGTTGTCTTCTTCTACCTCATTTCGATTTCTCCTCTATTTCCCCTACTTGAAAAATTCCTACTCCTTTTGGTATCAGTCTAGTTTTCTTGTCAGCGGTCGTGGAAGCTTGTTTTCATGCCTTTGTTTAAAGAGAGACCTGAAAAATCCATGAGAACTATTTGTACTTGTTAACGATTGTGGCCGAGCTCTCAGATGTTCCCACGAGGAGATTGTCGTTTCTTCTGGGCAGCGCAGCTACTGGCAGGCCAGCTCGAGCAATTGGCTGGTGGTACTTTTTCCAAGAAAGAGAAGGATGACAGCTCGGAAGGTTGGAATGGGTTATGAGAAGGACGTTATTTAAGTAAAAATGTTGATAAAACCATTACAAGATCAAAGGTGTCCGGGAATCATACCAGGACGTGGAAGACTGGCGAGCAAAGGCTGGCACAGTGTGATTGCCTTCAAGTGTGTTTGCGAGTGTGCCTGCCCGTAACACGATGTGTGTGTTTGCTCTTAGTGGAAATTGCCACACTGACGAGGGAGAGCGGAAAGACGGTCATCAGAGTTCTCAAACAAAAGGAGGTGGAACAGCTGATCAAGAAACACGAGGAAGAAGAGGCGAAGGCCGAGCGGGAGAAGAAAGAAAAGGAACAAAAAGAAAAGGATAAATAGACAAAATCAGGGACTCCGTAGCTCACGGGGCGCGTCGCAGTGGGAAAGCCGGCCGCGCGGGCCTCCACGTCGCTGTCCAGTCGCCTTGTGAGGGCGGCGACTGCTCTCCATGAACGTCTCAGCCCCCCTCCCTCTCTTCTCTTTGGAATAAAACTTGGAAAGAATGGAAATGGTGAAGGGAAAAATTCTCTGTAGAGTAGTCGACGAGAGAGCTGGCCAGAGCCCGCGGTGTGCACGCTGCAGCAGCGCGCGCCGACGCGCAGGCGCTTGCTTTCACATGAGATGTTAAAATTGACAGAAATAGCAGCAGCATAAAAAGAGAAAGGAAGTGTGTCCGAAGGTTTCTTTTGCTGTCGCTCCCCTGCGTCCTGGCAAACCCGTGGTCCTGGGTCTCTTGACGGGCGTGTGTGACAAGGCCCCTCGTGAGGTAGGGGTCACGTGCCTCTGCTAGGCGTGGCCAGCCCCCGGCGTTGCTGGCCTTAAAATGGCGTGTGCATGTACGTACGTGCCTGTCCACGTACAGTGCAGCGTGGAAGCCCTGTGTGCCCACTGTCCAGTCTGAGGTGCTCTGTCGGGAGTTTGGAAGCCCGTGTGTCCCTTGCAGGTCTCATTTCTCCTCCCCTCGACCCCTGACAGAGAACCACTATCTCGCGTTGACTTTTTCTCACTGCGGTTTTTACACTGGCTTTGCATCTCTTTGCTCCAGGTGGGCACATCCCGCAGGCTGGTCAGGTAACGAGTTTCTGTCTCCAGGAACTGTTTTGAGAATGAAAGCGTGGGCTGAGCCAGGCCAGAAATGAGGGTCCTGCAGGTAGGGCAGCCCCACAGCAGGCGGCCGAGCCACATGGAAGGCGTGCGGGAGAGTTTGGGCCACGGGAGAAATGGAACCAGCGGTGAGCATAGTTCGGTGTCGGCCCGGGGGCTGCAGTGCTCAGCTCTCCCCGCCAGCGTCGCTGGGATCGCTGTCACACGGTGGAGTCCCCGATGACAGCGCAGGGGCTGCCGCAGCCTCTCCTGGGAATCTGCGGGCCGTGCAGATTCTGCTGTGCCATCCAGGTGTGCCATCCAGGCCGACTGCGTAAAAATCTTGGCGGAGGGTCCAGCCATCTGTTTTAACCAGCTCTGTGTGCGTTTTGGGGTACACTGTTTGAGAGCGCTCTGCCGCATTTCGGAATCACTTGTGGTCTTTGAATCCAGTACTCTAGCTGTGTTTCTTGACAATCAAGTCTACCTTTTATAGGTGTCCCCGTCGTTAGCATTTCTTTAAATCTGCCCAGGTGACCAATGACAGCCAGAGAGAGTGCCCTGAGCCACGGTGGACGCTCCCAGCCTCATCCGTCCCTCGGCAGTTCCGTGCAGGTTTCTGCGCAGGCCGGCGTGTGGGGTGTCCAGGCTGAGGTGTTTCCGAGCCCCTTTCACATGGTGCTCTTTGAGTCTCCTACATTATTTTGTACAGTCGGTTCCCATTGGTGGCATCTGTGTTGTCTGAAGTCACCAGGAACACTGAATTAGCACACACTGAACCGTCTCTCCCGGGGGAGGCACAGGGCTAGGTTCCTCGGTGTCTCTGATCACAGCACTTCGTCAGCCGATCACTGCCTGACCTTTTGTGTGTTTCCGTTTAAAGACGTCTCATTTCATACATATTGGTAATTCATCTATACGGAACTCATGGCCAGCGGTGCTGTGCCTGAATGACGCTCGTCTAACAGGTTTCTTCTCTGTAGGGCGCACCACAGCCTCCTTGCACTATGCTTAGGGGAATTTTACCAAGCAAAACCTCCAACAAAAAGCACAAAGATGCAAACGTGGCACGAAATAGACCAAAAGAAGAACACTAAAAAAGCAGTAAGTGAACATAATGAAGTACTCCTAAAATTTCCTAACGTCTCTTCTGTTGCTTTGGCCAGACACCCAGTGGAGATGAATACCGCTGGTAGGGAAGAACTGTAGATAGCATGGCACATTACAGCGAGTGGAACCCCGTCACACGCTCACTTTAAATTCCCAGATATCGTTCAGCTACATTCTTTTGTGCTCTGTCCATCTTTGCCCAACTTTCTAGGAGAGAACTTTTTAAACATGTACTTACGAGCTCTGTCGTCTGTTACAAATGCTTTCTCATTTTAGCGTTTCCATTTTTGTCTTCGATGCTGAAGTACTGGATGTGTTGTGTGTTCGTGTAGGCGAAGCCATCGTCATTTACAATTCTCGTTAGTGTGCACAGAAAGGTATTGCTCATGCCACAGTACACCCTCTTTAGTGAACTGGTGGTTTCACTATTTTTATCATGTACGGTATTAAAAATATAATCTATCTATTTTCAAAAGGCAATATTAAAATTAATCGTGCAACTTTAATTTCATCATTCAGGCTAATTAACAGTTGTTCATTCTTGAATGAATTCAGAATTACGTAAGTTTGTTACCTTTCTCAGTTTACTTTTATTATTTTAGGAACAACTTCGTTGAGGTATAATTCATATACCACATAATTCACCCATTTAAATTCTTCCCACTTAAATGGCTTTTAGTATATTCAGAGAGTTGTGCTTCCATAAATCAATTCTAGAACATTTTCATCACCCCAAAAGGAAGCCGTCCAATCCCACCTCCACCCCCAAGCCTCCTGCAGCCCTGGGAAATCACTATTCTGTCTCTTCAAATTCACCTGTCCTGGATATTTGACATAAATGTGGTCCTTTGTGGCTGGTGTCTTTCACTTAACATAACATTTTCAAGGTTCTTCTCTATTATAGCATGTCTTGATAATTTGTTTACTAGATGAGAGAAACAGTGGCATTCGTCCCTTTTGATCACTGAAGACCCCGCTGTGTGACTACCCGTCTGTTTCTCTGCTCAACAGTTGGTGAACAGTAAGGGTGCTGCCGTTCCCCTGGGTGTATTCTGAGAATGGGATCGCTGGGTCACACCTTGGTTTATTTTTAATCTGTCTTTATACCATACATTCATATTAGCGGTACAGTTTTTAAAAGGAGTGTACATCCCCGTTTTCTCCTATAATAGCCCCAAAATGGGAACCGAATTGACTGAGTAAAATTAAAATAGGCCTCACAGTTAGAGAGGGTTTTCGCTTCTTTTCATCTTGGCAGGAAGGACCTGTTCCCTGACTTCCTTTATGCCCAACACTAGGAAAGGCCAAGTTTTTGATTCTGTACTCAGGAGCCTTATATAATAACGTTCTCTGAAAAATTCAGAGTCATGCAGAACGGGAGAATGCAGGGTAAGTTGTCTTCTGAATCCCGAACAGTCTAGTAGCTTACTTTTTCTGGTCACAGAAGCAGCTCATGCTCACATTGGGAGACACAATAAATTAAATAAAAATTGCCCCCTGCTGTATTGCTCTCTGTTAGGCGTTGCTAACTGACCTCACTGGTCCACGTCAGATGCTGAGTAAGTATACCAGTGGGCTTTGGCAAGTTACAGGCAAGTGACTTAAAAATAGCCTTAAAGGAAAATTTAAATATGTGTTTTTCCTTCTCATTGCTTTTTCAAAGCATATTTCAGCCTTAAAAAACCCTGTTTCTCTATACAAAGTAGAAGCCATCCTTTGTCAGTAACCAGTACATGTCAGTCACTGTATTTGTTAGTGTTAATTCTCACATAACCTTGTAAAACATTTCTTATAAACTATAGCACTGAGTTCTCAAGGGCCCACTATGTGCTCGGTGACATAGAGGCGACTTTCTGTCATATAGTTGAAAAAACCAAGGGTCAGCAAAGGTGAGTAACTTGTGCCAAGGCACATAGCTCCAGGGCCACCATTCCAGTGAGAGCCATTACTGTCACCCCTGCCTGGGCTTCCATGTCAGCTGCACACCCATCCCCTCCAGCCTTCCTCCCCTGACTGTTACAGTCACCTTAGTACAGAACTTGGAGTACATGTCTAACCCTCATCGGTTTCCCATCAGAGAACATCACTCACTCGCTGTGAAGTGAATGAAACTTAAGACTCAGGACCCGTCTCTCGCGCAGCCCCTTCCAGGGTTTTTAGGCTCATGCGCTTTTTGTAAAGTTTGCAAAGGTGAGAGCTGCCTGCAGCCGCTAAGTACCGCCGCCTGCTCCCACACAAACCACCCCTTGGGACCTCGGGCACGGTCGTGGCTACGGTGGGGCAGACTCACTCAGCCACTTCCATGTGCGGGGCGGCCGCTGTCAGCCATCCCAGTGTGGAGATGGCTTCCAGGACACCCCTGCTAGCCACAGGGCCAACGTACCCAGCATCATGGCAGGAAGGAGTAGGCACAGAAGTGTCACTATGTGAACAGTGTTTTCTCTCAAAATTCCTGGAAAAGAGACAAGGCTTGGGATGAATCAGAAGCTCATCTGTGGCAAATTCCAGCCTTCGGGTGTGCAGACTCGTAAACTGGGGATTCAGTTCTTGTAATGCCAGTAATGGGGGCGGGCAGCACTGTACAGGTGTGTGGGACAGGCCATCAGATAATAGTTTTCTAGATACTGTGATATTTGTCCACTTTTAAAAAATTCGTATTTCACATTTTTTCCTTTTAATCTCCAATTTCATACTCACTTTTGTATTTGTACTGTTTCATTCTGTTGCTTTAAGAGGACTCATGCCACACCCAAATAATGGCATCTTTACTATAAATCCTAATCAGCCCCTGCTTTCCATTGTTCTGAGAATAAAGTCCATTCCCTTCATTGTGACCCTCCATCCCCGGCTCAGTCTTCTCGGGGATGCTCTGAGCCCGACTCCCCTCTTTCCCCTTCACTGTCACCCCTCTGAAATGCTCGCCCCCTGTGCTCTGCAGAACTGGCACTTTCTCTGTCTCCTGGTCCCAGCTCAGGTCACCTCAACAGGGCATTTCTGTCCACCCAATCTAAAGTGGAACCCCCACTCCGTCATTTTCTATTTATTTCCTCAAGGATTTTTATCAAATTCTGAATTTATCGTGCTTGCTTTCAGCCTTCCTAAGCAGTAAGGTCCACGAAAGCAGGGACGTCATCTACCTCATTAATGGCATCGTCAGGGGAGCTTGTCCTACAGTTGGTTCTGAAGTCATTGTTGAATGAATAGCTAGGAAGTGACAAGAGGATTCAAACTCGTGTTTATCTGACCTCAGAGACCATAGGTCATGCACTTCCCCATATGCCAGGAACTGTCTGTCCCCACAGAACACCGGAGAGGTCAGATGCGCATCAGAGGCACAAGCGTTTTGACTCTTGTCCACCGTGACTGAGAAGATCAAAGGTAACGGAGGATCACAGACCCTTTCTGTATAGGCGACTCCAAGTATTCTTTAGTTTCCAAAAAATTGCGAATATCTAAATCGTGTACAAGAGCCAGGAAAGCCTGCGTGTCGAGTGAGACAGCTGTGCAGCTGGAAATTGCCAAATGATTTCCAATTTTGAGATTCTTGGGTCAGGTGGCTTAGAATTAGGTTAGAGATAATCAATTCCCTGGAACGATCAGGGCCACCCATTACTTTAACCTCAGAGGGAGCTTTTGGTGTTGCTGAAAGGTCGCTCATCTGGTTTTTCGTATCCATATAGAAGATGATGTCGATTAGTATTCCACAGGAAATGAAGCTCGATGGGAAAGTGAAGCCTTTGTAAATGAAGGCGTAGGAAATCAGAGCAGGTTCCCGAACGTATTAGGGAAGCAGCTACATTTTTTTTTTTCCAATTTGATCCTCACTTCCCCAAAAGCATTACATGGCAGTTTACAAATTACAAATGCAAGTAAAATGTATTTTGAGCTTCCTGTGCTTTTGAGGACCAGAATTTCATAATATTCCTTGATTAAAGTGGAAATTGAGAACAATTAAATTGACAATCTGAATTAAATTCCGAGATGGCAGTTCTGTTGGTGCATAGACACAAATTTCTGGAGGATTTATGGTAGATACTTGCAGTATAACGTGTTTTTTTGGACTTAGTTTTGGTATATTTAGCACTATCTATAACTTCTTCTCACTTCCAAAATAAAAAGTGAGATACTTTTTATTCAGGGTGTATATGTGGTAAGAATAAATTCTACCTTTTGCACAGAATCAAACATTTGCAATTGTGTCTTGCAGCCAATAAAATGAGGACATAGTTTCTTTTTTAAATTTAGAAATAGTATGTCATCTGCGAAGAACAGATGACTTAATGCAGTAAATATATGTTCCTAATAAGTTGCATTTAATATACAAATGTTGAGATTTTACATTAAGTAATGGGAAATCTGCTAAAGGCATTTATCTACAGAAATTCATATTTGTCTTGGTTTTACTGCAGAGATTTTTTTTTTTAGCAGTTTGGAGACATTGACATGAAAATTGTATATTTAATGTATACAACTTGATATTTGATATACATATAAGTTCTGAAATGATCACAGTCGAGCTAACTAACGTATCTTTTACCTGTATATAGGTACCGTTGTGCGTGTACGTATGTTGACAGATTTATCTATCCTTTTGCAAATCATAAGCACACAATATAGTATTGTTACTATTTATCTTAAAAGAAAAATTCTTTGATGATGTGCTTCATCACTCCCAGATGCAAAAACTCCACATTTAGGGCACCTGGGATTGTATTGCACTTTCTTAAAGAGGAAAACAAAATCTCATACCAAGAGGTGGTATTTGTCCAGGATGTATTATAATTTACTCTGTTCTGTAGTGAATTGCCATCTCCTGGTCCATTTGTGTTTTTCCGTTGGTAATTGGGTCTGTGACATTGTGGTATACATGCTATTTTTAAATTCTATCGAGACCATTCAGTTTTATGAACGGTTTGTATTTTTGTGATATGGTTTTATGCACTATTGTTTAGTTATTACAATATAATAAAATATGGCCAATTAATTTTCATAAAGTTCTTTACATTAAAATATATCTGTACTTTTACATTTCATTAAAGCCATTGAAATAGCCCTTGAAAGGGACCTTTATTTTTATATCTCTTTTGAAGGATTGAATTTTAATATCCTATAGATACTTGCTTTTTCCCTTTCATCTGTGAAAATGCATTCTATTTCAGCAATAAAATTGACAACATCCATTTGTATCTTTAATTAACTTTTCAGCTTGGTTTCATCTAGAAGGCTCACGGCAGGATTTATCACCAAGCCGAAGTGAAAACGCTGAATGGACGATTCGGAGGCTTGGCCCAGCTCTGAATGTTGCTCAGTTGAGCCTGTTATAAAAAGGAAAAGTCAACAATAACATTGCTATGAAAGGGAACTCATTAGGCATAGCGCTTGCACATGACAATGTTTATTTTTGATTCCTGTTGTTTATTTGGCTTCCTAATTCCCTGACTGGTCTCTTTTAACTCGAAAGCACCAGCTGCCCTTTGCTTAAAGGTTTCGTAAGTGCGAAAGCACATCAGAGAATAATGGCCACACGGATAGTAACGGCCACCACCTATGGAGCACTTGGGCCCTGTGCGAGCACTTCACAAGCTTCGTCTGCTGTCGGGCAGGTTTTAAGGCACCATTTTAAAGATCAGGAATGGGCTTACAGAGAGATGAAATTGAGTTTTTGAAATCAGGTTTGCATCCCTGATCACCGTTTGGTAGCTCCCTAGCTCCGAGATCTCGGGCAAGCTAGTTAACATGCATTTATTCATCCAGCGATCGTTGTGAGCAGCAGCCGCGCACCCAGTGTACTGGCTCACACCCGAGAACACCATGGCCCCAGCTGCTGGTGCTCATTTCTGTGGGGAAATCAGACACTGCAGGGTACGTAATTACAAATTGTGACAAGTGTGGTGAAGAGAGGGGACGGGGCAGTGGCATTTACAGGGGAGGGATTGGAGAACTCAACTAGATTGTCTCGAGACAGACTCGGTCTCAAGGGAGGAGTAGGAATTGGGCAAAGCCAGGAGGAGGAGGAGGGGTCGGGGGACAGGCAGAGGGAGTAGCGTCCGTGAAGGCTCGGCTCTCAAAGGAGCCAGGTGGCTGGGAGGCAGCGCGCGCGGCCGGGGACGACGCGGCGAGGAGCCACCGAGGGCCCTGGCGAGGACTGGGATTCGGTTTCGGTTTTAAGACAGTCAGTCGCTTGGGCTTCCACCTGCAGAATGTTCCGGAGAGTGCTGGGCAGGCGTCTAAGCTAGAGGTGAGTGTGGACGCGGATACAGTCGCCGTAAGTGGCTGAGGAGGATCCTGGGCTGACCTCCGCGTTTGCAGCTCGGGTCATGGGATGGTGCCATCATTGAGATGGGAAGACCAAGGAAAAATGGTTTGGAAGATCCCACGCGACATGTCCACGTGATGATGTCACATACACAGGAGTACTGGAGCTCAGGTGAGGTCAGCACCTGAGTGTGGGTCTGGTCCTTGTCAGCATGTGGAAGGTATTTAAAGCCAGGGAAATGGATGCGACCACAGGGTGGGGACAGTGTCCAGACAAGAGAATCAGTCTGGACCGAGCCTGTGGAGTCCCTGCACGCAGTGGCCGGTGGACTGTGCCTGAGATTAAGAGTCAGTGTGTGAGAAAGGGCCTCGATTATTACACCCCTCACTGTCTCCAAGGTCACAGCTATGAAATCCCACTGTCCATGCGTGGCACTGGCTGGCTGGAGAGGGCGTGGCAGAGATGCCAAGACCCCGACTCCAGGCCCAAGAGCTCATTATTTAGGACAAAACAAGAATTTTAGAGAAACAGAAGAAAAAGTGGAAAGCGGTGTGCGGCGAGGAAATGTCAGCTCTGGGAGCTGGGAGAAGGGACACGGCTGTGGCCGGTGGGTCCACAGGCGGCATCTGAAACGGGTCTGAAGAAAGGATGCGTTTGGACACTGGGGGGAGAGGGGAGGGGACAGGACGTACGAAGACAGGAAAGCTCAGTAAACACTCCACATTCTCCAGAGGGAAGTGCATCTGGGTGCTGGGGCACTGTGAAGACCGTCGGGTGGTCCTGTGGCCGAATCTCAGGTCGGCGGACAGACGCCGCTCTAGGGGACTTTCCTAGGTGGAGCCCCGGGAACAGCAGCAATTCTCAGCGTCGTCTGATCTGCCAGCATCTCCTGGCACTGTGAACGTGCCCGTATCAGTCATTCAGCCGCTGCACCCAGCCACTTAGAGCAACCGGTGTATCCTACAAAAAGCCATCCAGGATGCATCCTTTATATTTCTATCATTATTTGCTTGGATTTTAATGCGCCCAACGAATTACACACTTTGCCTTTCACTCAATAACATTAACGAGTAGTGTTTCTCAGAGATGTAAATAACTGTGGTTCTCGCAGCTATTAATATAACACTCTGGGGAGGTCTTGGAGTTCCAATTATGCTCGCTGTGGCTGAGCTGACAGCCATTTAATTCTAGTTTTAGAATTAAAAACCGTGACCTTCAGCAGTTATTCAAGCACTCGGTTTTAAGTCCCCTAGCTGGAGAAGCGGAATAACACTCTTACGTTCTGCAAACACTGTCAGGGGGGATTGCATAAGTGTCTGTGTGCCCCAGAAATTCTTCAGGGTAAACTGGAAACTTGCAGTGAAGGGAGGATGAGTACTGTCTTTCTTTCCTGTGCAGAAGTGTCATGAATGGTTGACCAGTCATTTTATGTGTCCTTTTTCTGTGGCCCCTTTAAGCCTGGTTAAGCAGACTGACTTCAGTGGACATTGTTTCCATCTTCCTGCTGGTACTCACACCTAGGAAAATCGACTAAAATTTATCATTTAGATTCTTTGCAACCAGGTTTAGGTTTTAAACAGATTTACAAAGTGGAGCTTGGAGTGAAATTTCTGCTCACAGGGGGTCTTTAGTAGTATCACCTCCATAAAGCTCTCTGCGAAGAATCAGCGACCCGGTCTACCAATCAGGCTTAACGATAATTCGCCAGAAAGTCTTCATAATCAGTTAGGGACAGGGGATGAAATAGACGGTCCAGCGGGGTGTGTGACAGGCCTGCGACACCAGCACGTCAGCGTCAGAGTCACAAGTGTCTGCTGTCACAGATGGAGTCACAGATTTAATTGGAGGTGACTGTCTCCGTCTGAAGCCATGCATGTCATCTCTGTGGACGGCCAGCATGAAAGTCATTCCTCCCAGTTACCTGCCTGGATTAAGGATGAGGAAACTGGCCCAGAGGGAAGGATACTTGCTGGGTCCTTGGCTGGCCTGGGACCAGGCCTTCTGTGGGATCGCTTCCCCTCCTCTCCCCACGCGGCACGAGGTCGAAGGATGCTGGGGGGATTGGAGGCGGGGCTGAACTAGGGCACATCACTGTCCCGGTGTGGGGGCTTCCTCCGCAGCCCTATGACGACTCGGTAGTGACTGTTCTTGCTGGCGCAAGCAGACATTAAATATGAACGGCAGTTACCCTAGATGTGTAGGGGCTTGCCCAGGGTCACAGGAGGTTACACTGGGACCTGCCTGCAACGCTGGCATCCCGCCCCCCGCCGACTGCAGGCTTGCACCTGCCGCCTTCCTGGTCTGGAGCCGAAGTCAGTGTGGGGAGGCGGTGCCAGAAGCAGGTGGAGTCTGCTCAAAGGCCGGGCCGGGGGCGGGGCTATGGGCAGGGGGCGGGACGGGGCCGAAGATGTAGCTGGAGCAGTCGGGGCGGGGACGGAGGCGGGGCTCGGCGCGTCGTGGGCGGAGGCGCTGGTGAGGGGGCGGGGCTGGGCTGAAAGCTGGGCCAGTCAGGGCGGGGACGGGGGCGGGGCTCGGCGCGTCGTGGGCGGAGGCGCTGGTGAGGGGCGGGGCTATGGCAGGGGGCGGGGCGGGGCCGAAGGCGCAGCTGGAGCAGTCGGGGCGGGGCCGTGGGCGGAGGCACGGGCGAGGGGCGGGGCCGGGGCGGGGCCGGGAGCCGCGGTTCCTCACACGCCGGGACCCCTCACGCGCCGCGAGCCGGCGGGCGTCCGCGAGGCTGAGGCGAGGCGGCTCCACAGGCGATGGCGGCGCGGGGGTCCCGGCGCGCGGCCCTCCGCCTCCTGCTGCTCGTGCCGCTGGCTGCGGGGCTCGGGGCTCTGGCCGGCGCGGGGCGCGACGCGCGCGCAGGTGAGCGGGGCTGCGGCGCCCCTGAGGCGCCCGGACGTTCGCGCCAGGCGGACAGCAGGCCGCCCCGGGTCCGGCGGGGCGGGGACGGGAGGCGCCTCCCGCCGCCCTCTCCCCGCCTCGCGCCCGAGACCTCGTCTCTCCTTCCCGAGCGGGGGCTCCGGGGCCGGGCGCAATCGGGGTTCGTCCCGCGGGGCGCGTCGCTCAGAGTGGAGCCGGCGCGGGGAGCCCCGCCGAACCCGCAGAGGCCGCGGCGCCGCGTCCCGCGACGGCGGGCCCTGTCGTCGGATCTGGTGCCGGCCGCCGCCGGCGTCGCGGGCCCCTTTCTCGCGCCCCCGTGAGCTCCTGGACGGCGGGCGCTGCCCCGCGCTCGCGCCCCGGCCCCGACGCGCCCAGGTGCCGCGCGCTCGGCGGCGGCGGCGGTGGCGGTCGCTCGGGGACCGCCGTGGCGTGGCACCGACCCCGTCGCCGTCGCCGTCGCCGTCACGCGCTTTCGCGGCAGCCGCCTTTGAATGGCGGCGGCCGCGCGCAGGGTCAGGAGTGGGGACACCTGCGGTCAACCCGCCGCGCGGCCGTGGGCGGGCCGCCTGAGCCTGCCGACCCTTCGATTCTCCCGCTTCGGACGCGAGGCCGCGGGCCGATGGCTTTGGTCTTTCCCACCGTAGTTACTTTTACAGCTGGAGTTTGCTTTCGTATTCATTTCAGGGTCCTAATAACCTCTTTACGGTTTTCGGGGAACCGTCTCGGAAAAGATGCCATCGGCCAGGTCGCGTAGCCCTGAAAGGTGGCTCGGGAGGCAATTTTGCCTTCGAAAAAATACGTGATTAACCAGGACGCGAAGATAATTCAGGCCTTTAAACTACCTGACCGTGTTTGGGGCAGTGATTCGTGGACATTAGATACTCATGACTCATTGATGTTTCCTAGCTGTGTAGTTGTGTGACATCTAAGTGGTTGAAACTTTATTTTCGGTATATACGGTGGCTGAGTTCTGTTTCATTGCAAGGAAAAGAAAATAATTACTTCTTAGAACTGGGAACTATGAAAGATTTTTCCCCCACCATCAGTCATTTTCATTAACATTTCGGAAGCTAACTGAAATGCACATATACTGGTGGTCATCTCTACGTCTGTTATGATTACATCTGAAAGAGTATCTAGGTGCCTCTTGTAAGGAAACGTAATCTTCACACAGTTTAATTTGAAATTAACCCTTATTTTGGTTTCCTTGCAAATACTAAATATACTTTGTGAGCTAGCCTGTGAGCACCTGAAAAGTAGTATTTTATCTGTGTTACACATTTCAGGTATACCAGAGTTTATTCATGTAGCCTATGGATTGAACTTTGAAAAGGTTTAGTCGTTGTCAGAATCGGTTTTTTTTTTTCCTTCCCCCAGCCTGTAGTCTACAAATTAGATCTAGCAAGTAATTTTTTATAATTAGGATATGAGTTCTAACTGCTCCAATATCAGTACAGGACATTTGTCTTATAATGACATTATTCTCATCCCCTAAATATTGGAATTAAATTCTTTCAGATGTAATCTTAAGTTTAATATTAAATAAACATGTCTTGATAATGAGAGTTGGTAAATATAAGAATATTTCTTGAAAAAAGTTTACAATTTCTTCAGAGCAGCACAGGTATAGTTTTATAAAAATAATGACATTATTTTTAATGATCCTTTTCTACTCTGTAGCTAAAATTTTAACTTAAATGTTCTCTTTCCATTTTGGGTAAGCATGATATTGTTTCTTCTGTGTTTAATTCAGTGACCTGATGCTTTTTCCTTCTAAAGTAGAATGATAAAATATAAGCTTTTACTAGTAAAAATAGGAATGAAATGTGAATATCGGAATTCTGACAGTAAAAACAATACCAACTCGATATTATTTTTATTTCATTTTATTTTACAATTAATAGTCTATATATGGAATTGGGAGGAAAAACAGTTTTTCTTCTAGATTAGAATTTCTCAAACTCTGACTTTTGGGGCCGGATAGATCTTTGTTATAGGAGACTGTCCTGGGCCTTATAGGTTGTGTGGCAGCATCCCTGGCTCATATGAACGAGATGCCAATAGTACCCACTAAAAAATGTCTCCAGATTCTGTCAAACGCCTTAGGGGTCAAAATTGTTCCACTAATTTCTCCTCCCCCAGACCCCCACCCCTGCCGCCCATGAGAATCACTTCTGTAAGTTTCGTAGACCAGGACTTCTCAAGCTGTCACTTGCACAGGAGTCCCCTGGGTCTATGGTTAGAATGCAGATGCTGGTTAGGCTGGAGGCGGGGCCTGAGATTCTGAGTTTCTAACAGGTGTCTAGGTGATGTGTTTGTTGCTGGTCAGAGCATCACACTTGGAATAGGAAGGTCGTAGACAAGTGCTCCATCCGTATCAGTTGGGTAGATTCTAAAAAGGATCTGATGACAGTCATTATGGAAATAGAGAATTGACAATGAACTGTACTCCAAATAGCGTAAGACCAATAGAAACGAATTACCAAGCATTATCCCACCATCCTAACAAACAGCAGCTGTCTTCGCATTTCTGTGTTTCCTTCCAGTCCTCAGTATTCACTCACAACTGGACGATTCTAAGGAAGACTTTGTAAGAGTCTCATCATGGTCTTACAGGCTATGGGAACTGATGCAATTCCATGTACCTTCAGGTATTTAATTCATAATACTGTAAATGTGTGAGCTCATAATATATATATTTATTGCCTGTGGACAGGTTTATGGTATCGAATTGCAATAGTGAACTCTGCATTTACTTAATCTGATGATGCTCAGACTTTTTTTAAAGTGTGCAACTTGTCTCCTCTCCTTGAGAACGGTTGACTAGACCTAAATTTAACACTGTCTAAGGTCATTGTCTTACTGCAAGTGTTCTGAGAATCAGGGCAAGATGTTAAAATAGATTTACTAAAGTATATCTATTACAGAGAAACTTTATCTTATAATTCCGTGATAAAAATCAATAGAAAATATAATGAAAATCCTGGAATAAAAAAAAAACACCTCTGCATTTCATCTGTAATACTTAAAAGAACGATTGGTAAGCATACTTATCTGTCACATTGAAAATGTTGGATATAGTACTCATTTCTCATTTACAAAATGGTCGATTATGTTCACTGCTTTATCTTCCTCGTGCTTAAAATAGCCCTCCTAGGAGTGCTGCGAAAGGTTTTTGTGAAAAACGAATACGAGTCCTTTTTGTTAACTCTACAAAAAGGTACAAGGAGACTTGGAAGGAGGATTAACTACACCAGGAACACCTTAATTATGAGTTTGGGATATCTAATGTATATCACTCTTCCAAATCTTTTTAGATTTATTATCTTATTTCATTCTTATGGCAGCCTGTGAAGAAGGAAGGAAAGGCTATTGGCAGTAACTAGCAAAATTTAGAATGTGTATACCCTTGACTCAGCAGTTCTACTTCTAAGAGTCAGTGCCGTAGAAATTCTTGTATAACTGTGGAAAATAGATGTACAAGGATGTTAACTACAGCATTTTTCCATTGTGGCATTGTTAGAAAGTGACCCAAAACTGAGGACTATATAAATGCCCTTCAGTGGTGAAAGCTTTTTTCAGTTATGACACATCCATCACACAGACCACTTTACAACTTACTCAGAAAGAGTGGAGATGAACAGACATATACTGACACAGAGTATTGAATGAAAAAAGCAAGCTTCAGAACTTAGAAAACATTTGTTCTTCCTCTGTGTGTGTTATTAAAAATGTCTACACATTAAACTTAATAGTGGTTACCCTTGGAGGAAGGGAGATGGGGAGGATGAGAGAGAATTCCTTCTCTTCTGTGCTTCTGGTTTGAATCTACACAATGATCATACATTGCTTTAGTAATGAAAGTATTATTTCGAGAAAGACAAAAACAAGTTTGAAGCCTATTTCCACCTCTGCTACTTAGTAGCTACTAATTTTAAACCGGTAGTTCTCAACCAGGGCAGTTTTGTGGGCTCCCCAACCTTGCCCATGGGACATTTGGCAATATCTAGAAATGTTTTTGTTTGTCACATCCTGTGCCAGGGGGCATGTAGTGGGCAGAAGCCAGGGGGTGCAGCCCATCTACAAGAGCTATCCAGCCCAAGATGTCAGTAGTGATGAACTGGGAAATACTGGGTTAGGCTCCACGGCTTTAGCCATCCATGTTTGAATGTGCAGACTGTGTACCTTACAATATCGGGGAGTACCAGTCACGTTGTGGGGTGTTCTCTGCACAGTCATACAACTTTTTAATTATGATATTATGAGAGTAAATACACATGCAAATTTGTGCCCGGGAAGGCAGGCACCAGAGTTTTCTGCTTTACCTGTGCACCTGGCACAGAGGCTGGCACAGTAAGCAGCCACTCAACATTTGTTGACTGAATGAATGAACCGACCTAGATATTGCATATTAAGTTCTAACATGTCCAGATTGTAGCAGATGCTAAAGAATTAAGAAGAATTTAGGGAAGAAATTTAAAATTATAGCAGATGTCTATTTTTCTGAAGATTGGTGAAAGACTGCTAATGTTTATACTTAGCTGAGAACACCTTGGTTGACTTTTTCTAACACTTTGATAGAAAATTATGATTCTTTATAGAAGAATGCCAATAGAGGACACCATTGTGTCTTATCTTCAGAAAACTGGTTTTTAAACTCATTAGCTATCTATTTAGTTACATACTGAATTTAGTGGACAAAATATAAAAAAAAAACATTTTAAGCTACTCAGACACTACCTAACATAGTAAGATAATATACTTTATTTCATTTTATCTACACAGCAGTGAGGCTGTGTAGATAATATTTATTGATATTCTAGAATGGAATATTATTAATATTCTAGGATGGGAAAATTCAAACATACACAAAAATGTTCAAGTGTAATGAATTGAAGAGTTCATTATACTTTTAATAATTATAGACATTTTGCTAACAGATATCCTTACTTATGTAATTTAGAAAATTGTGGCATGTGGAGGTTAGCAGCTAAGTAGTGGTACCAAGTATTCAAATTAAGGTTTTTAGCTTTGCAGTTCTGTGTCCTTTCTTAATCACCATACTAAAATTAAGGAGCAAGGCTACATTTCTTTGAAAATATATGTGGTTTCCGTAAATGACGTGAGAATCAATTTTTTTTGGTAAGTCATTCTCCTAATTCTTCAAACTTGAGACAATAATACTAGAGTAATGATAGTCAAAGTTAAAATTGAATTCGTAAAACCTAAATTTAAATCTCTCAGAGTGTTAATGACATTATACATATTTATATCTTTTATGTATTCAATTTAATTTGTCTCTTATTATTTATATTTTTAACTACTTTAGAAGAATGGCCCCGTTACTTTTTTTTTTTTCTTATCCTATTTCTGGTGTGCTTCACTGCTTGGTTCCCTTTGTTTTTTTGAAATATGTGACTTATGTGCTATTAGCAGGTTGATATTCTAATTATTATTATTAGCTCTGAGGAACAGAGACTTAAGGAAAGCTTTTTATTGAACAGTCATTGTACTGCATAGAGAGTGCCCAGTGCCACAGACAAGTCCTTCCTTTGTATTCTACAGGGTCCGTTTCCATGGGTGATCTGGAGGGACAGGGTCTTTGTTGGGCTATGGGGAAGTTTTAGGTAGAAATCGGTAGCTCTGCAAGCAGTGATTGCTTTCATTGCAATACATTTGTGTATTTGCCTTTTGAAGTCTGTTACTATTAGATTAGCAATCATGTGTGGATTAATAAGACTGATTCTGTGCTGGCATTTACATGCACGATTTTATTTAATTCTCACAATAGCCTTATTAAGTAGGTATTGTTTATACCAATTTTACAGAAGAAAAAACTGATACTGATAGCTAAAGAAGTTAAGTAAGTTGCTTTCAGGTCAGACAGTAAGTACGAGAGGCTGGATGGAGCCCAACCTGTGCAGCCAACAGGCCTGCGTCCCACCTGGCATGCTGTGTTGCCTTGCTGCGTCCTCAGCCTGCGTGAGGCAAGGCCTCCACCTTCGAGAAGCTGAGTGTCCTGACTCATAATCCATGATAGCACATTCATTAATGAAATTCTGAGTTATTAGAGGTAAATAGGAATTATCAGACAATATTGACTCATTTATTCATTCATGTATTCATTCAACAAACCGAGTTCCTACTATGCGCAAGTACGTGGTTAGGTGCTGGGTTATAATGATGAGTAAGACACAGTACCTGCTGCCAGTAGTTTACACCAGAGTTGGGGAGATGAAGTTTAATCCAGTACATCCAGGATTGTGTAAGAACACCCAGTTAAGGAACAGGGTTGTATGCCGAGGAACGTCATGGAGACTTTGGGGGCACTGAGTTGAGATCTGGAGGATGAGTGAGAATTAGGTGAAGGGAGTGGGAGAGCATCTCAGACAGGGAAGAAGAGCACTCCTTCCAGGAGGGAGTAGTGGGCCTGTTCGAGAAGCTGAACTGTCATGTGGCCGGAACCCAGAGCAGAAGGGAGAGCCATAGCTAAGAGGCTGGAGGAGGCGGACCAGGCAGCATTTGGCCTAAGGATTTTGGTCTGTCTTTGACAATGGAAAGCTCCGGAAGGCTTTTAAGCAAGGGGGTAACATCGGATGTGTGTTTCAAAAGAGATCGCTTGGGTGTCTGTGCAGAGAACCAGTCAGAGTGGGGCTGAGAGGCTGCGCGGAGACGGCTTAGGGTAGTGGGTGCGCTCCAGTCCTGACGACAGATGCCAGGATGGTGGCAGTGGGTTTGGTAAGAAATGGATACATTTAAGAAATATTTCAGAGGTAAAATCAACAGTTTCCCGTTGGACTGGATATGTGAGTCGTGTGAAAGATGACTCCTAGGTTTTTAAATTGTGGAACTAGACAGGTCACAGAACCACTCAGTGAGATGGGGAACACTGTGAGGGACCAATTTGGGGAATTTAGTTTGTACATGTTGAAGATACTCACAAGGCAGTATCTTAAGGGTTATCCTTAGTTAGAATTTTGGGACTGATTTATCATTTTATTTGCTTATATCTTATCTACTTTCTTCCAAACCAGATTTGAGGTGGCAGTTCAAACTAGTATTTTCCCCCTAAGGCAGGACGTCCTTAGATGATATTAAAAAAACATTTTATTTGTTATTTTTATCTTTGAAGCAACCTTAAACTTTTGGGATTTCAGAGTCCATACAATTTTAAATAGGATTGGAAGAGAAGAAATGGTTCAGTAATGCTATTTTAACTTGAAGCTATAAAATTAATGACTTTTAAACATTACATAGAATGACTCTCCAGTGTATAATATCCTAATCAAATTGAAATACCTCCAGTGCTGTACATTTTGGTATAAGGAGACTTCAATGGAAGGCATGACACTAACTCCATGGTATTTATAGATTAAATATAGTGTCTTAAATTGCCAAGGGAAGCAAGATATACTTTCTTGAGGAATACACTGCACGACTGATGAAGAAACAGGCAGCGAGGGAAAACCAGGAACTGGGGTTCTTGAAGCTGGACTGACCAGGAACTCTACGAGCTCTGTGTAGACAACACGGTCCGTGAGAAGGAATAGAGTACGTGTCAGAAGTGCTAACTTTTTGTCAGACCGTTTCTTTTAGGTTGGAGGACCATCGGTATGTGTGTACTTTATAAGTAAGCCGGTGGCGTTTTGTTTTAAGTAAATGTTTTTGCTTTGCAAAATCATAAGTCTCGAGTAAATGTCATGCTTGAATTTCACACATTTCACATTTCCTTAATGGAGGCTCAGTCTGTACAACCCCAAAAACTCATTTCTTTGGAGAGGCTTATTTAAGCTCAGTAGGAATGTAAACATAACTGTGATCACAAATATAACCAGTCTTTGGGTATGATATCAAAAACTTTCAAAATTTTGTCTTTCTTTTTTTAAGTCCCAGGCCTATACGTAGTTTTATACAAATGTGTAGCAAAGGAAGGCGTAAATCTGAATAATTTATTCGATACCTATATGTATATTAAAATCGATTTTAAATTCATCTGTACAGAGTACTGAGTACTTCTTAAGGAACTCAACCGGTTTCCACAGGAGTGATTTGATTTAACTACGAAATATATCTGAACCAGAGTGTCCGTTATTGATCACAAAAATATGTTTTACTATGTCATTTTAAAAGCACTGGTAATAAAGCCTAAGTAATGGCTCAGTTCATTAACAAAGCCAAACTTTTTTTGAAGTGGAGGCAATTGGTGGGAGAGAGGCCAATACACTAACTTCTAAAAATTTGTTATACAGGATTAGCTGAGCCATCCTTTATTGCAAAACATGAAGATAGTTTGTTTAAGGATTTACTTCAAGACTATGAGAGATGGGTTCGTCCTGTGGAACACCTGAATGACAAAATAAAGATAAAGTTTGGCCTTGCAATATCTCAATTAGTGGATGTGGTAGGTGTGCATGTCATTACCTGTTCAATTTCTCACTCCTGTGTAGTTAAAATTGCTCTTCGGAACCTCAGCGTGAAGACTGATGGCCATGCTGTGTTGTCTAGGATTCATTCTTCCTGTGTAGGGCCTTCACAGCTGCCTTTGTCCTAGGGATGTACCTCCTTCTGGCCTCCTCCTCCCTTCTGGGTCATTCACCTTTTGGGATGGGTGCCCTCCAGTCCCCTAAGCTGTTTATACCCCTGTCCTTTCCCCAGCCATAGGGACTGCTCATACTTCTGTGGGTCCCTGTGCTTAGCATGGTACCTTACACATAGCGTATTGTGGTTGGTGATCGTGATAATCTTGTACTGGTTCACTGGGCTCCATGCTATTTCAGTAAAATTTAATGGAAGAGATAACACTTTTATTAGGCCTTGAAAATTAAGCAAAAGCCTGGCATAAGCAAAGATACGACAGCAGAAAGGCAGAAGTGGCAGATACCAGGGAGCCCTAGTACTAGGATGTAGAAGCTTAATGAAGCTGTCGTTCAGGACTGTGACCTCGGTATTTTTTCTTACGTAGCAGCTCCCCAGAGATTCAAATCTGTGCCTGAGCAGAGGCAGGTAGCTCCAGGTTATAGTAACTTCAGGTTATAACTCCACTCAGGAACGCACAGAAACACCGTATATCAAGGATTCTAAGATGCGCGCTTTTCTTCATTTTAGCGCTTCTAAAATCAAGATGTGTTCCATAATCAGTGGCAGCTTAGAAGCCATTGTGTGCCTTGTTCTTCCTTAGTGCTAAGCACATAAGGTAATGGTATGCTTATTTCTTAGATTTTATCTCGGATGTAAGGAAGTATAGTGGTTCAGACTACAAATGTTAAAACTCAAAATTCCAGTAGTGTACTTTAGGGCAGTTTATCTGAAATGCAGAGTATATCGAAAGGAATAATGTGATGTTAGGCCAGAAAAAAGATCCTGCTTTTCTAGAGAACTGGGCTGATGAACAGGGTGCAGGTACTATATGGAGAGGAATGTTTGTATAAAAGTGTGAAAATTCTTACGTAAAAATTATTTCTGTCATAGAAATAGTCATCCTTGTTTAACTTTTTTATTTTATAGGATGAGAAAAATCAGTTAATGACAACAAATGTCTGGTTGAAACAGGTATGTATGAAATTCAAAAGGCCACCAACTGGTGACTGGAGATACTGTTATTTAGGGTTTGGTCTTGGTCGCTTGGCAGGATACAAAAAGATGAGGTAGATGGAGTTCTTGTATTTGCTCAGTTGATATTTGAGTGACTACTATATGCCAGGCATGGGGGAAACGGCAGTGAACAAAACACACGAGTCCTGCCCTCAACTCCATCCAAGTGGGGGTAATAAACAAGAACACTGTATAGTACCCGCGAAGCTAGGCTTGGGGGAGAGTCCACTGGGGAAGGGGACGGAGGTACCAGGGACTGTGCTTTTAAACAGGGTGGTCAGGGAAAGCATCACTGAGAAGGTGCTGTTTGGACAAAGACTTGAAGGGGAGAGGGAGCGAGCCGTGTGACTCTGTGGGGGAGGGGTGTTCCAGGCAGAGGGACCCATGGTGGAAGGTTCTGAGGCTGGAGTGTGCCTGGTGTGTTTAAGGAGCAGCAAGGAGGCCGAGGGCCAGAGGCGAGCGAGCCTGGGGAGGGATGTTGGAGACGCGGTCAGGGAAGACGCGCGAGGCGGGTGCCAAGCAGCTCATCGACCACTGCAGGGATGGTGGCTTGTACCGGAGTTACACGGGAACAGTCCGTGAGTTACTGTATGGACAGAGTCCCTTTTATATAAAGGACTTCTTTTTTTCTGGGCCATCACACATATGTCCCCAGTTACTGTTGAGGGCTTCTCTTTGTTTTTTTTTTTTTTTTTTTTTATTATCCCTAACTTTTAATGCCTGTGCCAGTTCCTGAAACCCTGACTCCTAAAAAGGCATGTACGCTTTTTGGGGGCTACAGATCTTAACTTGACACAATCACAGACTCGTTACCATGTAGAGGTTGGACAAGGCATTTAGATATGTGGAATGTGTAATAAATCTAACTGCTCTTTGTATGGACCGGTCCGGCCCATCGCTGACCATACAGTTGTAACAAAGAACGCGTCCCTTGAACGCGGGGCTTAGAGGCCCATGGTTGCAACTCTTGGGCAAGTCAGTGGTTGGAGAAGGAATGCTGAGCAGAGCCACGAGCAGACTCAGCCTGGTCCCTACCACGCCTCGCGGGGACCATGGCTACGGCAGCACACAGGGATAGGCCTGCTCCGGGACCCACAAGGGAGATGTGAGGTGATTTCATGTCTATACTTTTTGGGCTTGGCAAAAAGAGTACAGTTTTCGGTATTTTTGATAATTAATTTTATTGAAATCTAGGCAGTTTTCTTTGTTTTAAAGGAATGGAAAGATGTAAAATTACGATGGAACCCTGACGACTATGGTGGAATAAAAGTTATCCGTGTCCCTTCAGACTCTCTCTGGACCCCAGACATCGTTTTGTTTGATAAGTAAGTTATAGTCAAAATATCATTTATGTTTTTAAAAGAAAACACTTGTATTTCTTTCAGGCACCAGTAATTTTTCTTCCCTTTGAAAATCATTTAGCTATAAAATCAAATGACTTGATATTACATTGTTTGGTTTTACGAACCTACGGATGGGTTCTGTGGATCTTTTGTTTTTTAAGCATGTTGTTTCTAGATTTTGTAAAATGTTGGTAAGTCCAGAAAGGTGTAACGACTCAACCCCGGCCCCAGCACTGGGAGGAGCCACGCGCTGGCGAGCGCGCTCTGCCTGGCGTGTGCTCAGTGCCTTGTGTGCTTTATGCATCGAAGTCTCTCAGCAACCTCATGAGTGAAGTTCAGTCACACCCATTTGATGGACGAGGAAACAGAGACTGAGAGCAGTTGTACCTTGCCCAAGATCACAGCCCACATGTGGCGGGGCGGGTGGGGGGGGAGGTTCGCGCCAAGGATTCACACCAATGGCAGCCCCGTTTACCCTCTTGTTTACTAGCCTACATGTTTCCAGATTTTTTGAGTGTTTTTAAATAGATAAACTCGTACTTTATGTTTAACTGTGAATCCTTCTAATTTTGCTTAACTGCTGGATTGTAATTATATCACGACGAGGAATGGGGAGTTAACGCATCCTTATAGGCATTCTACCGTTTTAGGATGGGGAGAGGATAATCCTGGGTACCAGTTTCATTTTTTTCTAGACCCACTCCAGGGCAAACCTTGGAATTTGTGCTTATCTGAAAGCACTTTGTATTATTTGCAAGAAGGCATTTGGCATGAAGACAGAGCAGACGCTATGCAAAACTGTCTTTAGTCTTTTAAAACCTTTTACTTCCATGCTTCTCAATAAGTAAAGGGCAAACAAAGCTGTGAAGTAGCACGACGCAGCTTCCTGGAGCATCCTTATACTCTGCCATTGAAAACATTTTTGCATTAAACATGGAGATACTACAGAGTAGTGTGCAGAAGTCACATGATTTTTAAGATACAGACACTTTCGAAGAAGTGTTCCGCTGATAGGCAGCGTCCCGCTGTGTTCTGTGGTGTGTGAGCTCACTGGCGGGAGAGCTTGAGAGGCACCACCGTCTGTCAGGCCTGTGCCCCGCGTGGTGCTCACGTTCTTTTTTTGTCACTGGACGAGTATCAGTGCTCGTGATGGAGGGAAGAGCACTGTACGAGGAGTCCAGGATTCAGGTTCTGGCGCTGTGCACGTCTCTCGTAGACATAGCCTAATTCTATTTTGTGTGTAAAGGGAAATCTTTTTAACCATTGAAATCTCAGGATTCTGTGAAATTAGATATGAGCTCTGGGACCGGCGTCCAGTCCTAGTAGAGCTGCATCCGTAAGAAGTGCCCTAAAGCAGCGTCCCCTCTGCGAGCAGGAACAGCGCACGCGTGGTGATTGAAACAGTCTTTCACGCTGTGGTATGTGCTTTCTTTGCTATTAGGCTTATGAAATGCACCGTCACTGTGTGTGTGTGTGTGTGTGTGTGTATTTTAGTGCAGATGGGCGTTTCGAAGGGGCCAGCACGAAAACAGTCGTCAGGTACGATGGCACTGTGACGTGGACTCCGCCGGCGAACTACAAAAGTTCCTGCACCATAGATGTCACATTTTTCCCGTTTGATCTCCAAAACTGTTCTATGAAATTTGGTTCTTGGACTTACGATGGATCACAGGTTGACATAATTTTAGAGGACCAAGACGTAGACAAGAGGGATTTTTTCGATAACGGAGAATGGGAAATCGTGAGCGCCACGGGCTGCAAAGGGAACAGGACTGACAGCTGTTGCTGGTACCCGTACATCACGTACTCATTTGTCATTCGGCGTCTGCCTCTCTTTTATACCTTGTTCCTTATTATCCCCTGTATTGGGCTCTCGTTTTTAACTGTTCTTGTTTTCTATCTTCCTTCGAATGAAGGTGAAAAGATTTGTCTCTGCACCTCAGTCCTTGTCTCTTTGACCGTCTTCCTTCTGGTTATTGAAGAGATCATACCCTCATCTTCAAAAGTAATACCTCTGATTGGGGAGTATCTGGTGTTTACCATGATTTTTGTGACACTGTCCATTATGGTGACCGTCTTTGCCATCAACATTCATCATCGTTCTCCTTCGACACATAACGTCATGGCTCCGTGGGTCCGCAAAATATTTCTTCACAAGCTTCCCAAACTGCTTTGCATGAGAAGTCACGTAGACAGGTACTTCACCCAGAAGGAGGAGACTGAATGCAGTAGTGGACCAGAATCTTCTAGAAACATATTAGAAGCTGCACTTGATTCTATTCGCTATATCACAAGACACGTCACGAAGGAGAACGATGTCCGTGAGGTCTGTGCCAGTTGTAGTTACAAACGCAGCCTGCTTCGACTCAGTCTGCCAGACCTTTCTGGTCTAAGCTTAGGCTGAAGGCCAAACATGTTGATTCTATAAAAGATATTTACTAAAATCCATTGTTCCAGTTAAAACATGCACAAAATGGGGCAGCTACACACATCCCACTTCTCAGTGTCCTCGGGAGGCTTTTCGGCGATTTTAAGGGAAGCTTCGTGTTGCACTGTTTCGTGACTCTGCAGAGTAATAGTCCTGCCGTGCGCTTCGAGCCTCTGCTGCTCAGAGCTGGTCTCGGCCTGCTCTGCCTTCGGTCACCCAGACCTGTTCGGTCGGCTCTCACTCAGGCTGCGGAAAGCGGGAGGCAGTGAGCTTCCCGCAGCAGATCTGTCCTCACGAGCTCAGACGAAAATGCTTCCTGGGGAATCCAAAACTTA
This sequence comes from Eidolon dupreanum, assembly GCA_028627145.1. Classification (NCBI taxonomy): domain Eukaryota; kingdom Metazoa; phylum Chordata; class Mammalia; order Chiroptera; family Pteropodidae; genus Eidolon; species Eidolon dupreanum. The sequence goes on from CM053516.1 coordinate 30,812,466, forward strand.
ATAAAGTGGTGGAGGCGGGTGGGGAAGAAATGAACAGCTGTCCGATAGGTATTATTCTGAACCAGTTTTTTACTTGGCTTGAACTTAACCTCAGGCTGGATTCTCTTTAAAAATTAAAATAAGTAAACACTGCTGGGCAGGAATAATAGAAATAACTGTAGTAAGAATGAAAGAGTTTTTTTTTTTTTTGTTATTTATTACAAAGTATCCATAGAATATATTCTAATTTTTATTTAAAAAATCATCAAAATAAGCCACTTGTAATATATCATAAATCAACATGTAAATGAAATAGTGCAGTGTCTTTGAGAGCTCACAGAGGCCTTGTCATAACAGTCAGCGTGGGGTCTGTCCCTGAGCTCTGGACACAGGGTCACTTACTGCTTCCAGGCATCAGTGGGAGGCACATACTGATTTGGCTTCTAACTCAGTGTGTTATATCTTGAAATGATTACACAGCATTAACTCTTTTTTTTTTTTTTTCAACAGGTTGTTGAAGATTGGAAGTTCATAGCCCAGGTTCTTGATCGGCTGTTTCTGTGGATTTTTCTTCTGGTTTCGATTGTTGGCTCTCTTGGGCTTTTTGTTCCTGTTATTTATAAGTGGGCAAATATAATAGTTCCAGTTCATATTGGAAATGCAAATAAGTGATACTTCCCAAGGGGTCGGAGTAGGAATTTAGTTACCAAAAAGCAAATAACCTTATGGCACCTATACAATCATGAAAATGTAAATCTTGCTTAAAATTTGATGCAAACTTTATCAGATTAACAGTTGCTCGCATCAGTTTATCCTAACAGATTGCCCATTAGAACACCTCCCTGTATGACTGAAGTAATAACTGACGGGATAACATTTGGTCTTCTACAAATAGCAAAATGTTATCTGATCTGTACTAGTAAAACTCTAATGTTCGTGTCCTGGCTAATAATACTGATTTGTAATCAACAGTGAAAGTTCATCTTTTGATGTGCTGGAAAATTCCTGTTGTATTTGAAGACAGACTTCAAAAGTTTTTCTGCATTTGGTAAAGGTACACATTCTACAATTCTTTCTAACCTGTATTTACTGGGTAACAGTCTTTAGTATAATATGATACTGTTATATTAAGTAAGTTGTCTACTTGGTATGATAATGATTGAGTATGATGCTGATTTTCTATAACCAACATTTTAAAAAAATGAAAAGTGGGAACTGGGAACTCTTTTAAGGCTTTCTTTATTCTTCAGATGCTTAAACTGAACAATTATTATATTATTTTTGTAGCTTACGTTCCATTGTGAAAACATGCAACAGACAACTCCTGTGGGCATGCAGTAGCATCTCCTCAACGTTAATTTCAATCCCCTTGTCCACATTTTTCACAATTAATAGAACCATCTTCTATATAAATCATAGTAGCATCTCTTTATCCTTGATCTTCAAAGAGTCCATGACAATTAAGTGAATCCCATTTTAAAAACATGTCGATAGATAGCACTAAATCGTTCTGTGAGAAAACCGTCTTTGAGGTTAAAGATAGTATTTTAATTGGATATAAGCACATCATTTTACATACAAACATTTTACATAATGTTTCAATTTTATTTATTTTATTACAACAATCAGACTATTACTACTTACTCAGTACAGTATCATGTATCACAGGTAAGCGAGTTAAATCTCGTCTCTAAAGGTCCTGGATTCAGCTATGACCAGGAAGAAAATGCTGATAGAACTCTTGCATTCTATTTAGAACTCTTAGCTCTTGAGAGAACAGATGCCTTATTTATTTAAGTGTGTCACCCCGCTGAGTTCAAGTCAGTGCTGTTTGGAAGGCGGAGGGCATCTTGTCTAATTTGCATTTTATTGTAGGCAGGTGTTTAGTGCCATCAAGTGAGTGAAAGCCTGGTTCAGTGTATTTAAATTGCCTGTTAGCTTTCTTAGCACGTATACATCCCTAAACCCTCTTATGTCTCCATTACTGTTACTTAAAATTTTTATAAGTCAATAAATTTTATACAGACCTTCCCTTTGCCAATATCTTTCACTTTCAGAAATGTAATGGGATACTCTTAATAACTTGTCTCAAGCAGGGACAATTTTGCCCCCGAGGAGACATTTAACAATTTTTGGAGACAGATTTGGTTGTCACAACTGGCAAGGGATGGGGGTATGCTGTTGGCATCTGGTGGTCGAGGCTACGGTGCTGCTAAAGATCCTACAATGTACAGGACACTACCTGCCCCCCAACACAGAATCATCCGGCTCAAAACATCCCTGTTCTAAAGGTGCATTAATGACAGATGTGTAACTAGGCATACTTTATCGTAGGATAGTAATTTAGAATTGTGCGAAATGAAGCATTTAGGCCTTTTACAATGGCGACATGGTCCTTAGACTCTTGAAAAGCAGTAAAGACTAAGGAACAGTAGCAGCAGGGTATTGCTGAAATCGTATAAAACGTCAAGGAGATTATGGGCTAAATAAGAAAAACCGCTGAAATATATTGTGATACTGAACCAAACAATTTTCCCATTTCTGAATAGCAAGTTTTTCTATCTGATTATGTTTCAACCACTGAGAAAAAGAGAAACAGTTTTCATATTTAGCCCCTTTTTACATGTGCATGGCATACTACTTGTCACTGGAGAAGAATTCTATTTTGACATTTCTTTACCTTACCAAAAAGGCTGGTTAAATGTTTATCCATAATAAATACTCTTGATATTTTTCTTGCATGAATCTTTCTGGACAAAAATCAAGACAGCTGGATAATAAGTAAACCTTGAAATGCCAAAAAAAAAAAAAAAAAAAAAGCCAGCGGCTTGAGGATAGAAAGTGTGTTACCATTAAGAAAGAGCCTAAGACAATACAACTCTTATCAGAAAACAGGATAAATGCTTTGCGACATTGGATTTGGCAATGATTCTTGGATATGACACAAAAGGCACATGTAAAAAAGAAAAAATGGACAACTTAGATTTCATGAAAATTTAAAAATTTTGTACATCAAAAGATACTATTTTGATGTACTCTGTTATAGTGAAAAGGCAACCTGCAGAATGGAAGAAAATATTTGCAAATCATATATCTGTAAGGGAATAATACCCAGAATATATAGAGAACTAAAACTTAACAACATCAAAAACACAGTTCAAAATGGGCAAATGACTTGAACAGACATTTCTCAAAAGAAGATATACACGTGGCCAATAAGCACATGAAAAGATGCTCAACATCACTAATCATTAGAGAAATGCAAATCAAAACTACAATGAGATAACACCTCACACCCATGAGGATGGCTATTGTCAGAAAATCAGAAAAGTGTTGATAAAAATGTGAAGAGACTGGAACCCTTGTGCACTGTAAAATGGCACAGCCGTGGTGGAAAACATTATAGTGCTTCCTCAAAAAGTTAAAATAGCATTACCATATGATCCAGCAGCTCCACTTCTGGGTATATGTCCCAAAAAAGTAAAAGCAAAGTCTCCAAGAGATATTTGTATACCCACTTTCATAGTAGTGTTTGCCATAAAAGTTGAAACATGGGAACAACTCAAGTGTCTATCAGTAGATGTAATGCATAGCAAAATATGGTCTATATAGACAATGGAATATTACTCAGCCTTAAAAAGGAAGGAAATTCTGCAATATACCACAACACGGACAAACTCTGAGGACATGCTAAGTGAAACAAGTCAATCAGCTATATGCTTCCACTCAGATGAGGTCCCTAGAGTAGCCAGACTCAGAGACAGAACGTGGAATGGCGGTTGCCAGGGCCGGAGAGAGGGGAGCATGAGGAGTTACCGTTTAATTGATATATAGTTTGTTTTGCAAGATTCAAAGAGTTATGAAGATGGATAATGTTGATGGTTGCACAGTAATAGGAATGTATTTAATATCACTGAACTGTCTGTAAAAATGGTTAAAATGGTAAATTTTATGTTAAGTATGTTTTATCACAATTAAGAAAAAGAAGAGGCGCCCCTTGCCCCAATTTGCCTGAGACGGATGCATGGTCAGTGCTTATGCATCATCCCTGGCCATCAGAGGCTGCAGAAACAATCCAGCTGTCCCTAAAATGCACACCAGGATGAAAACCCACAGAAAAATACGATCAATCACCATGGCAACATACTTCCAGTCATCTTGAATCTGAAAAACAAAAACAAAAATTTTAAAAGAGGAGAAAACATGAAGGAGATGTCAGCATGAACACATTTTCAATTCTGAACATTTAAGAAATATATTGTAGCAGGGGCAGCCATTCCCGCTGAAACGCAAGAAACTTTTTTTTTTAATCGATATAGTCTGAGGAAATGTACCATTCTCAAGTTTTTCTTCAGGCACTAGAGAAATAATATCAAATGTCTGTCATATTAAATCTGCTTTAATCGGAAATTTTGTAACACACACACACACACATATACCTCTTTTTTTAAATTAAATTTCAATTTATAAAGTTAGTAAAGCCAGTTAGTTGACTCCCACCTCTGTGGAGGATTCTGGGCTTTTGTTAGAGTAGCTAAGACAATCCAGCAGCATTTATCTTTGTTTCAAAGTACTAGTTCTTACCCAGTTGTAGATACTCACTTCCTTTTAACATCTATTCTGAAAATGAGATCGGCACATCAGGGCAAATCCACCATTACTCTTGCTCTTCCACTGCAACCCCCTCCCGCCTCAACTAACCAAGTGTCATCTTCAGTTATAAAGCCAAATATCGTGGAATTCTGTACAGTTATAGAACAAGCTGATAATCAGAAATAATTGCTGATAGTAAGGTAAAAAATGGAAGAAAGAGCAAGACTAATTATATGTAATAAGTCTTCAATTGAGGCTGGAAGTCAGAAGGGGAATTGCATGTTAATTATACTCCTAGACAACTCAGAAAGCAAGGAAACCATAATTGAATTGAGAAAGACAGTACCAATGAATCAACTGATTTGGAAGAAATAATTGCATAACAAAGAGGCAGCATGTGGTGTAGTAATTTAATTTAGTGACAGTGTGGGGCTGAGAGAAAGGATTTATTTCCCCACGATGAGCTGGAGTCGCTGTGTCCTCGTGATGACACTAAGGAGTCATAGGTGAACTTGGAATTATAATGCTGTATGTGCCACACAGTACTGTATTTGAATTCCTGAGATTTTGCAAGTGCTTCTAATGCACAACAGATCCTGTGATTCTCTTTCAGCCTCTATGGCCGAACCACAGGCCTGAGAGGCAGGGGTGAGAAGGCAGAGGGTTGGACGTGGACTTGACCCCAGTCCCAGCTCCGCTTCCCTCTAGTCCTGAAAGTCTGGGTAAGTTACGTGACCTCTGTCAGCCTTGGTTTCCACATCTGTAAAACAGGGATAAGAACAGTACCTACCACAGAGGGTTATTATGAGGATTAAATGAAACGATGTGTCTGACACAGGGTCTTTAATAAATAATACCTATTGATGTTAATGCTGATTAAAAAATGACCATTATCCAAGAATAAATCTCATTCTGACAGCAATTCACAGGGTTTAGTCTGGCGAAGAGAGGTGGGACTTGAGTCTCACACGTGAATACAAACAGTGCTGCAAAAAGAGCCGGATGAAAATTAACGTTACGTCTAAGTAAAGTCTTTAAGGTACAGTGATATTGGCCATTCTCTGGAAACTTTGGGACTAACGATGAATAACAGGTCCGTGAGTTTTTGCAAAATGGTGAACTAGCGCCAGCTCCTGGCTCCTCCTAGCGCAGCTCTGGAGATGTCCCAGAAGACCATCAGGACCTGGGACAGTGCCACCTGGTGAGTGTGCACTGGGCTGTCGGGAGGGTGTGGGGAGGGGAGGACCCGGGAGAGCCCGCGACTGCGACTGGGCTCATTTCTCCCGCCCGCTCCCAGTAAGGGGTGCAGGGTGGCGGGAGTGTCCGTTAGTTCGGACACTTTGGAAAACTTACCGTAGGCACTCAATTTAAAAACACAGCTCTCCAGTGAGCCAGCAGTCCCACTGGTAGGTATACAGTCGACAGAAATGAGTGCACCAAAAGACATGTAAGGATGTTTGCAGCAGCTTCGTTCTAAGTAGCCCCAAACTAGCATAAGCCAAGGTCCACCGACTGTATGATAACTAACCCGAGAGCAGTCATACTGTGGAACAGTGCACACCAGTAAAAAAGAAACAGCCAGAAGGACAGACCTCAAAGACATTTTGTCGCGTGAAGGGAGCCAGACATGAAAGAGGTCGTACCGTGTGATTCCACTTGTATGAAGTTCAGGGATCAGTGGTTACAGAGAACGGAGGGAGGCACCGGGAGAGGGCGTTGGGCACTTTCCAGTCTCCGGAAATGTCCCGTATCATGACTTAAATCATGGTCACGTGGGTATACACGTAACGCGAAAATGCATTGAGCTGCACCCTCAAGAGGTGTGCCTTTATGTAGATTATAACTAAATGAGGAGACACACGCTAGGGGAGCAAAATTAAACACCTAACCTGAGCCGATCGATACTAATTGGAGGTCATTGCAGTCTGTCTGCTGATCGGCTCTCCTGGCCCAGATCGCTGCAGCTCAGCGGCTGACTCGGGGAACGAGATACGCACACGTGCTGTCACACTGTTTACAGATAAGCAGGCTCGGGGTGGGGGACGTGTCCAGGGACATGAGACTGGTAACGGAGGAGCTGGTCTGACCACCGGCCGCTGGCTCCGGACTCGTTCTCCACCCAGCCCCGCGGCTTGCCCCAGGATCCAGGACACGTGTGGTGAGTGAGCGAGCAGCCGGCTCAAGAGCACGTCCTTACCTCTTTGGCTTCGTTTTGTGCTTTCATGTTTTCAGCAATGTACTTGACACTTTGGATGGCTTCTTTGATTTCCGGCGACAGAGTGGAGAGGGACAGCACGGCGTCGACAGATTCGGAACTGGAGCTTCTCGTGAGGTTGGCACTGAAGTTTGAGATTTTCGCCCTGCGGTGGTGGCAGTGGCCGCACGTCCCGTCTTGGCAGGGGTGGCCCTCCTTGCAGCCCTTGGGCTCCGTGCAGCCGAAGCAGTTCAGGTTGGCCAGCTCAGCACTGTGGAGCGGTCTTGGCCTCTGACCGTTGCCCTCGCTGCTGGCCGGCCTGGTCATGAACATGACCCTAGGGAGCAAGTTCAAGAATATGGTCTTCACCCACGTGGGCATCGTGTGCGTGGTCGGGGTTCTGTAGTGCACGTTGAGTACAAAGACGGTGATGACGATGGACAAGGTGACAAAGATCATGGTGAACAGGAGGTACTCGCCAATCAGGGGGATGACCAGCGAGGTGGAGGGGATGGTCTCGGTAATGACCAGGAGGAAGACGGTGAGGGAGAGGAGGACTGAGATGCAGAGGGTCACCTTCTCGCCGCAGTCGGACGGCAGGTAGAAGACGAGCACGGTGAGGAAGGAGATGAGCAGGCAGGGGATGATGAGGTTGATGGTGTAGAAGAGCGGCAGGCGCCGGATGTACAGCGAGTACGTGATGTCGGGGTAGATCTCCTCGCAGCAGTTGTACTTGATGTCGTGCTTGTAGCCTGGGGCTTGGATGATGGCCCACTCGCCGCTCTCCCAGTAGTCCTTGAGGTTCACGGAGGAGCCGATGAGCACCAGGTCGATCTTCGCCTTGTCGTAGGACCAGGACCCGAACTTCATGGTGCAATTCTGGTAATCGAACGGGAAGTAGGTGACATCGATTTTGCACGAGCTCTTGAAGATGGCCGGAGGGATCCAGGTCACTTCCCCTGTGTACTTGAGCAGCGCTTTCGTCTTGTCGTCTACCTGGAAATCGCCAACTGCACTGCGAAGACAAAGAGGGGGCGCGACAGCCCACGGTCACTACCACGTGGTCGTCCTGTCCAGCTCGCATGCACTGGCAAGTAAACAGTTTGTAAAACTGCGGAATTCGAGAGCTCAGGTGCCCAAGACCCCTCCCCCCGTAATCCGACACATATCAGTCCTGGGGGCGTCACGGGTCCCTCTCAGGACACACAGGGCCTGACTTGATGGTCACTGAGATACCCACCGCCAGGAGGGGAAACTCTTCCCTGTAAGTAATGAAAGGGGATGAAAGTTGTCACCGTGGATTTCTTACATTTCTGCATTCGAAGGCATTCGTGTCCTTTAAAAGAGGAAAACCGCCAACCCCATGTGTCTGAGAGCTGAGACATCTCACTAGCCCAGCATTTGGGGATATCCTCGTGCCGTTGCCATTGTACAGGAATGCAGAAGGGACGTGTCCAGTGCATGTGTCCTCACCAGTGTCCGGCCTCTCTTGAGCAGGGCGATCGTTACACGTGCAGGCTCGATGCCAACGCCGGAGGTAAGCTTACCTCGGTTGCCGGTGCTCATTTCTGCTATTTTCCAGGGATCCTGGTCACTGTGGCTGCTGCTCACAGAACCCCTGGCTGGTCTGCCCAGATCGGAAGGCCTGTCTGCAGTGTCAGCAGCCTGTCTCTGTCACCGGGAGAAGGGAAGACCTAGCTGGGGACTGGGGTCTGACACAGCACCAGGCATGGAGAGGGCACTCGGTAAGTATTTGTTGACTGATTGAATGACCAGAAAGTAAATGAAGATCTCACCCCCACAGGCTGCCCCAGAGACGGCTGGCAGCAAGGGACAGCAGAGGCGGGGGGGGGTCTGAGCCAGCGCGTTGCTGGACTGCTGAGTTGGCTACAAGGAGAACAGGCAGGGCGGCTGCACGTGATGAGCTTTAAGGGAAGAAGAGGTTGGAAGTGCAGGGGGAAGAGCGTGACGGTGCCAGTCCTTTCAGTCTCACCAAATCCCTCAGAAGAACAGGGCCACTGTGATAGCGAAAGAAAAACCTACCGACCACATCGCCCACGTAGGCTACACGGAACCCCGTGAACCTCAGAACAGGAGAGCGTGGGCTCCAACCACCAACGGCACAGGGCCTGCTTGGGGCCCTGTAGGATCAGCTGCTGGTGGGGGTCACTGAGGGTCTTCAGAGGAGTCAGTCAGCCCGCCGTGGGCTCTCGAGGAGCTTGGAAATCCCTGACAAGCTCCCTTCCAGAAGGACGGAGACCCATACAGAAAAAGGCTGCTTGGGGCAGGGAGCAGAGGAGCTGCAGCTCCCAGGCGGCAGGGCCACTAGGTGAGGGGGGCCTGTCGAACAGGCAAACGGGAGACCCACCTGTAGCCACTGCCACCCCTCTGGGAGCTTGTCCTAAAGGCACAGCAAAGGCCGTCTATTTAAACAGGAGCAACAGAAAAGGATTGGATTGACCCCGTGTGAACATGTAATAAGCAAAAAACAAAAGTGAGTAACCGAATAACACCAGCAGTTAAGTGCATCTCAGGAAAAATATAGCCTCGGAGTAGATGAAACTGATAATCTGATATTACCAGTTAAACTAAAAGAAACTAAGAAATCTTTAGAAACTCTGAAAGAGCAGCATAAATCAGAAATAGAAAAATTAAGAAATAATTTGCCTTACAACAGGAGGATGTATAAAGAACTGACAGACTTAGGAAAGAACTGGAGAAAAGGAAGAAAAATCATGTTAGGAAAAAAGACTAAACTAGAAAAAAACAAGAACAAGCAGACACCATGCAAAGCTTAGTAATGGAAGTAAAGGAGAAAAACCACTTTTAAATCAGAGACAAAGAAAAAGAACTTGAGAGAAAATAATATAGAGATGATATAGGTCTCTATATATGTAAAAATGGAGTTCTTGGAGAGATAATCAGAGCAATAGAACAGAACACATCTTAAAAACTATAATTAAAAAAAAAAAAAAGAATAAAAGAGGGCTTATCTAAGTGGTGCCGCATAAAATGACTAGACTTTAAAGACCAAGGGAAAGGGGGTCCTGGTCACTCAAACAGAAAGAACAACGCAGTGATTTGCATCTGTGGTCCTGCCACACTTACTAATAGTGTCCCCTTTTTTTTCCCGAAACTCACCTGATTTTACAAGAAAAGGAAAATTAGACGGGCATCAGATCTTTCCAGCAACACTTCAGACAAGGACACGCGTCAGGATTTTATATCCAGGTAAGTGACGTAAAAGTATTATCTAAAAATGCTTCAGCGAGTTATGAACTTGTGAGAACTTAGGGTATATTGTGAGTACTTCCTGATGATTCTGCTAAACAGCGAACTGAATTCAGAAAACAAAAGATCTCAGAAGAAACTTTGACATAAAAAGGTGAAGGGCATTTCTAGTGTCAAAATAAATAGAAACCCTCAACAGAGGACCAGTCCTGAGAAACTGAGGTTCTAACTCGGAGAGAGATTTGCACGAAAGAATCAATGCTGTATTTTCTTGGGAAAACAGTAAATAAGCATGGAGCATTCTAGAGTGGTTAAAGATCTCCCTTGTTTTAGCCAGTGGTCAGAAAGTGGGATTCAGCCAAAAACATAGCTTCTCCAGTCCTAATTCTAATAGGAAAAATATTAGTTTATAATTATCCAGCATAAAAACCTGAACACAGAATGCTTTTATGCATTAAGATCAGATTAGAATAATTCTATATGAAGTGTTGTGCTGAAAAATGCTTAATGGTTGAAGCAATATAACTAGTGATAAAGTACAAGAGAAAATATGTTTTTTTAATACCCTAGAACGAACTAGCACATACTGTAAAATATCGGGTAACATTTACGTTTGCCTAATAACAGAGACTGAGTGTGCAGAATGTCGGCTTTGCTGGGCTGAGGAAGTTCAGACCGGCAGAGCAGGAGCCTTCGAGGCTTCCTGAAGCAGATGGGAAGGAGCGGCTGGGGAGAGGGACGGCCAGGGCGGCTGACACACCCGGTGAGCAAGAGGACGGAGCCTTCCTGAGGGCCGACCTCGGGGGGCCCGCCGCAGCCCACTCACAGGGAAGGTCAGCCTTGGGGCGGCCTTGGTGGCAGATGCCGGCCACGCATGCATTTCCCTTCCCCGCGCCCCTCTGGTCTGTAACTGCACGTTTGGACGTTGTCACCCAGGACTCCTGGAGGCGGGGGGGGGGGTCTGCTTTGTGCGCCACTCTAGCTCCGGCACCTAGTAAACAGTGGGTGCTCTATTAATACCCGTCGGGAAAGGCCCGAGGGAGGCCAGGCTGTGAGCACTGCGGGCCGAGGGTCCTGATGCCGGCTGACGGCCTGCGGGGTGGGGGCGCCCTTACTTGTTGTACAGCACGATGTCCGGCTTCCAGATCTTCTGGGCAGGAACACGCATAAACTCCGCCCCGTCGTAGTCGGAGGGGTTCCACTTCAGCTTGTAGTCGTTCCAGATCTGGGGGAGGCAGCAAAGGACCGGCGTGGGTGAACCCCCCACCCCTGCGTGCGCCACGGAACAGCCCTCCGCTGCAGAGCACGCAGGCCCAGTTTCTCGGGCAGGCCCCCTCCCGGCTCCCCTAGAGCCACTGCCATCGTGGCTGAGGGCGGGGCAGCGCAAGCACTGGAGGACCACTAGTGCTTACTGCGGTCACTTCGAGTGCCTTAAGCGCGTGCTGTTTCCGTCCCTTGAAATGGCTCCCTGGGGGCTTTTGCAGACACGTTCCCCACCAAGCCCCGGTAATGGTGCAGAACCCTCTTCTACGTCCAGGTTGGACAGAGCTGGCCTCTGAAGGGCTCTAGGGAAAGAACTGTGATCCCTTTGGGGCCCAAGAAGTGTTTGGGTGCAGAGGCTGGGAGACCTGAGCCCGGAGCCCCCGAGGGACCATGTGCCATGGAGCAGTGTGTGGGCACTGCGCCCCGCTGGCCTGCCAGCCTCCTGGGGAGGGGGCTGTGCTGGCGCTCAGTTGGCTGGGGCAGTGGAAGGTTTGCTGGTAGGCCAGTGAGTTGTTTGTCTTGCACTGGGCAGAGCGTCCCTAGGGAGGACACGTGCTGGACGATTTCTTTGGCTTCAGTCTGAACAGGAAAATCCAGAACCCCTGACCCCACCCCACCGGCAATGACGAGAGCACTAGCTTCTGGTTGAAGCGTGAGATTTTGGAAGCGGCAGGGAAGGAGGTGGTCTCAGGCACCACCCTAGAGTCGGGGTCCGGGCCCAGGTGTGTCCCGTTTTAGTGTGCGACGTGAGAAGGCTTCCCCTCCAAGCTGCAGTCTGTGAAGTGTGGTTCGAGGGGCTGCACCCTGCAGTCCCTCTGGGAGGAACCTTGGGACCCCGAGTCCAGAAAGAGACAGACCAGCTAGTCAGGATCCCCGTGACCACAGGAGTGGAGCTGGGGCTTCGGCCGGCTTGGTTCACAGACAGCAAATAAAGCAGTCACCACCAGGGGGCAGCTGTGCCCAAGGCCCGGGCACTTACTTGCTTGAGCCACAGGTTGGTCTCCATGATCTGGTTTACTTCATCCTGGAAAGGTGGATTAAAGTAGATGTGTGAAGTACAGAACCAAGGCTGGCTCTGGGAAGGCGTCTTCCAGAAGCCCTGTACCCATGGCCACGGCATGTGGCCCCGACACTCACCACCTTCACCAGCTGAGACATGGACACCTCAAACTGGATAATGACGGGGTCAGACACGTTGGCCACAGGCCGGATGATCTCGTTGTAATCTTCAAACAGCCGCTCAAACAGACGGTGCTCGGCCTCGGAGCCGCTGGCCCCTGAGGGAAGTAGCCCTGTCAGACGCCCTTCCCCTCGCAGGGGACACCTGCCGGCTGCAGCCTCCTGGCCACCCGCTGGGGACACTATGGAACTCTAGACTTTCATACTAGTTTCTCTCCATCAAGTCACAGACAGGGAAACTGAGGCCCTGGAGGGACAGGGATTCCAGCAGCTCGCACACATTCAGTGACAAGCACAGTAGGGACGGGCCCCGGCTCTGAATCTGGATAGACCTGGCGTGAATCACGGCAAACTGCCTGTGAGCTGCGCCAGTTCAGGCGGGCGGCTTAAGCTCTCTGAAGCTGTTTCTCCATCTGTAAAAACAAAGGGGTAAACGCATCCAACCTGCAGGGTCGCTGCGAGCGAGGCGCGAAGCCCGGCGCTGGCAGGTGGTCGTAGCTCACAAGTTCACTGTTACAAGACGGCAGGTGCGGGGTCTGCCCAGGCGCAGCCACGGGCTGCTTCGTGACGGGGATGCGCGGCCCACCCCCAAGGCCGGGTACTCTGCCTCCGGGCCTCGCAAGGGGAGACTGCAGCCCAGGTCTGGGCGCTCCTTCATCCCACCCAGGACCCGTGGGGGTTTGGCCACCAAGCCTCGGAGAAGCCGCGCGCCTGCGTGGCTCCCACGATCTCGGACTGTGACCCAGGCTTCCTGCTGATGCCTTCTCCGCGCCCTGATAGAGGCCGCAGCCTCTCTGAAACCTTTAGGGACCCCTTTGTTCATAAGCCACACCCCAGGCATCTTGAGTCAGCTGTCTGTGGCTTCCTATTGACAGATCTGGGGACAGTCTGGGGAGGAGATGAGGGGAATTCTGGGTGAGGTCCAGCCCAGTTTCTCCAGGTCTTGAAATGGGACCTTGCTGCTCTCTCCGTCCCCCCTCTACATAAAGGAGGGCCACAGCCAGGCGCTCCGCGGGGAGGGGGGCACCAAGGCGGCAGGCAGGACCGGAGCCCCGAAAGCACAGCGCGGCGCGTTCTCTTAGGGGTCCCCTCACCCCGCAGCCTGCCAGACCCTCGCCGCTCGGCACTGCGGCCCTCCCAGGCCACCCGGAGCACCTTCCGGCGGGGGGGCGAGGGCCACTCCTCCCTGCGCTGCCCCCGGACCCCGGTGGAGGCGGGAGGCGAGCTCGCTGCGAGGAGCGGAGAGTCGGGGAGGGAGGCCGGCCGCTCTGCTCCCCGCCGCCGACTTCCCTCTGTCCCGGGGTTTGGCAGTCTTTACCTCCTCCTGGGCCCGGTCTCCCCGAGGAGGTGGGCGGGGTGCAGACAGCGGAGCCGAGGCCCGGGGCACGCCAGCTGGGTCCTCGTGCGCCGAGCAGGGCCCCGCGGGCGGCACCGTGGGGAGACGGCGACCCCCCCAGCTCGCCACCGGGGAGCTCGTCCCCGCGGTCGGATCCCCAGCCTGGCGCCGCTTCGATGTGCTCCGCGCCGCGCTCCGGCGGCCCGCTCGGACCCTAACCCCCTCTGGGGACACCTGTCCCTGTGGCCCCAGCATGCGCGTACCTGGCGGCTTCAGCAGCAGCAGCAGCAGCAGCAGCAGCGGCGGCGGCGGCGGCGGCCGCCCCCGCAGCGGGTGTGCGCCCATGGCCCGCCGGCCCGGCTGCCGGGAGACCCCGAGCGATCCGGGGCGCACGCGGCGCGGTGGAGACAGACTGGGCTCGTGGGCTCCCCGCGCCGCGGCCTCTGGGAGGCAGGCGGGGCGGGGCGCGCGGGGCTCCCGGGTCTAGTGTCGGGGTGTGCTGCGCGGGCCAATCAGAGCAGGGCTGCCGCCGCCGAGGGGGGACCACGTGGCATCTCTGCTCCGGCTTGTCCCGCGTGTGTGCGGCACCGTCGCGCCTCCTCCCGGGAGCCTGTAACGGCTCAGGTTTTGACACGATTAAGTAAGTGTTAAGTCTGTTCGGTGCGACGCTGATATTTGCGGTTTCGCGGGTCTGTGCGTGTAGCAGGCGGAGGACTGGCGTCCGCGGAGCCCGCGTGGGCCAGGAGTCGCTCGTTCTGGAGCCTCCGCGAGGAGTTCGCGGAGGGTTGTTCCACTGTTGACTTGAGAGTGCTTGAAACGCTCCTCAGTGAAAAGTGAAACGAAAGAAAGAAAAAACTAAAAATGAGGTGTTGGAGACGGGACCCTGAGAGAGGGTGCTGCGGGTCCAGCTCCTGGTACCCTGCAGACTCCCCTCTGTCCCCAGCCCTATCTGCCCCTCTGGGGGCCTCAGGACACTGCAGTGACCAGGCCACCCTGGGCCCCTTGGCCTCTCTGACCACCTGCCAGGTGGGGTAGGTCACCTGCAGGCTCCCCTGGGGGTCCCTTCATCACAGGACAGGGGAATTGCCTGTATTTCAAGAATGGGTCTCCTACCTACATTTAAAACACACGAAAGGAGACACTTTGCAGTACTCAGAAAATGTCTGTAAGCATCAGGGGCCTACCCGTCCCGCTCCACTTAGCGCGTCCTCATTCTCCCGGCATCAAGCCCTTCATCTGGAAATGACCGCAAACCACGTGTCCTTCCCAGGACTGGTATGCACAGGATACGAAGAACCCTCACAACTCAAAAGTAAGAGTAGATAGGTGTGAGGAATCTTATTGGACCATGCAAATGTTCCAAAACTGGAGTATGGTGATAAACTTGCTAAAACTCATTGAATTTTACACTTAAAATGAGCGAGTTTTATGATATGTAAATTAAACCTCACTAGAGTGTTTTTTAATTCTTACTCAACAGTGAGAAACCAAAACCCAGTTTTTAAAATGAGCGAAAGAGTTAAAAAGAGACTTTGCCAAAGAGGATACACAGAAAGCAAAAAAATCACATGAAAAGATGTTCAGCCTCACTGGCCATTAGGGAAAAGCAAGCTGAAAGCAGGGCGGGGCACCCCGTCACATCCGCTGGGGCGGCTGGGCAAAAAGCACAGCCAGGACCACGTGCGGGCGAGGACCCGGGGCAGCTGTGCCTCTCGCACTTGGCCTGTGGGAACGCAGGATGCTCTCGCCCCTCCAGAAAAGTCTGACAGTCCACCTCAGTTAAACATAATGCAGCCACACTCCCGAGTATTCATCTGGAGAAATGAAAACATTTGTTCACACATAAAATCCTATCTGTAAATGTTTATAGAAGCCCTATTCATAATTGCCCCAAACTGGTAACCTAAACGTATTCAACATCCACGTGACAGAACGCCGCTAAGCGAGACAGGAACAAACTGTGGGGACCGTCGGCGACGCAGATGCCTCTCGAAGGCGCTCTTCTCACAGGCTGCGCACTGTGTGGCTCCTGAACACGGCACTTCGGGACAGACTGAACTACAGTGCTGGAGAAAGATGAGTAGAGGCAGGAGCGTAAGGAGCAGCACGGGGGGGGAGGTGGTTGTCTTGGGTGATGTGCGTCATCTCATATATCCTGATTACACAAAACTATGCGTGTATTAAGATTCATTTTCTTGGCAAAAAGAGAGAGTTTTGTGTAAAATCATATAATTTTAAAAATAGAATTTTAAAAGTCCTCCTCCATTCCACACATATTTTGAGCACCTACTATGCGCCAGGCACTGGGCAAAAGATAGAATGTTGGGGGCCAATCAGAGCACCTGTGAGGGAGACGCACCTGAACCCAGCCATGACACACAGCGTAATGGGAGCTGGGCTGTGGGTCACGTAGGGGGAGGGGGCCCCTGCTGTCATGTGGGGAGCCAGGGGTGGCTGCTCAGACAAGGGGTATCTGAGCCTGAAGGAGGAATAGGAGCCATTCATCAATTCAACAAACATTTATTGAGCACCCACTGTGTGCCGACCTCTGTCCTGCGTCCTGGGGATACCGCAGCGAACACAAAGGACCATGTCCCCGCTCTCGTGGAGCTCGCGCTCTGGTAGGTAGATGTGGGCTGCAGACACGCCAGCAAGAACCTCAGGTGCTGAGGAGCGCTGAGGAACGTGTCAGGGGCGGTGGCCGTGAGGGAGCCGCTTTCGGGTGACTGGGGAAGGCCTCTCAGGGAAGTGACACTGGAACCAAGGGTGGATCGGAGTTCAGCCCTGGAGGATGCAGCCCCGGGAAGAGCCTCGGAGGCGGGGGCAGGGTCTGGGAGCACAGGCTCTGAGCTGGGAGGGGTCCTGACGTGTGCGGCCACTGGAGGCCAGCGCGCCCGGGGGCCTGGGGGAGTGCGGGGAGACGGGGTGCGAGGGGCGACGCCTGGCACATCGCCGCCGCCGCCGCCGCGCCCGTCCTTGCCCTGGCACGGAGCTGAACTGTCGAAAGCCCCCTCCTGCCGGGGTTCCCTGGACTCCCCCGAGGCCTTCAGAGAGGACAGTCCAGGCCCCCGATCCTCGGCCCTCCCGCACCGTGGCTGCTGATGGTCTCATTCATTTAGGGCTTCAGCAGCTGGGACCCACAGGGAAACAGCAAACTGCCCACTGGGCTGCTCGCATCATCTTGCCCCACAACTGGGGACCGTGGGGCAGGCAGGGCAGCCTAGGGACCCTCGGAGGGCGCGTGGGTCTGGAAGAGGGGAGGCAGGAAGAGCCCCACGGTGCCCAGCACACACACAACCACGAACACCCACAGGAACAGCCGGTCGACCACCATGGCCACGTACTTCCAGTCCTCCACGACCTGCGGGCAGACAGAGGCGGGGCACGCGAGTCAGTGCTGGGGTCCCCCCTGCGCCCTTCCTGTGCCCCGCGTTGGGCCCTCACGATCTGGCTGGAACCCCACAGGCCCCAGGCCACGCAGAACGTCTGTGCCTCAGCTCGTCGGTCTCGCCCACCCACTCCCGCGGCATCGCAGAGCCACTTGGCAACCTGGGCCGGACGGAAGGCCGAGGCGTGTGATCGAAAACCAAACCTGATTGGAAACAAGGGGACAAGGCCTAAGGATCACAAGTTTTTCCTCTTATTTTCACTTCAAGCCTCTTAAGGTGGCTGCAGACGAAGGAAAATTCAGGCCCCACCTTGCTCAGTGGGGCGGGGCACTGGGGATGGCGAGAGCCTGCTGTGTAGTCGCTCATCCTGTCAGCAGTTCCTGCAGCTAAGGCCTCCTTGCTGGACCGCCTGGTCAGTCAGAGCGCAGCGTGGGCGGTGGCCGGCCTCCAGAGGTGCCGCAGCACGTGTGTGCCGCCTCTGCCTGGGCGATACCCCTGGAGAGCCCCGCGTTCTCGCCTCCCTCCCCCATGCCTGCGCTCACACCCTGGCTCTGGCGAGACCGGCTGGGTCAGGATTCAGCAGAGATTCAGGAGTTGGAAGTTCGCGCAGCGGCAAGCAAGCTGACATCGGTGACCCAATTGTCAGGGCCCCGTCAGCGGTGTGTGTCTGGATAGTCCTGTGCCACCCGGCCCCCGGCCCCCAGCCCCCAGCCACGCACAAGCGCCGCGGCCAAGCCCAGCAGGCACCGCCTGGCGCTCCATGCGCGCGCTCCCCCGCTTGCTTGGCTTTTTTTTGACAGCCCTAATTTCAGACGGCTCTTTTGTGGTGTGTGTGCCTTCTCTCTCTTTTTATATTTTGTGCTATTTATAGTGACCAGTTAGTCACTAAGCAGGGTGACAGTGCTGCAGCTGGGAAACGCAGCCTGGCCGGATCAGGGGCAGACACGCTCGCAAGGGAAGAAAGCTGGTTTCTTCCAGCCGGACAGGAGAAAGTCTATCCCCCAAATCCATCATCTTCTCAGTGTAGGACAAGAAAGTTGGGGGACATCAGACAGATCTGGGTACAGAGTTTGGCTCTGCTCTGTGCCAGTGTGTGACCCTGGGCAAGTCACTGAGCCTCTCTGAGCCTAGCTTTCCTTGTAAAATGAGGGTGGGAGCAAATGCCACTTCACAGGGCTTATGGAGGGCTGGCAGTAACGGTGTTGGGTCCCGGCTGGGCGCCTGCCGTGGGACGGGGTCACTGAGCACCGGGATGCCAGTAGCGGGGGTCTGGCTGGGTGCTTCCCTTGGGAGGCTTTTACTGAACCGACGTAGACAGAGTCGGAAGCTGTGAGCGCCACGGGGCTGGGAGTCCTTTAGGAGAGGGGGCCCAAGTAGGTGCCCGCTTGGCAGGGTGGCCGAGGCCCAGAGCTTGCCCACCGCACGTGCACGGGCGGCACCAGGAGCTGGTTGGAAACACAGCTCCTGGACGCCTCCCCAAGATCCTGGCTCGGCCCTGGTGGCCCCGAAGCTGGATTTGAAAAGGTGGCCAAGTGGCTCTTATTCAGCCTGCAGGGCCCCAGGCTGCACAGGAAAGGTTGGGGCTGGTGACTTAGGTGATGCTGAGCTACTGAATGGTTTCGAGCGGAAGGGAAGCACAATCAAAGTGATTTTTTAAAAAGCGAAGTCTGAAGGTCCTGGACAGCTGTGCCACTCACGCCAGCGTGTGCCCAGGAAGCCCCTGGGGCCCTGGCAGAGCAGCTGAGCCCGCAGGTCGGCGGGGCCTGGGCCACTGCACCTGCACAGCGCCCGTGCCGCAGGCCGCGTCGGAAGAGCCGGTGCCCTACGTTCCACGTGTTCCCAGCGCTCTTCTCCCCTTTCCGCAGTGCGAGTCTGCAGCGTCCCCGGCCTGCTCTCGCCCTGCGTGCCAGCTAACGGACCGCCAGCCTTTCCCCGAGGACGGGCTGCGGACGGGAGCCGCGGGAAGGTAAGCGGGAGCCGCAGCAGCGCGTGCTGGGTCAGCGTCTGTCGACAGCGTCTGGTCCGATGCGGTGTGGAGACGAGAACGTCCACAGACTGAGACCCTCGCTCTGCCTGCTGTGGCACCGCGGTGCACACGTTCCCGTCATGGTCTGTGCTCGGTCACAGAACTGTCCTTTGTGTGTTATGCGTCCGGAGGAGTCGCTGGGACACCCGCGCTCTAACACTCGCTGCTTGTCCTGGAGAGTAGATGCAACCTCTGTTTAAGAGTCTGTGACCGCAGTTCCCCTGCTCAGTGAGTGACGGTCCTGGCTCGCGGTGATATTTTAACCGCTGTTTCTGTACTCTTAAAAGCTACAAACGTTTGGCTACAAACGTGTGGCTTCTTGGCAAGCCCGAGGAGGCTGGCAGCAGATGCTCTGGGTGCCCCGGCCACGTGTGCCTCTAAAGGCTGCAGGCATCACTTCCTCCCACTCTGGGAGCCTGCGTCTCTCTCTCCTCTGCCGGGGGCTCCTCCAGCCCCCAGGGTGCTGGCTGCACAACCAACTGGCAGAGCCATGAAGTATGACTCTCATGGGATGGGAGCTGAGAGGCAGATGCCCGTCTCCCTCCAGGGGCTGGTTGTGCACCTGCGTCCTCAGAGTCTCTGCCAGGCTGAGCCGCCCCCCGCCCCCACCGCCCCAGCCTCGGACCTCGGCCTCGGGCAGTGTCCCTCTCATCAGTACCCACGTCGCTTTCATCTCGCTTCCCCAGCTCATTGTCCCTGCTTCCTTGCTCTGCCTCCTGACATCACTGCTCACGTGGACCGCCTTTGCCGGGTCCTCACTTCAGGCTCTGCTTCCGGGGAACCCAAAACTAACAGAAAGGATTGCCCGTCTTCAGCCCGCCCACCCTATGCACGAAGCTCTGAAACAGCTGCGCTCCATTCTGGGTTCCTCACCCCCACAGAGGGTTTGCGAGCCCTTGTCTCATATGAATGAACTGCGGGAAATGGGGGCTGACCCTATGGTCTGAGCCCGTCCACTGGGCGTGTGGCGGGGGCTGGGCGGCAACTTACGCTCTGGTCTTGATCGTCACTCTTCATGTGCTGGGCGATGAAGCTGACGCCCTGTAGAGCGTCCTGCACATCCTGCTGAAACCTCCCGGACGACCTCGGCCGGGAGTCCCTGGGGGTCCTCGCAGAGCCCGAGCCGGCGGGAGGCTTGGGAGCCGCAGAGGCGGGATTCACGAAGTACGCGGAGCTCCCATGCAGGGTGGAGGAGCTGGCCGGGCCCGTGGCCGAGGCGGCGGCGGGGGCTCGAGACTGGCTGGGCTGGGGGGTGCCGGGGGGGCTGCCGTCGGGGCGCTTCATGAAGAGGAAGGTGGGCAGCTGGTGCAGGAAGCAGCGCCTGACCCAGGGCGCCATGCTGTGCGTGCTGGGCGAGCGGTGGTGCACGTTGAGCACGCACACGCTGGTGACGATGGAGAAGGTGACCAGCACCATGGTGAACATGAGGTACTTGCCGATGAGTGGCACGTCCAGCGACGTGGGCGGCACGATCTTGGAGATGAGCAGCAGGAAGAAGGTGAGCGCCAGCAGCACGGAGATGCACAGCGTCATCTTCTCGCCACAGTCGGACGGCAGGTAGAAGACCAGGACGGCCAGCGAGGTGATGAGCACGCAGGGGATGATGAGGTTGATGGTGTAGAACAGCGGCTTGCGGCGGATGACGAAGTCGTACGTCACGTCCACGTAGCTGGGGTCCTTCGGGTCCACCGTCCTTCGTCCCGGGAGGGCCACGATGTCCCATTCGCCACTGGGGGTGAAGTCGTCCATGCTGGCCGTGGGCGACTTGAGGACCATGTCGATCTCCGTGTGGTCGTAGGTCCAGGAGCGGAACTTGAGGGTGCAGTTCTGCTGGTCGAAGGGGAAGTGCTTCACCTCGATCTTGCAGGCGCTCTTGTAGATGGCGGGGGGCAGCCACAGGATGCTGCCGTTGGAGCGCACCACCACGTTGGTGTAGAGCGACACCTCGTAGGTCCCGTCAGCACTGGGGCGGGGCGGGGCAGGGAGGAGAAGCACGTGAGGTTCTCGGGCAGCTGCCAGCCGCGGAACCCCACAGGGAGCGGCAGGGAGCGGCCTCGTGCATGAGCTCATTTAGGCCTCCCGACAGTCCAGTGACGTGGGTCTTGTTTATCCCCGTTTTACAGATGGGGAAACTGAGGCTCAGAGAAGTCAAGCGACTTCTTCAAGGTCAGAAAACTAATAAGCAGAAGAACTGAATTCGAACTCAGGTCCTTTGTCCCCACACCCCACACTCGTGGTCATTTCACGCCTCTGCCGGTGTAACTACCACCCGGAGACAGTCTCTTTGCCCACCTCCTCCACTTACCTAACGTATTTACAGAGTAAGTCGGCGCCACCGACACCCAGCCCCGACCAAGCAACAGACGGTCCAAGAGACGGTCTGTGGGACGGAAGGGGCACCGGATTTGGGCTCAGGGCGCTAGGCCGAGGCGCAGCTGTGCCTGAGCGAGTCCGGGCCTCCGCTTCCCCATCTGTAACTGGGGGCGCTGGCTCTGTCACCTCTACTTCTTCTTCCAGCCTGATGGTTAGGAAGTTGGGGTGATGCACGGATGGGGCCTAGGGCTGGACTCGGGACTGGAGAACCCCGCAGGCTGGCAGCCCGGCGGCCCCGCCACTCACTTGTTGTAAAGCACGATGTCAGGCAGCCAGATGCGCTTGGCGGGGATCCTCAGGATGTCCACGCCCTCGTAGCAGGAGCTGTTCCAGGCCAGGCGGTAGTCCGTCCACTCCTGAGCACACGGGTAGGGCCCCGTCACTCGAACGTCCGTCGCCACCAATGGGCAGCCCTGGAGGAGAGGCCCTTGGGGCTGGGGACCCTCAGGGCACTTACCTGTTTCAGCCAGACGTTGGTGGTCATGATCTGCTCTCGCTCATTCTGGGGAAGGAGAGGGGCTGTCAGTTCAGCGGGCGGGAGGAGCCCTCCACGGGCCGCTTCGTCACACGGGCTCTGCGCTCCAGGGCCGTGCGCCCGTGGCCACCCAGCCTGTCCTGGATGGTGTTTCACACCCCGCATGTGCAGACAAAGCTCACGATCCTCACACAAGCTGGTCCTGCATGCACGGCCTGCTCAGTGAACTCGCACCCCCACGTGCACCATGTGATCTTCTTTTCTGTCTTTTCTATTCTTTTTCTGTTATTTGCCTGGGCATTTTCCATTGGCCTCTGCCGTCCAGTTCCTTAACCTCATTTTCTGCTGTAACCAACCTGCTATTAGACCATCCCATGATGGGCTTCAAATTCTCCATCAGTATAATTCTCTTGAACATGTCGGCGGCTATTTTCTTTTTTAAAATTTATTTGTTATTTGCTTATTCATTTTTAGTAGCGGTAGCATTCACATACCATGAAGTTTACTATCTTAGTAGTAGTTTTTTAACAGTCTGTGTTTGACTAAATCTGTATGTCTTTTTCCATTGTCTTCTTTTTTGCCTCGGTCTTTTCTTGTTTCGTCTTGCCTTATTAGGGGCCTAGCAAATTTTTATCAGACTTTACAGTCGTGCGTCACTTACAGTCTGAGAAACACATCTTCATGAGGCGATTTCGTCTTTGCGCAAACATCACAGAGCGCACTGACCTGCGCCGAGATGGTACAGCTGACCTGACGACACACCTGGGCTGTGCGCCACAGCCGACCGCTCCTAGGAGGCACCGTGTGTTATTGCACTGAGTACCGTCGGCGCTTGCAATGCGTTGTGATCTGGTCTTACTAGGCGACAGAAATTTTTTGGCTCTGTTACAATCTCATGGGACCACCGACATATATGGGGTCCATCCTTATTCGGTGCGTGACCTCACATGCCCCTAGGGAGTGCGGACTTTGGCTTTAAGGCGGGCAGTCAGAGGAGGGGCGGATCGACGTAATCCAGGCTGTGTCCGAGCTGGTTCGAAGCAGGTTTGGATTTTGTGAGGGCTGGTCTGTTTTTCATTCGTTCTCACTCTTAGGGGTTGTCCTCTCAAGGTTTCCATCTCCTTAGTGAGGCTCAAACTGTTATACGTGCCTCCCCGGCCCTGTGAAAGTGGCAGCCATTCCCCAAGGCCTCCCAGCCTCTCAGCCAGCACTCTGTGTTCAGCTCCTTAGCCCCTGTCCCTGTTTGCCAATCATTAAACTTGGGGAGAAGCACCATAGACCATCAGGGTCACCTCCTGGTCCCTCAAGTCCTGGCTGAGCTCTCCAAGACTTCCAACGTATTTTGATGGGGGGGGGGCGCCCATCTTTTCTAATTGTTCTTGTGGAAAAATGAGTCTGCAACAAGCTACTCCGCCATCACTGAACGTTGAAAATCGCCCATCTTCAAAAAGTTCTTTTAAAGTGGAGGTGTAATTTACATACGGTGAAAGACACAGATGGCAAGCGTACGTTTGGGTCAGTTTTAACAAATGTATTACCCACGTAACCCACCTCCTTTCAAGACACAGGACGTTTCTATCATCCAGAAACTTCTGTCGTGCCTCAGTCCTGCCCTCACTCCCAAGTGGAGAAGACCAGATGGACGATCGGGGATTTTGTGCACAAGTCTGGGCACTGCCACAAGGGCAACCCAAGCCACCTGACTCCCAGCCGGGCACCAAAAGCCCGCTGAGTCTCCCTCCCCCTGCACCTACCACGCTGATGAGCTGGGCCAGGGACAGCTGCAGCTGGATGGAGATGAGCTGCAAGGAGCTGGTGGCCGGGCGGATCAGGTTGTTGTAGCGGGTTTTGTTCAGAAGGTCGTCCATGAGCTTCTCCTCGGCGTTGGCCACGCGGCAGTCCCCTGGGAAGACAGGTCAGACCTGCTGGCCCTCCTCCAGGTGACACCCACGGCAGCTGATGGCAGTGGGGTGGGGAGCTGCCAGGGCCGGGGGCACAGGAGTCCCCGGGGCAGGCTGAAGCGGCTGAGGAGCTGGCAGGCCGGCCTGTCCTCGGGACTGCCAGTTCAGTACCCCGAGGGTCCTCCCCATGCCACCTCTTCCTCCTCCCGTTCCCTCCAGCAGAGTGGCACCCCACGACTAGACATCTAGTCCAGACCTGTGTGTCTTCGGGGGGCCGCTCGGTTCTACCGATTCTGCCTTCCGAGTCTCTCCATCTCCCACGTCCACCCCTCCTGCCCTGGTCCTTGCTCACCCCCCACCTGGGCTCTTCAGGGAGAATGTGTGGGGGACCGGGGGGCACCGTGGAAAGAGGAACACTCAGAGGAAGGCCGAGGACACCTGAGCTGGCAGGAGAGCAGGTGGGATAGGAAAGAGGGATGAAGGAGGCTTAGGGGTGCCCGCGAGGGGCTGCGGCTCACCGAGCCTAGGACTCACATTCCATCCTCCCCTGTGGGGCCGGCTCCCCATTTTGCCAGCCCCCTCCCTGGGTGGGGCCAGGGGGCTCAGAGCCTGAATGGCTCCAACTGAGCAAGTGAGAGGCAGAGTCCTGGGTGGGTGCTGGGTGGAGGCACGGCGGCAGGAGCGGCCTCCACGCTGCCTGCTCCGCGCGCTTTCCAACTCGCTGCCTATCTGGAGCAGATGCAATATTTAGTGCCCTGTGAAAGCGGCTGCCGGGTACCTGCTGCTGCCGTCCCTCCCTCAGAATGCCCCGGGCTGTCCTGAGGGTCCTCGAAGCTTGACCTAGATTCTTGAGCCCCTCCTCTCATGCCCTGGACCCCTCCCAGAGGCCCACTGCCTGAGTGGCCTGGAAGCTGGTCTGCAGCCCCAGGCTACGGCCGGGACCCTCCCACAGCCCCCTTTAGAATATATACTTGAGCTGACTGGTCTTTTCCTAAACAGGGGTGTGATTTGCCCAAGCCAGTCTGTATGTCTGGGCAGCTCTGGGGTCAGGATCTGCAGCTCCTGGCCCCCGCCCTGCGGTCCTGGGAGAGGCTGGATCCACAGCTCTGCAGCCCCCCGAGGCCGCTGCCACCTGGGCTCCCGAGAGAGCGGCCATGGCTACTCGGCAGGCTTCGGGCTCTGAGCCCACCCAGAATGCTCAGGTTGCCCACCTTTGCACCTGTCCTGCCTCTCAGGCCCGCAGCTGGCCCCGAGGGCCCCTCCCCCACCTTGAGGACCACCTATGGGCTCCAGAGTCAGAGGCTCCGAAACCTATTCAGTCAAATTTGTTTTTCGGCTGGGCAGCCTGAGACCAAAGAGGGGAGGCACTTACTCCAGGAGCCCCAGCAAGTCAGGGGCAGAGCCGGGGCCAGGCGCTGGTCAGACAGAGGCCTCGGGCCTTCTCTCCCGCCCTGGAGGCTGCCCCTGCAGAGGCCCTGCTGTCTGGAGCCAAGTGTGTTCTCAGTCACACTGCTGCTTGGACTTGTGAGTGCGGGCCTCGGTGGGGATGACCAGCAGGGCTGTCATGGGCTGGAACGAACTCCTCGCCCCCCAAAAGGAGCCCAGAACGACACGCGTTTAGACTTTTCAGTCTGCCGCTTTGTGCCTATGAGGGTGGGTCCAAAAGACAGGGGACAGGCCCTGCACCCCAAGATGATAGGGTGGCTGGAATGGGTGGAAGCTTCTGGGGCGCAGTGGGTCACACCCCGGCCCAGGAGCTGACACTGTGAAACAGCCCTCCACTAGAGGTCAGTCGCGTCTCTGATTCTGTCGGGCCGTGGGGGGCCGGCCTCCGTGCAGAGCCTTCTTTCCCAGGCCCCCCTGGAATAGAGCGGGGCTGCCGAACCAAGGGGACACAGCAGGAACGCTAGCCCGTGTGAGCCTGTGTACAGTTTACAAAAGCACAGCTGGTGTGACAGTCTATGCTGGAAAAACGGCAAGATGATCCCTTTTTGGGAATCACACTACAGAAGGTAAAGGTCACAGACTCTCATTTGCAAGCGGGCATGGGAAAGGCGAGCGATTTTCAGTGCGTGTCCTTCACGGGGACGGATTTGTGTTTATTAAAAGGGAGCTCTGGGTTTAAAAAAAAGTTGGGGGTTTTACCTTTTGCATAAAGCTCAGCATTATTATCAGTAGCTTGTGCGATCAGATGTAAGAGTCACCTGCATGCTGTGTGAATGCAGATCCCCAGGGTCCATTTCCAGAGGTTCTGATCTGGGAGCCCAGGACTCTGTGCTGGGTGATTCCGATACACAACCCCAGGACCGTGCTTCAGAAGCTGCAGCTGACTCACACATCTGAGTCCCCATGTCTGTACACAGGGCCCATCATCCCCAGAGAACAGATAGGGAAACCGAGGCTCAGAGAGGGGAAAGGAAGGGCGCGGGGTCACCAGCAAGTGGTGACAGAGCCAGGACACTGCGTGCAATGCAGCCGCTGTCTCTGTGAGAGCCATGTATATCCGCAGCCCTTCCTCCGGCCCCCTGTGGTGTGCCTCTGTCCCAGCAGATGTGGCCCTGGTCCTCTAGGCTCAACGGAGTGGGGACAAGCGGGGGCCAGAAGGTGGGGGCCAGAAGGTGGGGGCCAGAGGCGGGAGCTGACACGCTGCTCCTGGTGCTCAGGCTGGGACATGCCCAGCACATCGGGGCTGTGCCTGGAGGGCGGTGTGGGTGTCCTGCCCCGTGTCAGAGCCTGCAGGTTCCCGAGCGGCCCGCCCCGCGCGGGTCACCAGAGGTGGTGGTGGTTCCTAGGAGATCCACCCCAAACTGCGCACACCCGCACACTTCGGGGCTGGCGGGTCGCGCAAGACCCCTCCCTCCAGGGCTGGGCGCCAGGCTCCCCCCGTGTCCACACTCGCAGGGAGGGACCTGTGGGACCCGCGCCGCGCCCCGCTTCGCGCTGGGCCGCGCGGAGCTGCCCGCGGAGCCCCGGCCCCCGACGCCCCACGCGAGGGCACTGGCCTGGCCCCGACCTCGCAGACCCGCTCGCCCCGGCGGCGCGCCCCCTCCCACCTGTGGCCGGTCCAGCGGGCTCTGCCGGACCGGGCGCCCCCCCGCCTTCCCCGAAGAGCACTCACCGCGCCCGCAAAGGGCGGCCAGGGAGAAGAGGACCAGGGGGCGCGCGCTCCTCATGGCGCGCGGGGCGCTCGGGCGCGACCACCCGGCGCCGTGGCCGCTTCTCGGGTGAGCGCGCGGGGGGCGCTAGGGCCCCGCAGTCGCCCGCGGAGCCGGGAGGGCGGCGGCTGTGACTCCACCCACTCGGGGCGGGGCGGGGCCGCGGGTCCCTCCTGACCGGCTGGGGCTCCCTGCCTTCCTGGAACGGAGGCTGCGGGACAGTGCCTGCGCCCTGCGTACAGTTGGGGAGACTGAGGCAGATGCCCGCACAGAGCGTCCCCACGGCCGAGGCAGGGGTTGGGCTCCAGGCCGCGGGTCCCTGCGCTTTGCCTGCGTCTGAACTCAGGACTCCGGACGTCTCTGGGACACGATCTCGAGTCCGGGTCCGAGGGTTTTGCAGAAAGAAAGGGGCGCCGCCAGGATTGGGGGTGCGTAAGGCAGCCGGAGGGGACGCAGCTATCTGCAGACTGAGGCAGGGGGCGCTTAGGAAAAGTGGGGGGCATCTGGGAGGGTTCAGTTCAAGGGAGAACGACTTAGGGCTGAAAATGTAAATAAATCCTTTTAAGAATGCCATTTCTAAGCCCCTTGGTAATACAGAGGAGTAGAGGTTCAGGGGTGACAGACCCTTCTTTAAAAAGTAGAAATATCACAAACACATTTAAGGCCAGCTGTATTTCTGTCTGCTTGAAAATGTTCTGTTCCTGGGGACTCGCCCAGGAAAGGGTATTCGGTGATGAGAATGGGTTGAAACCAGACAGAGGCTGTGCGGACAGCGCCGTGAGTGTGCTGAACACCACTCACAGGTGCACTTTAGAACGGCTAATTCGATGTCACGGGAGCGTCCCCTCCATAAAAGCAGGGAAAGTTGTACTGTCTTAAACCACGTGGCTCCTGGTTCTGAGGCCCCCTCTGTCCGCTTGAGGCTGTGCGGTGGTGTGCGGTGGTGGGCGTGCTTCCGGGAAGGCCCAGGGGAGACTCTCTGCAGGAGGAGTTCGGAAGGCTTCCTGGAAGAGGTGGTCCTCCAGCTGCATTGTGAAAAAAGGCTGCAGTTGTCAAGCTGGGTGAGGGGCGGGCGGGGAGGAGGCTCCAGCCAGTGGAAGCAGGGCTGACAAGAGGGAGGGATTGGCTTGGGGAAAATGACGCAGCAGCGAGGGAACCCTAAGACATTCACTGTGATTTGACCCGGAGCAGAGGCGGCAGTAATGAAGAGGGGCCATTGTGGGGTCCTAGTGGTCTAGGCCAGGGTGCTTGGCTCTGAAGCAGTGGGGAGCCACCAAAGGTCTGGGGGTGATGTAATTATGGTCAGATTTCCACTTTGCATTTTTGAAATACAGCTTTGGAGACTGCAGGCTTGGAGGTGGAGCGGCCAGGGCGAGCTGGGGTGGTTGTGATCCAGGGGAGCAGAAGGAGGGGACGAGGGAGGGCTGTCGAGGATGGGAGGAGCCGCTCTTTCCCAGATGCCTCCCTGAGCTTCTGCAGCTCCTGTGAAACTTGCTTCACTGCCTTCTTTGCAGAATTGTTTCTTAGAAGGATCAAGTCTGCTGCATACTAGCCTGAAAGGCTCCAGGACGGGGTGGGGTCTTCTTTCTCATTTCTCAGGGCAGGAGGAGAAGAAGCCACAGGGTGCCTGGCTCCTACTAGCTGCTTCATAATCAGTGCTTTCCTCTGTCCTCACAAGAATTTATTACCCCCAGTAGAGAAAACTGAAGGAGAGGGAGGTTGGAGGTCAGTGCAGCTCGAGTTTGAACCCGAGGCTACCAGGCAGCAGAGCCCAGGCCCCTCCACGGCCCCTCCAGTGGCCCACAGCTGGGGCGGGAGGTGGGGCCACTGTTTCCATCCCCGTGTGGCCTGGGTTGAGTCCCCTGGCCCTTGCTCCCTGACCCTGTTATTTCTCCTCCACCTGCTCCCTCTGCTGCGGGCACGGCTTGCTCACCAAGTGTTCATAAGTGTCTGGGAATGGAGCAGCTGAGGCCACAGAGCCAGCGGCATTGGTGGCTCTGCAGCTGGGGCTCGGGGACACGGGTCGGGGCTGACTCACACCCAGGCCCTCGTGAGTGCAGACCTGAGGGGCTTGAGAGAAAGAACAGCTGGTCCCCTCTGCTCTGGCCACCTTCCTGAGCCTTGGTTTTTCCATGTGTAAACAGAAGGTGATACCACACCCCGTCCTCGTAGGTGGGCCACCCTTTCTCATAGTGTGGGCCTGAGGACCGAATGGGAGACCGAATGTGGAAGGCTTGGAGGGCAGTCCCTTGCCCTGCCTCTCCTGTCTCCTGTCTCCTTTGTAGCAGACGGGCGTTCAGTAAAGCAGGTGCTCAGTAGTTGCAAGACTCTTTTGTAAGGGGATCCCGTAGCAAAGGCTGTCGTCCTGGTGGGCACGCTGAGTTGCGTGTCTCTGGGTCCTGGGTTCCAGCAGGTCCTGTCTCTCCAGCCAGGCAGCGGGGTAGAGGGTGCTGAGTGTTCTTCCGCCCAGTGCTGCTCCCTCTGGTCCCATCCTCCACAGTCGCTCTCTCCCCTATCCTCTGGGAGCCACCATTTCCCCTCTGTTTTTACGGGTTTCATTTCTTTAGATCCCGCATGTCGGTGATCTCACGTAGTACTCATCTCCGACTTATCCAGCTGAGCTCATTATAGCCCACTAACAGTTCCTGAGTGCTTCCTATGTCCCAGGCCTTGACAACCGGAGAAATCAACATCGGATGCAGCTATCATGAAGCTATCAATGTTCTCTTGAGCGCACACACAATTAGCCACAAGATTTTTTAGGGGAAAAAAGCCTTTCTCTAGGGCCCTGACCTGAAACAATTCTTGGTCATCTAAAGCAGTGGTCCCCAGATAAAGATTCTAGGGCCCTCCTGGAAATTCGAACCACGCCTCTGAAAGCGAAGCCTGGGAATCTGTATTCTGGCACTGCTTTGGGCCGGCCTGGCGCACAGTCTGGGGTGGGGGGTGCACAAAGAGCTCCAGACACAGCCTCAGGGCGAAGACGGACCAGTCTTTACTCTCTTGTTCACAAACATTCACTGAGCGTTTATTCTCCAGTCACCGGTCTAAGTCCTAGGGGCGCAGCAGGGCAGGAAACAGCCCTCATTCTCATTCCTTCTGCGGGGTGGGGCAGGCCAAGAACAGTGAACGCACACAGGAATAAACGTGCAGGGTCACCTCTCAATCCGAAGAGCGTGGTTGACGCCAAGTGACAGGGAAGGGTTCTCCAGTTCTCTGACCAGTCACCAGAAGGAGCCAGCCGTGGGGAACTCTGGGGACAGAGCTTTCCAGGCAGAGGGAACAAGAGATTGGAGGGGTCTGGTGGGGAGGGGCGTGGACTGGGCGTGCGTGGCCTGCATGGCTCCCACACGGGGAGAACCGCAGACAATGTTGTTAGACAGAAGTTAGACCTATCATTTAAGGTCTTGGAACGAAGCAGAAGGCTTAGATTTTCTTCCAGAGGGTTCTAGGCAGGGGAGTGACATGACATGGTTGTTTGAATTGGCTTTGCTCTGGCTGCTGAATGAAGACAGGAGTCTGGGGGTCTAATCTCGGGGGGAACAGGGGACCAGTTAGGGGCTCGTGGGTACCCAGTCCAGAGATGATGGAGGCTGGGGCCTGGGTGGGAAAGAGAGGATGGAGAGAAATGGACAAACTGGAAATACAGCTGCCAAGAGGGGTTGCTGCAGGCTTGGGTGTCAGGGGAGTGGGAGGGGCATGGGAAGAGGGGGGCTGGTAAGGACGATACCCAGGGCTGGACTTGAATCACCTGGTGAACGATGAGCCACTTACTGAAATGGGAGGATGTTGGAACGTTCTGGGCTGAATGTTGTCTCCCCAAAATTCACGTTTACTAGCAAAGACTTGCTTCTTACCCAACCTTTGACGGGCTCCTCTGAGCCCTCTTTCTGTTAGGCTTCCACCTGGACCTGTAAAATCTGCAGATTCTCAGGAAAAATGATTCTGGCCATCCCGACCCCCCCAGCAAAAGGCCTGTATGAACACTAACATGGTTTCCAGTGGCCAAAGGCCACGTTCTTTGCTACTTCCCATGTGCCTGCTTGAGAGGCAAGGCTGCAGGAGAACTGGTTTATTCCCAGACAAACCCCATGATGGTGGGAGGTGCTGAACCCTTCCAGGAACTGTGGCTTACAGTTGTAAATCCTGTCCCCTTGCCCCTTTGAAATGCATATCCACCACTACCCAGAACTGTCTTCTCAGGACAGGTCCCTATGGTCCCTTTGAAGTGCAGACGTTGAGGAAAATAACCCCCATCATCTTGTTTCTCCTCCAGATAAGCACCTATGACAAACCTAGTCTCTGCTCCACGCCACTCTCATTCTCTCTTTAAAATGTGGTCACATCTGCACCAGTCAGAGTTGACCTGATGGACCCTTCTCCTATTACGATGGTTATTGCTGCATTAAGTCTGTCCCTAGCACTCTAAGAAGTGTCTGCTTTATGTTCAACACCACCCAAACCTGTGAATGTGGCCTTTTTTGGAAATGGGACATTTGTGGATGCAATGTCACTGAGACGAGATCGTACGGAATGACAGTGGACCTTGATCCAACGACTGGTACCCTTACAGGAAGAGGGAGATAGGGACGCAGAGACCGACACGAGGAGAATGCCAGGTGGTGACAGGCGGAGATGGGTGTTAAGCTGCCACGGGCCAGGGATGGCCACTGCCACCCCCAGAGGCGAGCGCAGACGTGTGGAACCTCGAGAAGGAACCAGTGCTTCCGACGGCTCGATTTTGGACGTCTCGCTTCCAGAATCGAGAGAGAATGAAATAATTTCTAAGTTTCGAGCCCCCCCAGGTTGTGGGACTTCGTGATGACAGTCCTCAGAGACTAATCCCGGGAGGAGCTGGTTCTGTTAGCGCCACAGCCGCCGACCCCCAGCACAGCGCCAGGCAGACAGCGACACCCTGTGAGGCCCGGTGAATGAATGAACGAGCGGCTTCTTCTCATCCCGGGCCGAAGCAAACGTGATTTCCTCCTGGCTCGAGAAGTTCTTGTTGGCAGAATTGTAGAAATTCACAATGTCATCCTTTCTAATAAGCCCTTCCTGGGGGACCCGCCCTCTCCGGGGCATGTGACAGACACTCCCTGTGTATTCCCATTGGGTCTGTGAGCTGAGCTCAGTTATTGTCCTTACCGGTGAATCCGCTGAGACTCAGAGAGGACCCACGTCACAGCCTGTACGGGGAAGCGCTACGAGCGGAACCCCTGCGTGTCACTCTGACCTCATGCTTGTCCCTCATTCCCCACACCTGCCACCTCGGAAAACGAACTGGCATCTCAGAGAGGCTTCCATTCTTTCATTTCTCAGCTGCGACCTGGGCGAGGTGCCGATCGGGAGGTCCGGCGTGCCAGGAGAGACCGTGCCCGTGGGCCCCGTCTCCGCCGGCAGCGAGGGCTCCATGCAGCTCAGGCGAGTCCCGGGATCTGGGCGCCTCCCTCCCTCCCGTCAAACTGTAACTTACATGAGAATCACTGGGGGTTTTGTGGAAATGCAGATTCTGACTCAGTGGGACCCGACTGGGTCCAAGTTCCTAATTTCTGACAAGCTCCCGGGTGACATGGGTGCTGCTGGTCCCCCTGCCACACTTCGCAGAGGGCTGCGGACGTGGGATCGGGTGGGCAGGGAGGAGGGAGAAGGGAGGCTGCGGTCTGGTGGCTGTGGGGTGGCATCTTTTGTGGGGGAAGCAGCGCATCCTCACTGCTCCAGGCTCCTCTTGTCCTCCTTTGCCCTTGTGAGTTGTCATTGGAAACCTCTGATAATGTCTCTGTCCTAACAATAGTGTGAGGAGAGTTAGCTGAGCATCAGAACACCTCATTCTTGTCCTGCTCAAGGGAGCCCCCCCCCATGACTGTACCTCCGGGCGGCCATGCTGGGTGGGGCCAGGGTGTGGAGATTCTGCAGCCGCTCCCCAGCATGCCTGTCACTCAGAGGGTGGAGCAGGTGGACTCTGGGGGCAGCTAGGAGCGGCCCTTCCTACAGCTGCTGGCCTGGCCCATGCAGCACGGCGCTAATGAAGACAGAGGGATGGCCTCCTCCTAATGGGCCTTCCGAGGCCTGCGGACAGATGGGGAGGGAGAAGCTGGGCTTCCGGGCAAGGCCAGGAACCACGAGACGCCCACGTGGACTGTGACCTCGGCACACTGTAAACAAGCACTGACGTGTGGGCTCCGAAGTCAGAGAGAGCAGTAGCCCTGAACAGGAAGTCATGTCCAGTGAGTTTATATGCTCCAGTCAAGATCCCAAAGGGATTGTTTAGGGGAAGGGGAGGGAAGGGGCAGCGAACTTGATAAATTTATTCTAAACATCACTGGTAAACGGGAGAGAATAGTCACATAAATACGGAGAGAAAAAAAACAGTAATGTAGGGGGCTGATACTTATCAAAGATATGACAATGCTGCGATGATAGAAAGCCCGAAGTCCCCAATGCACTTTAATATTTAGAATATGACAAACGCGGCATTTCAAAATGGGTAGGAAGTAAATAAGTAGGGCTGACAAAGGATTTGATCTTTTCCTAAACCCCATACTAACATAAATTCCAAATGAGATGAAGAGTTAAAATGTAATGAATAATACAAAACAAACTGGAAGAAAATATTTATATAATGTCAACGTGGGGAAGGTCGTTCTCAGTTTAATACTAAAGCAGAGGCCGTAAAGGAAAGATTGAAAACGGGACAGCAGAAAGGTTCTGTACATCACAAAAATCGTAAACAAAATTAATAAGCAGATGACAAATTGAGAGAATTCAATATATATCTGACAAAGGGCTAAATTGTTACAAACTAATAGGAAAAAGACATTGGCCCAGTAGGGTGGGCACAGAGCATACAGACCTGTGATTTAAAAATAAGTACAAACTAGCAAGAAACATTTGAAACCATTTGTAACGATAATGGTGATAAAGGGAGCGCGGCCGAAACCGGAGGCACCCGTTTTTGCTGAGCCAGCACAGGTCAGAAAGATACTTTTAAAGGACAGGAGACGGGAGAGTGTGAATAAAGAGACCCTCGCACACTGCTGCTGGGGCTGCAAATCCGGGAGGTGAGAGCCCTCAAAGCTTTCCCTCCGTTTGCACCAGAAAGTCCATATAATCCTAAAGGGATAATCAGACGTGCGAAGCGAATGCTCTAGTGTGCGTGCGTCGCGCTGGCACCCGCACACCTCTCCTCCAGCTCACCCCACCTGTCCCCACGGTCCTGCGAGAGCTTCTGGTCCCTCTGAAGGGAGGTTTCCAGGCTCCGTGGCTGGAGTCTCACAGCGCCCCCTCGTGGCCCTGGAAACCGGAGTGGGGGACGCGGTAGATGCTTTAACTTGGACCTCCTTTCCTAGTCCTGGTGTCCAGGAGGAATGGAAAGCATTTCCTGTCTTCCTAGGGTCCCATTTTTGTTTCTAAGACCTGCTTTTTATTGCTCTTGGGCCCTCAGAGCCCCATGTGGTCTTTACACCCTCACCCCCACGCACGCAGTGCAAAGGTGAGTCCAGTACAATAAGATATTTTGAGAGCGACCACATTCACGTAGCTCTTATTACAGTATGTTGTTATAATCGCTCTATTTAGTACTGTTGTTCTCTTACTGTACCTAACTTACAAATTAACCTTTATCGCGGGTGTGTCTGTGTAGGATAAAACAAATATGTGCGGTTTCAGGCATCCACGGGCGGTCTTGGAACGTGTCCCACAGGTAAGGGGGGACGCTGCGTACGACTGGAGTCCTGCTCCAGCACAGACTTGCTGTGCGACCTTGAGCCAGTGGCCTCTGGTGTCTGGTCCTCAGCGCTGGACTTGAGCAGGCCCGTGTCTCTCTCTGAGTCTGGGCGGCGGCAGCTCCAGGCGCAGCTCCGGACGCGGTGTGGGCCCAGCGTCTCCAGGCAAGAAAGGTGGCTGCCTCCTGAGCTAGTCACCCCCAGGAGACCACAGCTGTCAGGCCTCGGCGAGGGGAGGTGGCTGCCCTCGCAGAGCTGGGGGTGGGTGAAGGGGCAGGCGAGGCGTGGGCCTCATCAGAGTCGTAAAACCTTACTGGAGCCCAGCGTTTGCTTCCAGTGGGAGCAGGTGGGAGCCAGCAGCAGCGGGAGAGCTAGGTCTGAGGGGCCGCGGGGTCAGGGGCGGCTCCTCTGGGCCGGGCTCTGTGAAATAGGACTAAACGCTGACGGCCAACAGGTGGGGGGCACAGTCTGCTCTCTGAGCAGAGTCAGCAGGTAAAGGCAAGGAGTCTGGAGCACCCCGAGTGCTCCAAACGCTTGATACTCATCAGAGTCCTCTGCGCTCACACAAAGGCGCACTTAGCGTGGGGTGTGCGCTGCTCCGGGAGCAAACGACAGTAATTGAAATTAACTTGGCTCCTGCCGCTTCTTCCTCCTCCTCCTAATCACCAGGAAATCTGCTGCTGGCTGGGCAGGAGGGCCCTCAGGCCAGTGCCCCCGGGAGTCCAGGGCTCAATTAAGCTGTGGCAAATTGGATTTCTGGCCATGAGGCCGCGGGGCTGGGGTTGGCATTGAGGCATGAGCTGCCAGATGATATTAGGCCAAGGGCTGGCCAGATGGGCCCAGCAGCTAATTCAATCTGGCTTCCCAGAAACAAGGCTTGGAAGGCCCAGCCGTGGGCCTGGGGAGCTGTGACTCCGGCTGGGAGGGCAGGTCCTGTGTAGGGCCCTCATCAGCCCACCCCGGGAATCCCGCGCCCAGCCCCTGCCCCTGCTGGCCAGTGGTGGGTGCCAGGTTAGTGCCAGGGAAAAATCCAGCCTGAGCATCCGAGTCCAGGCCTCTGGCCCCCACGGAGGTCTCAGCTTCTCTAGGAGTGAATTTGAGTGTCTCTCTCTCACACACACACATGTTCTTGCTTCTGTGGCTACCATCATCCGGTAGGAAAAAAATAGAAAGACACTGAATCGGAGAAGGAAAGGGGTTCTCTCTGACTCTCAGTCTCCTCATCTGTCCTTTAAAGGCATTGGCACCCACCTCAAAGCGCTGGCGACGAGTAAATGGGTGAGTGTGTGTTAGGGGCGTGTCGTGGTGCCTGGCACTGAGCCCTCAGTAAGTGCCATCTGTCGGTATTGCTGTTGCTCTTATTGCCGGAGTGAGCCAGCAGCGGGGGCAGGCTGGCGGCTGGGGGGTGGGGCGACCCGGCGACATGTGGCGGGTCGAATGGTGCCGTCTAGAAACACATGTCCTGACCCCCAGACCCCGCCTTTGCACATGTGATCTAGGATGAGAGCGTCCCGGCTGGTCTGGGCAGGCCCTAAATCCGGTGACAAGTGTCCTCATAAGAAACAGGAGGAAAAGACGCAGAGAGGACCTGTAACCACGGGGGCAGAAACTGCTGTGATGCGGCCACAAGCCTGGGCCACCAGGAGCTACGACTCCCTCAGTGCTTCGAAGGTGCGTGACGGAAAGGCTCAGTTCCTCCTGTCCCTGCGTCTTTGTCTCCTGCGTGTCCCCTTTACCCTCGCAGAGCGCGCTTCGCCGTGGTCAGCGAACGGCTGGGGGTTTCCCCGCGGGACCGTTCTCTGTGGCACCAGCTGGGTGCCTCTCACCCCATTCTGCCCCTGTGCACCGGAGATGGCGTCAGACCCCACACGCCTTCCCCCGCAGGTGCCGGTGGCATGCGGAGGGTCCCCAGGCTGCCCGCGACTCCTGTAGCCAGGTCGAAGCCTCCCGCAGCCGCTCCTCGGGGGTGGCTGAGTCGCTGGAGCCATCGCGCACTGAGGGAAACGCTGGCTCGCTTCACCACATTAAGGGACGACATAAGATGAGGGACACACGTGAGCAGCCAGATGAAGAGAGACACGTGTCGGGCGAGGTCTGGCAGCGTCCCAGGCGCAGGAGCCTCTGTCCCGGGATCGGGGTGCGTCACCCTCCGAGTGTGGGTGAGCTCGCGCCCCAGCCCCTCCACGTGTTCGCCCCCCTCGGAGCTCTCCGAGCGCCATGCTGTTGGGGTTTCACGGAGGCTTCGTCACGCTGCCTGATCTGTCATCGACTCCGTTGTCGCGCCCCCCGCTCTCTGGCGAAGTGAGGGGCCGTGAGGCTGAAAACTCGAAGCTTCTAATTTTTTTCGGTGAGCAGACCCCAGCCAGCAACCTCCCCGAGTCACCTCGTTAGAACAAAAGACGCTCTTGTCACTTAGGAGATGACGAGGGTTTCAGGACCCCTGTGCCGGGGGCCAGGGACAGAGACCGTCCCGCGTGTTCCCCGCCCTTGCGCAGAGGAAGTGGGCTCCGCGGGCACCTGGGTTCCCGCGTGCGCCGTCGCGAGCGCCCGCTCTGCGGTACGTTGTTGCGGCTGCCGTGGGGGCCGCGTGCGCTGTCCCCAGGCCTGAGGGCAGCTGGCCTCAGAGCCGCTGGACCGCGGCAGCTGACGCGCGAGCGTCGCCTGGGGGTGGCGGGCGGTGCGGCCAGCCCGGACCGTGTGCCGCGGGAGGGCCCTGCGCCCCCCGGGCCTGGCTGCTCCGCGCCGCCCCCCGCCCCCCGCCCCCCTGCCTCAGGGCTCCGTCTCGTCTCGGCACCTGACCTTCGAATGCCAGCTGGGGCTTCGGAGGGGGCAGGAGAGGGGGGGACGGACTCGGGCGGCTGCGGAAGGGCTGGGCTGTGGCGACGAGGGTTTCGGGGCGCCCGGGGCGTGTTCTGTGCTGCGCTCCGCTGTGTCAAGCCCTCCTCCCGCAGCGCCCCCCGCCGGCGGCGCGGGTCCCGTTTCAGCGCTTCTGCAGGGCCGCGCACGTGTTTTCTTCACGCGCCGCCCGCTCCGTTCTCAGGGACAGACGTCTTCAGCAGGCCGCTCGGCAGCCCACCCGCCCAGTTAGGTGTCCTGCCTTGCGGGTTGTCCCGACCACCTTGTACGTCCTTCTGCGAGGGGAGGCGCCGTAGGAGTCACTTCTCGGAACGCAGCCCCAGCCGGAGCCCTGGACGGTGGCAGCCGGAGGAGCCTGCTGCACTGGCGTCCTGACCGAGCGCGGCCACCGCAGGCTCCCCTCTCGCTCCTCCCTGCCCCGGGCTCCCCGGCTCCCCCGGCCGAGCTCCTGCATGTTCTCCCAGGCTCCCTGGCACCCACTGCAGCCTGGGCACAGTAGTCCCAGGCCACCGTGACAGTCGCCACTGTGACAGTCACAGGATCACATCCAGGGGAAGCGCTGCTGTGCCCAGTGGTGCTCAAAACGTCTGCCGTCGAGCGGTTTCCAGCAGAGGTACAGCGACCCTGGGGGGGCCTGCGACCGTGTGTCCCCCCTCCAGCTCGGCCCTCGCCCTCGCCGGCCTGGCGCTGCGACCCTCTGCCTCTGAGGGAGGGAGGCGAGGGGCCCGCCTCAGACTCGAGTTCCTGCAGCTTCTGCTTCCCGCGGCCTCCCTGTGGCCTCTCGCGTGTGCCAAGTGGGGCCGGGGGCCGGTGGCCGGCCGGGGGGCCGCGGTGAAGCGCGTGGCGCAGCACCCGGGCCTGCCGTGCGCTCCCGCAGCCGCCGGCGGCCTCGCGGGCCTTTCTCTTCTCAAAGGCAACATGGTGTCTGTAGCACACTCCTTTTCTGGGCGGTCGGTGCCGCTGTCCTGTGGTCAATGCAGAGTCGGGGGTCGGGCGAGGGGAGACGGCCCGTCCTCAGGCAGCCTTCCACCCCGGGTTGCCACCGCGATGACGTCTTTTCTGTCCATCGCCTCTGTGGCAGGCCCAGGATGGCCCCAGACGCACCAGGAAGCTGGGCCCTCTGTGGGCTGTGGTGGCAGGAAATGGTGAGAAAGCGGGTGGGGGTGTCCTGCCTCCAGGGGTTGAGGCCCAGATGGCTGCCAGCTGGGACAGGGGCAAGGACAGGAAGGAGGAGAAACACGAGACAGTGTCTCAAATCCGCTCCGTTCCAACCATCCCCATGTCTGGACGTCCCTGTTTCACTCAGCCACCCTCCTGCTTCAGAGATGGCCTAGGCCGCCAGGGAGGGAAGCCGTTTAGAGAGAAATGAGTTCCCGTGGGAGGGGAGGGAGGAGGAAGCTGCAGAGCCACCCGCAGGGTGGGCTTCCCGACCCGTGGCGAATCACGCTGCGGCCCCTCCCTGACTCCTCCGCAAGCTTTGAAGCCCGTCAGCAAAGCAGTAATGGGATCACAGCGGGGTCCCTGGCCTTATGGCTCAGAGCCTCCCTGGGTGCACCCGGAAGGGCATTTGGGAAGCTGGGGGTGGTGACAGATGTGACTGGTGACATTCAGGAAATTATGCAGACCTGCTCGCCGCAGGCCGGGGATCCTGATTCACAACCGGGCATTGGGAGGGCGAGACCGGGACCCTTCTGGAATAGAGACGCGGCAGGGGGGCGCCCCAGCCGGCAGCGTTCAATCTGAGCCTGCAAACGAGTAGGACCTCAGGAGGGAGAAGATGGGGGAGGCAGTGGGGTGCAGAGCAGGCCTGCGAAGGCGGGGAGCCGCCTGCCTCGCGGAGCGGGCCCCCCTGCATTGTGAGAACAGAACGACACGTGGGGGGCCTCGCTGTCCGGTACAGCATCCGGGCTTCACTCTGTAGGCAGCGGGGAGCTAGTGTGGACTGCCGAGGAGGCGGACGGTGGCTGCGGCCTGTGTGCTGGGAGCAGGGACCTGCTGACAGGCCGAGAGGACCGGCGAGGTGACGCTGCAGCCAGCGTGATGAGTTCTTAAGATAAATCGTGCCTGTCACTGCGCCCATCTCCTCTCGCTGAAGACAAAGAAAATGAG
This sequence comes from Eidolon dupreanum, assembly GCA_028627145.1. Classification (NCBI taxonomy): domain Eukaryota; kingdom Metazoa; phylum Chordata; class Mammalia; order Chiroptera; family Pteropodidae; genus Eidolon; species Eidolon dupreanum. The sequence continues at coordinate 30,852,246 of CM053516.1, forward strand.
GCTGCGCACATTATGGCCCTGTCTGGCAAAAGTCACAAGATAAGCAATAATTATTTAAAACCAGAGAGTCTTATAATTTATTTATGAATGCCACCCGTTCTAGATTAGATCTTCTGCTTTGGTTTAGTTGTATTTTTTGAAGCAAATATAAATGCTCTGAACTCTTCAGAAAATGCCACCGGGCTAATAGAAGAAAATACTTCAGTGACAGAAAGATTCACGCTACCCGGCGTGGTGTGGTGGTGGAGGGTGCGCTCTGGACCAGCTGCCCAGGTCAAGTCCTGCCTCTTCCCCCTCGGACGAGTTACTTGGCCTCTCTGTGTCTGTTTCCCCATCTGAAAAGTGGGGATGACAATAATAGTATCTGCTTCCTAGAGTCGTTTTAAGGATTAAATAATATACGTACGGTACTTTGGAAAATTGTAACTGCTATGTAGCTGTTTACTGCTGTTATTTCAACATTTAGGTTGTAAGTGTTCTATCATTTGTCCAAGTGAGAAGTGTCCCAAAGCTGATGACGTAATGAAGAGCCTTAAGTTTCTTTAATCTTCATCACCTTTTTGAGGAAAAAGTACTATAGGTAGAAAATTGGCTGAAACAGGCGTGACATGCAAACTTGGTTTAACACTGTATAGTTTAGTTTAGTGTTCTTAGGCTTCTGTCTTTTAAAAATTTCCTAAGCCCCATGAGAGTGAAGATCTTTAATATCAATCTAGCCAAAAAGGGACAATAGACCCCACAAGAAATTGAGTCAGACATGAATAGGAGAGTAATAAAACAGAAAACTATGGCGATGAAAACTAAATAACTACCAGTACACACCGACAACATGGATAAATCTTATACACGTTGACGTTGAGGGAAAGAGGCCAGACCCAAAAGGGCACATACTGTGTGGTTCCAACTATACGGAACCATAGAATCACACGTATTTCAAGAACACGCAAAACTGGCCTCCAACGATAGAGGTTGGAATAGTAGTTATTTTTGAGGGGGGATAACGACTGGGAGGGGGCCTGAGGGCGCCTTCTGGGGTGACGGAAACTTTCTACATCTTGATCTGGGTGGTGGTTACATGGCTGCATGCGCCGAATTGCACACTTAAGATATGTGTACTTCCATACGGAAAATATACTTCACTAGTAGAGAAAAAAATATCTTTAAAAGTGACAGTTTAATATTTTATATATTTACAGCCCAGTTTCCTCTTGTTTACATATGTACTTGTGACCATGAAATTCCTAGCTGAGAAAATTTCAGTAAAAAAATTTTGTTTCTCACATTATCTGCTTTATTCAGATGAAGCCAAATGTCTAACTTAGATTTTAAGTTAAGACTGAGCTCCATAGCCATTTGTCGCAAGTGTGAGTGACCTAGAGAGATGTAACATTAACTCTAAAATAAATTGAAGGGCACGGTTCTCTACTAATGATTTCTCCAGACAGATCCATTATTTGGGTATCAGTGAATCAACAAAAATGAAAGGGAGAGAAGTTTGAGCTTCTTTTCATTACTGATAGATGTTTATGAAGCTATTAAGTGAAAAGGGTTCAGAAACAAGGGATAAGTGGCATACTAATTTGGGGCTGAATGTGGTAAGGAGGAGTTCTTGGAAATGTAAGAATCCTGCTTAACAGGACTTGTCTGCAAGACAACAAACCGGTGTACTGAAATTCCAGGAGGTAAAGGACATGAGCAGTTGGAAGGAAATTATGGGAATAAATGTAGTAAAGACTGGAGGAGGCACCGACGTTGAGATGAGGTCGCTGTTTCGCATCCGACATCTTTAGCTCTTGAGTTGCGGGCTGGCGTCCCAGGAGCTACGACCAGACGCTGCAGCGGGTGTAGAGACTGCACTCGGGCTTCAGCTCAAGCAGGTACTCCGGGGTCTAAAATATCCCATGGTGGGGGCATCTTCAAAGACAGTGGGAGAAAGAATTATGTGTGTTTAAAGAAAAGATCGAAAGAAAGAATAGAAACAGTGAAGAAGTGACCTGAGGGCAAGTTGACAACAGGTTCTGGTGTGGCATGGACCGCTGGGTGTCTGCCTGTTGTCCTTATGCAAATATTAATACTGCCCCTTCACTCTCTAGAGAGAGTCTGGAAAGGTCTGGATTTGAACTGTAAATCATGGAGCCGGACCTGCCAAAGAGAGGAAATTAGCCAAAAGAGCTTTCCTATGGGGGTGGGGAGCGGATAGGCCCCCCCCCGACCAAGTGGCTTCTGGCCAGCCCAGCCCCGCCCAATCTCTAGGGACAGCTGAGACGCTGCTCAGCTTTGCGAGGCTCTGCTGCCACCTGCAGGCTGTCTGGCGAAATGCCTCTCCCTTCTCTCTCCACATCCTTGAACTTGGCCAGAGACATTCAGAGCACAGAAACTGGGGGCTCTCAGGGCGTGGGGTGGGCTGGAAGCAGACAGTGAAGCCCGGGTTATGGAATCAGATGGGCCCAGCTGGAACCAACAAAGCCAAGGTCCTCTTCTTCCCACCCACCCCTGTCCTGCCTCTTTTCATGAATGGGAAACTGAGGCGTACTTCAGAGACTTGAGTGGTTAGGATTATGAGGCATGTGTGGAGCCTTCCTGGCACCCTCTCCCCCATCCCTGTCTTCTCCCGCCTTCAACAAATATGTTAGGATAGGGCAGCAGGGAGGGAACTTAACCTCACTAAGTTCCTACTGAGTGCTGGGCACAGAGTGAGCACCTTCCGTGCATTATCTCCAGCCTTGCAGAGGGTGGGAAGTGGGCGATCGCACAGCAGGATCAGAGCGGGCTAGTGGCTTGCTCTTGGGCCCTCAGCTGGACTTGAACCCAAGCATCTCTGACTAGAGCAATGTTGGCAGAACAGAAGTCTGACGTTGGTCCGTAGTGGGGCTGTACTGCAAACCGAAGCAGGGTGTGCCTTTCCTTCGGGCTGGAATTATCTCAGCAGAAATGTTATCCTGTGTGACACGGGCCGTCGCCCAGGAAAACGAACGAGGCGTGCCCGAGAACGCGGTTGGTTTGTTACAGCAGCTGTCAGAACGTGGGTGCTCGTGGGGCCGGTAGTGGAGACGGGAGAGCGCCGTGCGGGACATCTTCTGGGACGCTCTTCACACAGGGACGAGGGGCCGGTGCCCGCGGCGCCCTTCCCGCTCCCAGGCGGTTCCCCCGTCTTCATCCTGCTGCCTGGCGTCCTCTGCCTCAACCCGCGTTGGGTGAAAGCCACGGCGGGAGTGGCGTCGGTCACTGACGGTCACTGAGACCCCTCCTCTTCTCAGAGCCTTAGCTGAGGCGGCCCTGAGCTGGGAGCGGGGCGGAGGAGGGCCGGGCGGGCACCGTTGCACAGTGCTGTCTCCCGGGCCCCGGCCCAGCACGGCCGTCCAGCGGCGAGCGCCACACGCATGCCCTTGTGTCCCTGCGGCCAGCGCCGGGCCCCGGGCACAGCCCCGGAGCCTGGCCGAGCGGCTGGAGCGCCGCGGTAGCAAACCGCCGGCCCCGGCCTGTAGCGTGGGATGTGCCGCGGACGAGCCGTGTGAGCGCGCGCACGTCCTGTCGCCTCTCTGGGCTGCCGGGAGCTCACCTGTGAAAGGCCGCTGTGCACTAGGTGCTGATTTTCTTCGTTTTCTGCAATGTTTTTTGTTTGTTTGTTTATTTCGTTTTAATAGATTTAATTCTGATCGAAGTAATACATACACAGTTTCAAAAATCAAATACAGTGGAAGACTTACATCGAACAGAATTTCCTCTGCCCTTTTCCTCACCTTCAAGCTCTATGTCCCAGAAGCATCACTTTAAACTCATGTGGCTTTGCTGTTCCCTCTGCCTTTACAACCGTATTTCTAAATACTCTGTGTATATTGCAATTGCTCGATCTGTTCTTTCCCCCACATTTTTTACTTCCTGGTCTACCGTAGGGAGGACTCACCTTCCCTATATGGTCTTATCAATTTCCTGGCCTCCGTCCTCCCGGTTTGGTTAGATCAGTAGATGACAGTCCGGTGAAAACAGCGGCGTTTCGCCCTTGTGGCTTCCTCGGTGTTGCTCCCTCCTAATCCCGACCTGCACGCAGTGGTTTCCTCTCTTTAATTATTTTCCTCTCGGACTTAATCATTCTTCTCAGATTTTTCTCGCCCTTTGTGCGCTTGGCTTTCTTTACGCCCATTACTGTTCTTCAGCCATGTCTTGGGTTCGCTTGACATACTGTTCTCCTGGTTCCAGGATCTTTAAATCAGGCTTCTGAGTTGGGGTGCTAGGAAACTGGGGCCATCTGATCGGAAGCCAAGGCCCCAAGGAGGGCTCCCGCCAGGCCGCCCCGGGCTCGGGGGGCCGGGAAGTGTGTGGAGGAGCCTGGCCGGGCAGCCCGGACACACACACACGCACATGCACGCACACTCACACGCCAGTTTCCACACGCCTCCTGGACCATACGCCCTCGGGCTCTGGCACCCACTGCTACACAAGTGGGCAGGACAGCGCCCACGTCCCCGACTAACGCTCCATCAGGACCAGGCCCTGCACCAAGCTCTCTCCTTCATGAGCCCAGGACAGACCGAGGGTCGCTTTCCTAGTGGACAGGCCTTCTTGGCCTGTCTCCTGCTCTGGACACAGCCCCTCCCTCGGGTCCCTCTGACTCGGCCTCTAGCCAGAGCCGGTCCCCGTGCCAAGCAGGGTCTGGAGTGGCACATCATGACAGGCCCCATGCGAAGGTTCCTTGCTAAACATTGTCAGTGTCCTGTCCCAAGAACGGCGTAGCATCGTAATGAAATGAAATGAACCCGGAGCGCCCGTGTCGGCCGCTGGGAAGCTGGCCGCGCAGAGCTGCCCTCTGCCGGAACCGGAGCCGGCAGGCTGCAGCCGGCGGGCGGGCGCGTGGGCGCTCGCGTGCAGTGCCGGGCACGGCGGTGGGCACACGCGTGCACGCGCACACGCGGCGGTCTAGGGAGAAGCTACCTCAGCTGCAGATGCCATGCGCTGCCATTCATTCTGAAAAATGAAATTTTATTTTTATGACTCATTCTTGTTTTTATTTTCAATTACTGACGAGACAGGGGCCAGACGGCGTCTTGAGTCTTTAGAGCTCTTAATTAGGCCCGAAGCTCAGATTAGACTGGGGTGCTGGGCGTGGAGCCCCAGACGTAGCTCCGGGGGGCCTTCTAGGGTCAGTCCAGCCTGAGGGGCCATAGCGGGTCGTGGCCTGGCTGTCTGTGGGGATGGCCGGGCACGGGGCTGGGGCAGACGCAGCCTGGGCGCCAGGAGTTCCCCGCTGCAGCGTGTGGCCGGGGCTGAGGGCCGCCGCCCTCCGGTGCGTCCACTGTGTGGCTGCCGTGGTGCCCCCGGACCGTCCCCCCGGGGTCCCGGGGCGCAGGGCACAACCAGCCCTCCTACCTACCTGCTTCCCCCTGCCGGAGACTGTGGCTCGCTCTTTGCACTGCTGGACCTCTGGGCGCAGATGGGGGCAGGAGAGCGACCCTGGCCCAGGAGGGGGTGTGGGCTTCGTGGTGGCACAGGCGAGTCCACACCCCAGCTCTGCCGCACCGGCTCTGCCTCCGCCATCGGGAAGGCCGAGCGGGGACCCCCCGGCAGTGTCTCCGCGAGGCTAAAACGGGGTGAAGCCGGGCAGCGCGTGTGTTCCCTCTGCCCCAGCTCTGTGACGGGGCCCTGCCCCCCGGGGGATGGAAGTCCTCCGCTGCCGAGCCAGCATCTCCAGTGTCCCTGACCGAGAGCCAGCCCCGCACAGCCCACTCCCGCCCTCCCCGCTTCCGGCTCTGTGAGGCCGCGCTCCGCGCTCAGCGACATCCCCAGCGGGCCCCTGTGTCCAGCCGCCCGTTTGGTACCGCAGCCATATTCCTCTTGAAAACCCCAGTATCACTGGGCCGCCGTCCTGCTAGCCCTGCAGTGGCCTTGGCTTGCCCGTGGCCTGCGGGACGTGGCCCCCGCCTGCCCGTGCAGCCGCCGCGCGCTTCGCTCTTTCTGACGCCGTCACTCACCTCGGGTCCAGTGTTTTGCATGCTGCCAAGTACGTGTGGCCGGAGCAGCTGTTCTGAGGGCAGTTGGGAGAATGTGCCAGAATTCTTAAATCTGACCAGTAATCTCCAGTAATTCATTGGGAAGAAGTAATGTTGTATCGCAGCCTCTAGTGACTTAACTACAGGTTGTGCGTTGCAATGCCGTTGGCTCTACTTTAAAAACTGGAAACAACACGAATGTGCACCCATCGGGCGTGGCTCAGTGACAAACAGTGTCCCCGTCCCCAGGAGAGCTGGGGCTGCGGGGTGTTCCCGCCCTTACACGGCTTATAGCATCCCCAGGTTCCTACGTCCCCCAAATTCGTAGTAAGGTGTATACACCTTATAAAAATAAGTATTTATTTCATTTTATTTTAAATGTTAAATGTGAAGTTTTCTTTTCTGGAAGCTGTAGGCCAGTGAGCTGGGAGTAATACCTCATCATAGATCTATAAAAATAGCTATTGCTGATGGCTTGCGGACATTTCATTCTCCTGAGGGGATTAAATATCCTCCACAAAACATAGAAGTCCCCACACCGACCCCTAATCTCGTTGGGTTACGCAGGGCTTTCCTCGCAAGTGTCCCACCCTAGCGGACTCTCGTTTCCGAAACGTCGGCGAGGGGGCCGCGTGCCTCCCTGCAGCCCGGGGCGGGGCCTGAGTGCGTGTCAGGACAGAGGGCCGGGCTGACCGCGGCTCAGGTGGCACAGCCGCCTTCCCCTGACCAGGCCACCGTGGACAGTGTTCTCATCCGCGGAATGGCTCAGAGTCGCCCGGGTTTGCTGTGAAGAGGAAACGCCACTCCCCCCGCAGGGCTGCGGCGTCAGCCAGGCTCGTGTGGAAGGGTGACTCAAGGGCAGCGGAGGAGGCACGGACTTGCTCTGTGACCTTGGACGGTCGCCTCCTTTGCGCCGTCCGTCTGTACGAGCGAGCTGTGTCGGGAGGCGCTCCGGGGTGGACCAGGCTCTCTAGGGGAGCCACCGTCGATCAGCCGCGCCTGCCACGGGCGCAGGTTTGGGGACTAGCGGCTCACGTGCCAACCGTTTGCTGTCTCTGAACAGGATGATCTCTGAGCTGCTCTCAGTTCTAGAACCCGCTTCGTCGTACCCTGCGGTAGAAATAGGCCTGAACCTTGTTACAACAGCACCCTAGAAGAGCCTTCGGTCAGGGTAGGTCAGGTGTCAAGTTTATTATGGGTTCATTTCATGAAACACTGGAAACGTTGACTGGCCAACTCGCAGCCAGATTCTCACTTGGGTAATTCATAGATGAGCCTTCTGTTGAACGGTTCTAAAGTATAGCTTTCCATAAGAACAGCTTTCTACCTTTTTTACTTTTAGTGAGAAAAAGAAAAACTCAATTTTTTCATTTCTGCAAGGGGAAGCCTGGGGGGGAGACCCCACAACAACAACAAGCCTTGGACACCAGCTGGGTGTCCTGTGGTTTTCCTCAACTTGACACCAGGTATCCAGAGATAGCTCCAGACCCCACAAGTGAAGGGCTCAGTCCTACAAAACTGCCCCCCAATTCCAGTGCCAGTCGCGGGTGCAGACGACCCCCTGTGCGTCTGCCCTGACGAGTCTGCCAGAGCGGCTCACAGAACTCCGGGAAACACTTCCTCATGTTCGCGTTTGTTGAAGGACGAGGTGAAGGACGCAAGTGAGCAGCAGATGGAGAGACAGACACGTGTCGGGCGAGGCCTGGGAGCGCCCCAGGCGCAGGAGCTCTGTCCGCGGGATTGGGGTGCGCCACCCTCTGGGTGTGGACGAGCTCGCGCCCCAGCCCCTCCACGTGACCGCCCACCGGAAGCTCTCAGAACTCCGTGCCGTTGGGGTTTTACGGAGGCTTCGTTGCGTTGGCCTGATCTGTCATCGACTCCGTTTTAGCCCCCTCCCCTCTCTGGCAAGGCTGAAAATCCCGAGCTTCTAATCTTGGCCTGGTCTCTTGGGGAGCCATCCAGTAGCCACCCAGAGTCGCCTCCTTAGTGCTCTTGTCACTTAGGAATTTTCAAGTGTTTGACAAGCTTCGTGCTAGGAAACATCATACATAATTTTTATCACGTCCCGTCTGTTCTGGGTGCCACAGTTTGGACTGCAGTCGCCAAGTGGGGACCGGCCTGGCTCAGGCTTCCATCTGTAGAAATGCCTGGAAGGACCCTTTATATCGAGACTTCATGAAAATGACAACGGCAAGATGTTAGCAGGGGAAATTTAAACTCTTATTGAAAATTTTAAAGCAGTTTGTCATTTCTGATAGAGAATCTCGAGGGTGAATTTTTTCCACCTCGACGTAGAGAATTGGATCGGTCAGACCCTGGGTTTGCAACTCGCTCTCATCATTGGCGTGTGCAGGAGCATTCTCGTATATCTGTTTAATTTTTAAACGTAATAACGGTTATAGTGTTTAAGGGAGTTCACCGCTCACAGGGAACGTGTGCATCTCGACCGCAGCTCAGAGCCGGCCAGCTACGTGGCACTCGCCCTGCCACGGGTGGCCACCTTCCCGAATGTTCGTTTCTGGTTCTGCTGAGTTCCTTTCTCTTTTGTTTAATTGTGATGAAAGACACATGTTGTAAAACTTATCAGCCTAACATTTCTAAGGGGACAGTTCAGTAGTGTTCAGCACATTCACAGTGTCATGCAACCATCGCCGCTGTCCACCCCAGAACGCTTCACATTGCGAAAGGAAACCCTGTCCCGTTAAACGACAGCTCCTCATCCCCCTGCTTCCTGCCCCTGTGAACTCGACCGCTGTAGGTTCCTCACAGAAGTGGGGCCGCACGGTATCTTCCCGTTCGTGACCGATGCGTGGCACTGAGCACATCGCCCTCAAGGTTCATCCACGTTGTAGCCTGTGTCGATTTTTTCTCTTTTTAGCGTTGAGCGATGTTCCACTGTGCGGAGGGACATTTTGCTTATCTAGTCATCTGTACACGGACACTTGGGTCGCTCCTGCTACACACAGAAGTTCTTGTCGTTTCGCAATGGTATCTAAACCCCAGACTGGGAAGGACGTGGTGACCGCACTTATTCACACCTACGAACACTTTGAAAGGAGGAGGTGTGTATCAGTATTTAAGATTTTGATGTGACAGACATCTTGCTTTCTGTGTGTGATTTATCTCATCTAGGCAGGACCGACAACATCGATGGTGACGGGATGATGTACATGTAAACTGTTGCCGTGTTTTTTAAAAATTATAGTAGAGAAATCCGTCCCAAAAAGGTATGTGAACAGGAAAGGAACAAGAGATTTTAAGCTATCTCCGCGGGCTCAGGCCATTCGTTTTTCACTTCTGTACAAAATGAGGCAAGTGATGCTGTTTCAAACATTATCTCCAATCCTTTATCAATAGCCACAATCTACATATTATCCCATAAAGTTATAGTTTCGGACCTAATAATTTCGTATGCATGATCTTCTTGGGTGGAAAATTAAACAGAAAATGTTCTATCAAATCTGTAAGGTGTTCAGAGTTACCTTTCACAGATGCGCACCACCTTCGCTGATGATTGTTCATATATCCCCGCTTGTAGAAACGCTCTTCCGGGCCTACAGTCCATCCTCGTGTGGAAGTATTAGGATCATTAAAAATACGCCAGCCTTTAAGGAATGAACACTTTTTACTGTGTCACCTCGCACTCAAAAGTTTAGCTGACTCTATTCCTCCCTCTCTCCCTCTCTCCCTCCCCTCCTTCCTTCTTTTCCTCATTTCTTCCTTCCTTCATTCATTCCCTCATTCATTTGTTGGTGGAGGGAGGAGAGTTTGACTTAGTGAAGGAAGCAGCATGTTAATTACATTCTTGCACCAGCTCCTTAATCGGAATAAATTCCCAGTGAAGTCTTGCTGTCATTCCAGCTGCGTGATCGGAACGAGTCCTGCACAAAACCCAAGTTTCAAACGACGTTTGCTCACACTGACCACATGCTGTGATGTCTGGAGACGAAGGGAGGGGACACGGAGGAGGCAGCTGGCCGCGGGGCCTGCCGGGCAGAGAAGCGTCTGCCTCGGAAACGGAAACTGGGCCGTGATGTCGCAGAGACCGTGATAGAAGGCACGGAGCTTCTAGGAAGAGGGAGTAGGCCCGGGAGGAGGGCGGCCGAGGGCGTGAGCAAGGGGGCTGTCTAGCACTGTGCTGTCCAGCACGGCAGCTACGAGCCACACGTGGCTGCTTAAATTCATTGCAATGAAATAAAGTCAAAATTCAATTCCTCAGTCACACTAACCACTTTGCAGGTGCTCAGTGGCCACTCGTGGCTAGTGGCTACTGTACTGGACAGTGCAAATACAGAACATTTCCAGCACAGCAGAAGGTGCTGCTGGTGGCCAGTGCCGCCTGAGACCTTCTCTTCTGGGTGACAGTCACACACACACACAAACTTCAAGGTCATATGATTTCAAGGCGTTTGCATCTTGGTCTGAAAACCCTTACCACCCAGGCGAGAGAGGGATGGTTTAGGTGGGAACTAAAACCAAAGGCGAAGATAGGAGTTTTATCGTCAGCTGGAGTTCGAACATGTGAACGTTTCAGCCCAGAGCAGTCTGTGGCTGAGCCGGCTGCAGCGGGGTGCTGAGTCCGTGCTGCGTTTTAACGGGGTGGGCTCTGCTCCTGCGCCTCGTGGGGACCCCCGTGGCTGGCTGGCCACACGTGGCCGCACCCCAGACACGAAGGGGTCCCTGAGACTTCGGCAGAGCGAGTGTCTCCTCTCCCAGCTCCCTTGCAGTCCCTTAGCTGAGCACACCTGGTGGCCTGCACTTCCAGTGGGCCGTGTTCACTCTGGGCACTGATGCTTTCCGTGTGCCAGCGACTGGCTTTGTGCTGCAGATACGAAGATGTTTAAGGCAAGAAGTTTATAATCTAGAAGAGCAGACAAGAAACCAGCTTAGCGATAACCAAGCCGAACCGACGAAGCGAGTGCCGGCCGGGCCGGCGCTGGGAAACTGGAACGGAGGAGATGGCAAATGCCACTGTGGGGACCGGGGCGGGGACCGGGGCGGGCTTGGCCTGAGAGCCGGCCTCCGAGAGTGGCCTGCAGGAGGTGGCGCGACAGAGTAGCGCAGAATACACTGTCCCCTCGTCCGTCCTACACCCAGGTCCTTGAAGTTCAAGGTCTGACTGCTCCCACGCCTCCATCCGTGCCGAACTCGCTCTGCCTCCCGGGAGGCGCCCAGGCCCTCGCCTGGGTCGTTCCTGAGTCCTTCGCGCATGTTCCTGTGCGGCTCGAAGGCCCGAGTTTTCACCCGGTTTCCGTCAGTGCTCCTCGCTCTCCCTGGCGTCTGTATCTCCCGACCTGGTCTTGCCGGAATGAAGGCGGCTCGTTCACTATGAGGTCTCAGCACCCCCTCTAACCTGACCCGTCTCCGTGTCTTCCCGTCTCCCTGCCCGAACCTTCCCGCGAGTAACTCCCCCCTTTTTCCAGGACCTAGATTTGTGCCTTATTTCCCTTCTCCTACCTTCAGTTCTCATTGCCTGTAAATGGCCCTCTCCTCTCGGGGGGGCCCTCTTTAAAAAAAAAATACAAAATTACAAATATCAATTTAAGAACACTTAGAGGGGCCTGTGCGAGCATCGGGGACCCTGGGGTGCAAGCCTCATGGCGAATCCACCGCCGTCTGCGCTATACTAAAAACAGACCCAAACCCTAAAGCTGCTTCCCTTGGCTTTGCTGCCACAGGCGACGGTTCCATTTCTCCTTCTCATCACTGTGACGACTCGTAAGGAAGTCGTCTGCACACACGGCCTTCGTTTCCGCCCCACTCCGCCGTCCCGTCGCCACGGTTTTCTCTAAGACACCATTTGGCCTCCTAATCCCTAACGCCCATGGCTTTTTCTTGGTCCTGATCTTTCTCGTCGTTTCCACCAATAACCACACGTGGGTCATCCTCTGACTTCTCAGTGTCCATTCTATCCGAGGTGATAGAATGCGTCCGGTGAGTGGTCCCGTCTATCTGCCTGCGACTGGTTTAGGGAAGGGCCAGTGACAGCGGAGGGAAGTCAGTCGGGTACATTCTTGGGAAAGTCGCCATGTCTTGGAAGGAGACATGGAGGGATCGGTCCTTTCCGACTCTGGGTATCATGGTGTCTGGATGCGACCTGTGAGCACACTACGGCTGCTTCACTCTTATCCAGACGAAGGAGGCGGAAAGAACGGGGGCTCTCGATGCTGATGCGGCTGCCACAGTTCCTGGGGCGCGCCCCGACCCGCCCTCCCATCAGGAAAGCGGCTGCTTCCTCCCTGTCCAGCCGCTTCGAGTGACAGCTTTCTGTCGTTTGCACCCTAAAGGACTGGGAAACAGTGTTTTGTTTCCAATGCTGGACTTGAAGCTTCTTGGGTTCAGGGACTCTGTCTATGTATCTCTCCTGTTCTCTTAGGGCTTGGCATACAGCAGATGCTCAAAAGTGTTTGTGAAATTATTTGCATATATATGTCCGAACTATAACTAGGAAAAGCGTTTGCAATTTATAAAGCTCTCTCTTTTCTCCTAGCAATTGAGAGATAACAAAATGAGGCTTAGATCAAATAAAAGCTTGGGGCATTTTATTTCTCAGTCATACTAAATTCTGAACAGGTGGTTTCGCTTTGTCTCAAATCCCTGTTAGGGTCCCAAGAGTAAGGGGACTGAATGCAAAAGAGAGGGGCGCCCACCCTGTGCCGAACCCCGCAGCCATGCCAGACAATCTCCCAGTCGTTCCCCACTCAGAGCTTGGAGGACGGGGTGTCCCCTCCTCATGCTAGCTCATGGTGCCGCTGGTGTCAGGGCCACAAACCTCAGTGCGTACACTTTACATGCAGAGATGTTTTCCTAGGAAGAGGAATCAGAGCTTTTATTAGATTCTCAAAGGTGTGTGCGACCCCCAAAAGCCTGCAAAGCACTAGCATGTGATATAGTATCTCAGAAGTGAATGCAAATGAAAACGTTTAAAATGTCTTCTTCATTCAGCGGATTTAAAATATCTTGTGTCGTTCTGTATTCGTCAACTGAGGGACCAGTAGACCTGGGAGCACTGGTAGATCATGACTCAGGAGACTTTTGGGGGTTGGGGGGCCGGGTACCTCCAGTCAGGACTAGAGCAAAAGGAAAATGCGGAGCCCCTCAGTCGCAAAATGACGAATTTAGAGCCGTAAACCCCGCGGAAGGCCCCTCTCGGCGAGGTCCTGCCTCTAGCCCTTTTCGTAGACGCAGGTAGCCGCGTGCCCGATCGTGCTGTCTTCCTTTGCAGTGCCACGCAGCGCTTCCCCCATTTTTGGAGCACCTAGAATGTGCCTGGGGTTGTGTTACTGCCGGGGTCCCAGGTAGGAGCATGGTTGGGTCCCCTTGGGTGTCAGTACATGAAGGGCCTCCTTCTAGGTCCTGGGGCTGCGGCTCTGACTTGCGCAGACAATAAACAAACAAACAGGATGAGGAGCGCGCAGTGGCAGGAGCTGAGTGAGAACGAACCTGGCGTGGCTGGGCAGCCACGTCGATGGGGCGGCCAGGGCGGCCGGGTGCGCGGTGACACCCGAGCCAGGGCGGTGCTGGAACGAGGCAGCCCTGGCTCCGTGGGGGTGGGGACGCTTGTCGCCCGCTGGGGAAGCGGGGACAAGCGGGGCGACGGCTGGGGCAGGACGGACAATGGCTGCAGTGTGAGCCGAGGCCGCGGATGAGGGGCAGGGGGCGGAGCCGCGGCCGGGCTGTCGCTCTCGGGAGGGGGCGCGAGCGCGGGCGGGTCAGGGGGCGGTGGCCGAGGGGTCAGGGGGCGGTGCGCCGACGTGGAGGGGCGGGGCACGCATGTCCGGGGCGGGGCGTACCGGGGCGGGGCGGGGCGTTCCAGGGGGCGGGGATCGCGCGTGCGCGCGTTCCGGGGGCGGGGCGGGGCGTTCCAGGGGGCGGGGATTGCGCGTGCGCGCGTTCCGGGGGCGGGGCGTTCCAGGGCGGGGCGGTCCAGAGGGCGGGGATTGCGCGTGCGCGCGTTCCGGGGGCGGGGCGGGGCGTTCCAGGGGGCGGGGATTGCGCGTGCGCGCGTTCCGGGGGCGTTCCGGGGCGGGGCGTTCCGGGGCGGGGCGGGGCGGGCAGCCCGCTCCTGGCGGCGGGGCGGCGTCGCGGTTGCCCTTTTAAGCCGCGGGCCGCCGCCTCCAGCGGCCGAGTCGGTTACAAAGGCCGCGTCCCTCCCGCCCCGCGCCCCCGGTCCCCGGCGCCCGGCCTCGCCATCTTCCGGCCGTGACGGCGGCGCGGGCCCGGCTCCCTGCCGCCGGAGATGAGGGCAGGATGTCGGTGTCGGGGCTCAAGGCCGAGCTGAAGTTCCTGGCGTCCATCTTCGACAAGAACCACGAGCGGTTCCGCATCGTCAGCTGGAAGCTGGACGAGCTGCACTGCCAGTTCCTGGCGCGGCCGCCGGGCGGCCCGGCGCCGCCGCCGCCGCTCACGCTGCACTGCAACATCACGGTGAGGCGGCCGGGCCGGGACCGCGGGCGGCGCGCGGAGGCCCCGGTGGCGCCGCCGCCGCCGTCCGTGAGGCCGCGCGGCCGCCCAGCGCTTGAACTTGGCGTTCGCGGGCTGCGAGCCCGGGGCCCGGGGCCGCGGTGCGGGGCGTCGGCAGAGGAGCGGCGGCCGCCCCCGGGGCCGCTCTCCGCCGCGGGCGCTCGGGGCCCGCTGCAGCCCGCCGCGGCCCCGCGGGGGCCGGCCAGCAGCGCGACCCCCGGCGGGGGACGCCGAGGTGTTTCCGGGGTGCGACCCGGCTCGGCCCCGGAGAAGCGCGCGGCCAGCGGCGGCCCTGCCTCCGGAGCCCGGCCCGGGGCCGCCGGGTCCTGCGCAGTCACGGTGCGAGCCCGGGAGCGCGACACTTGCGCTCGGGTGGGTGGGCTTCGCGGGCGACCTCCAACCCAGACAAAGTCACCAAAACTCCAGAAAAGGGGTCTTGCTTCCGAGCGGAGAAGTTGCGGCGACGCTCGGGAAGCCCAGGATATAGGCCGGCGAGGGAGATGTCCCCCACAGGAAGTAGCGTTGAGCGCGAAGCAGGTGACAGTAAGGAGCTGGCCCGAGCGGGGTCTGTTGTGGCACAGGTTGGGTCTGGCCAGGAAAAGGGAGGACTGGGCGGGGTGACAGGAGACCGAACGCGCGGCCTGTGTGTGGAGGGCCCCTGGTTACTCAGGTAACCCGCACTAGGACTGCTGCTCTGGGGCGGGTGGCCCTGGGAAGCGCGTGCTGGTTTCGCCTTTCTGGGGGTGGTGGGGGTGGCGGTGGTGCTGCGCTGGCATTTAGTGCCAGGGCTGCGGGGATGCCAGATGCCTCGTAGTGTCCAGGCAGTCTGCCCACCCGAGACGCCAGCGATGCCCCACTGAGAGCCACAGTGGAGGCCTCTGGGGGCCTGCCACCCGCAAAGGTACTGCGTGATGACCTGGATTAGGAAAGAAGGCCCCTGAAGTAGACACCCAGTGAAAGAAGCATTTGGTGGGGACTAGGGTGTCGGCACAGCTGGTAGACTCTACTCAAGTTGAGATGCTGCTGAGTTATGACAGACAGTCTCAGAAGGTACTTCTCACGCTAGAAACTCGACCTACGTGAACGTGTATTAACTTTTTTTAATGGAAAAACAACAAACACAAAAGTCGGCTAGTGTGGAGAACTTCCACGTATCCATCCTCAACAATGATAAACTTTTGGCCAATCTTATTTTATCTACACCTCACCTTGGGTTATTTTGAAGTAGATTCCACACATATCACTTCATCTGTACATATTTCAGTGTGTATCTCAAAGATAAAGATTCTCTAAGCAGGGATGAGTGTGTTGTGATCCAGTCAGCTTGGCTTGCCCACGTTGGGAAAGAGCGAGGAAGAAGCGTGGGATTTCAAATGCCAGGACCTGTCTACTGTATTTGTGATTTGCTGTTCGCTAGAAGTTGCAGTTCTTTAAAATAAAAAGCACTGTATTTGATCTGTTTTAACTTCCCCCCCGTATTTCCTTTTAGTTTCAAATATTTATTGAGCCGTGCTACACGCGAGGCCCTGTCTTCTCTGTGTTCACCAGGAAGTGTCCTCGTGCACTTTCTGAGGCGTTGGGGCGACACGGGCCGGTTTCTGAGTAGTGCTCTACGGATGCTGCGCCCTTACCTTCCAGGCTTGTGCGTCAGCGCTTCGTCGCGTGGGGAAGGCACCCCTTCTGTCCTGATAGGTCTGGGTATTAGTCTTTTCTTTAAGTCTTTTTTTTTTATGGTGGCAAGAGAAAACATTCTATAATGTTGTTCTTCATCTTCCACTCAGTAAATATTTGTTCTATTGACCGACTATATGGTCACCATTACAGCTATAGTCTATTTGAACAAAAGTCTTCACTATCGTGTACTTGTTAAAAGTGCAGAGATAACATCAAGATAGTTTCATGGATAGCGCATAAATAATTCAAAGGTGACTAAGGGCTTGATGGCAAATCTATCATTTGACTTGAACTTAATAGGAAAGACAGTTTTAAGAAGTAAAAAGCAAAGTAAAACAAAGATATTTTACTCTCTAGTAAATTTTTTTTCCTGTTTTATAAGTTTATCCTAATCTTAAATATGAAGGGAAAAGAGTGCCATTTTCAATTTCAAGGAGACGTTTTTTTTTCTTTTTATGATGATCTATCATATCAAGGAGTCTTTTTGAATACTTATTTTCTCTGCACTTGTGGCATGAAAAATTGTCATGCAAACTTAAGTACCGTTTTTCCAACTTCAGTAAACAGATGGAATCGCCAGTCGGTGCTAACTAACATCTACTTGTTAGGATCACACCTAAAAGCAAAGCTGCTTGTTTCAATAACCTGTACGGCCTTATTGGGAACAAGTTTATGGCTTTTTTTTAGTCCTTTTAAAATATTGAACATAACTTGGGGACTCTGTTACTCCTTTTATAAACTTCCCGGCATCTGGGGACTCTTAGAGAATTGCTGTTTTAGAGTGAAAAGTCCCCCCTCCCCCGCAAGGGAGTAAATTGGCTGGTAAACAAACTCTCATACCTTGTTACTTGTGCAACATAAATCATTACTCTTTCTGCATGAGTGACTATTTGCCAGGCTACTTGTGGTGGAACTTTTTTTTGTTCACCTAATTAAATTTACTCATCATTGCCAAAAAGACCCCCCGCCCCACCACAGTAAGATACTAAATTAAAAAATATTAGAGCGCTGAGTTTAAGAGAGAGAAAAAGTTTGAGCCTTTACTTAGTAGTTGGGTCCTTAAGCAAGTCACTTCATTTGACTGTGTTTTTCTATAAAATAGATAATACTTTTGCCCTGCGTGAGCCTTACACAGGAAAGCTCTGGAGCGAAGACAACGATCTCTACAAATATAGAAGTGGTGTCATTTACGGCTGAACAGCACTTGATTTTGAAAATGCTTTGCAACAGCTTTTCATGGGAAGTAAGTCAGGCTGTCAGTTTCTTAATTTTGCACATTTTTTGTCTTGACACTGATGAAAAGTAGCTCAGCTACAGTTATACAAAGGAAATAACGAACTTGACTGAAGAGCCCAAGGCCTCTTCTTTGGTCTGTCCTCCTGGGACAGATTTGCTTTCCAGTTGAACTCCTGCAGGGTCGTTTGGAAATACCAGGACTGGCGTGGTAAGCACCCAGGTGGCACTTTCAGGCCAGAAGACGCATTGTTTTCATTCGTCTTGCCAGTTCGTAACATGGAGTCAAATTCCTGGTCGTCGTGATCTGTCCTCCCTCATCCATCCCTCTCTTCATGGCCTTCCTTGAAAGGAACGGGTATGTGAAGAGTGGACTTGGGTTTCCGTTTTATGAATGGTGTATCCCTTGGTAACTTGATTTCTCTGTTCACCTTCCTCAGTCCTGGAAAAGGACAGCATTAGGTAAGTGTCAGCTGGTTGAGCGGTGAAACAGCCACTGCCACATGTGAAGCACGGCGGCGGCGGCGGCGCGGCGGCCCCTTTTCCGAGCTCGCTGGAGCGGCGTTCTCTGCGGCCTCCGAGTGCCATTCTGGAAGGCAGGGCCCGCTCGGAAGCCAGGAGACCAGCCGGTGGATCCTGCGGGTCAGGTGGCTGGAACCCTCTTCAGCACCTTTGTCTCCTTTGCCTCGGTTCACTTAGAGGGATGTGCTGATGAGCTGCAATTCGCTGCACAGAACACTTAAGCGTTTTTCAGGTCACAAGGGCATGTAGACATTATTCTTTTACCAGGTGTTCGTGTTTTTACTCTGCTTCCGCGGGCTCTGGCCATGTTAGACACTGTGTTCACTTGTAAAATGATTAGCAGGGAGAAATTTTTCTTTTTTCCTTCTCTCTTTCGTCGTAGCTTTTTTTTTTTTTTTTTTTTTTTAAATTGTCAGAGCATTTAGAATTCATTAAGATGCTCTGTGGTGCTTCTGCGAGTTTCATCCTACGCCCCACGTTTACTGAACAGCAAAATGTGAAGTACTGTGTCCCGAAACCAACCTCCAGAAAGATTACAGCTGTTCTGCCTCGGACCCTTCAACAAGAAGTGTGTGCCTCCGTTTTCAGACAGTTACGGAACCCTGGGACATGGCCATGTCCGCTCATTTGGGAAGATGTCGCGAACGGCGTCTGGCAGCCAGTGTGCGGCTGGTGCTTGCTGTGGAGCCGCCCGTCGGCCTCAGTGGATTGATGTAGAAAATAGGTACAGGACGTTATTTCTGAGCAAGAGCGAAATTCCTTTTCTGAAGCAGTGACAGGCGGAGAGGTCGTGTTGATGAACCTTGAGCTGTGTTGTCTCAGATTAGAACAACACAGCATTTACGGTGGCGGTGGCGGTGGCCTTGTTCTGTTGTGTGACTGTAGCATCGAGTCGGTCGTGTCTCCTGGTGTTGGACGTAAAGGTGGTTTCTATTTTTTTTCCTATTTTAAACGATGCTCTGAACATTATTTTATGCTACATCCTTGTGCATATAGGTAATAATGTCCTTTGAAACATCTCTACATGCGATGGCTTTGCATTCTTATTGACGAATGGGTCTCTGGAGAAGTTGTAACGAATTATATTAGCCTTTATTTATCAGATTAGTAAAAACTGTAGCAAACGTGCAGGGAAATAGGCATTCGCACAGTCATGGCAGAAAGTGTAAATGTCGGTGACCCACTGGAAAACAACTCGGTTCACACAACCCTCTCTGCTTTGCAAGATAAATGCCAGCTACCCCAGGCCAGCCGACATCGTCCTTGTGACTCCAGATCTCCAAGAGAGAGAAGCCCTGGTCCCAGGGAAGGTCCAGCTCTGCCTGGCTCAGCCCATCTGACAACCGGCCACCGGGGGTAGAGTGGGCTGGTGGAATCCTGTCACCGGGTTTTGGGGCAGAGAGGGAGGTAGGAAGACTAGCCCCCATGGAGCCGCTTAAGTTGATACAGACGGCGAAGAGATGTCTTTCCAAGAAGAAATTCTGAGAGCGGGGGGAATGGGCGTCTGCGGAAGGCACAGTTCTCAAAGTTTTTGGGGTCAGAACTTTATAGTGTTAAAAATGTTTTGAGGGGCCAAGGAGCTTTTGTTTATGTAGGTATTTTTATTATTAGAAATTAAAACAAATATTTGAAAGATTAGTTCATTAAAAGACACTCGTTATATGTTAAAGTGAATGTTTTTATGAAAAATGACCATGTTTTTTAAATCTGAAAGTTCTAATGACAATAGTGGAACAGTCTTACGTTTGTAAATGTCTTTGATGTCAGTTCTGTCATTTGCTTCTGCATCGCTTTGGTTGAAATAATATGAAGAAAATCTAGTTCACAAAGGTATTTGGTTGGGAAAAATATTTTAATAGCCATTTTCGACAATTTTGTTTTTCTTTTTGGCCACTCCACCAATAGTTGGTCCTTTCTTGAACTTTGAATATTTGACCCTTGCATGATAGTACATCATCGTGTGTTGGTCATTTGGAAAATACTGGTTCTCTGAAATCTTCTTAATGTTGACACATTTCGTTAAATACTATAAAAACATATTCATTCACGTCACCATCGACCCTGTCTGAATACTCCCGGGAAGCCGTCAGGTTCAGCGGTGGATAGAGGTTTTCTAGAATTCTGATTTTTGCTTGGAAGCCTGAATTTTCTTATTGGCAATAAATACTGCCCTTTGTTCTGGAAGTGACAGGCCCTTCTCACTCATTTTTGAGAAGACGTCTGTCAGGACACCCAGGCGGGAGTCAGCGTGTCAGTCACCCTCTCACGTCAAAAAGCCGCTCTGTTAAGCGGTCAGCGTGGCTCGCCCCCGAGTCCCTCGGGTCTCCTGAGGGACTGCTCGCGCGTGCGTCCCCGTCCGGCATTTTCGAAGTTGAAAAGACCCACGGAAGGAAGGAGTGCTGGTGTCATGCCTTTCGCCGCTTCGTCACACATTCTTAAATGCAGCACCTTCCTTTGCTTCTTTTAAGAACCCGAATGCTGGGCGGCGGGGAGTACCGCGGCTGTGCCACGGCCGGTTCGGTGTCACCTTCACCTGCGCCGAGGTGCCGGTGTCTCACCTGTCACTGTATTTGTGTCGCTCCTGCCCCGTCAGTGCAGCGCAGGAGGCGACGATCGTGCCGGTGTTCCCGCAGAGGAGGCTGCACCCGGTGCGAACGCAAGCCATGCTCAGCGGGTGTCATGCTGTCCTACGTCAGCATCGGCTCTTTCTGCAAAGGACGCCGGGAAAAATGCTTTAAAAATATTCCGTTTCCGCCGTTTCAACTATGTCATAATTGGGATTATAGTTCTCAAAGCAAAGCTTCTTTAAGACTGTTTTTGCAAAATAAGTATTTTTCCGTTACTAGAACTTAATTTTCTGCAACTAAGATCTAGTAACGGCTTTTCCCTAAGTTGTAAGAGAAAACGGTACAAACGGACGGAGTGAACGTCTTTGGTGTGAGAACACGCGATGCTTAGCTGGCTTGGTAAAATGCACACCTGCGATTGCGCTTTGAGAAATACACGCGTAGTAGTGGCATTTCTTGGTCATCCTCACTTTGTGCGGTGGAGTTGTGTGGTGTCTGAATGCGCTCTCCACTACTCTGTGACGTATTTAGCAGCTTAACAACAAACGTGACCTGAGGTCCCTGGCCTGGGGTCTGTCCAGGGCAGTCAGGGTGTTGGCCCGGGACAGAGTCTGCCTCCAGGCTCGTCTGGGGGCCTCTGCGGGGGCCTCTGTTTCTGGCTGGCTGTTGGTGAGGGCCTCTCTCGTCCCTCACCACGTGGATGGAGTCCTCTCCGTAGAGACCTCGTTTCCATCAGAGGAGGCGAAGAAAAGAGCGGGAGAGGGTGACCAAGATTCTTGACCTCAGAGGTGACACCCCAGGACTTTTAGGCCTAGGGGAGGGAATTACACAGAGTGTGAATACAGGAGGTCACGGTCACGGGGTCCTGGTCAAGGCAGCCTGCTGTAGTGTCCAGACCGTGACTGACCTCTGAGCCGTCACACGCCTGCACAAGGAGAGTGACAGCGAACGGAGCCTCTGGCAGCTACATCGCTGTTGTGCCTTCTCACACCTGCTCTGTTTACGAAGTAATCTTAACCTCACTGCATTCCTCTCACAGTCTGTGCAGGAATGGCAGGTTATTAGGAAAAAAGGCAAAATTAAATGGCATTGATTTTAGGCCAAATTTTCTAATGGAGAAAAATCTCAAAGTATCTTCTGTTATAGACTATTCAGAAGCAAGGAGTATACTGAATAGAAGATTTTTTAAAAAATAATTTTCATCATTTGTAAGGATTTAAGAACATGGGCCTACAGATGTACTCCTTTGCTTTATTTGAAAAATTCGGGAATCTCATGTAGATAATTTAGTAATATGGCTTTATTATGGTAAAAAGGCAAAAGTGGTATGGCTTAAATCTATAGACTGTACTTCAGGGTTCGGGTGTTTATGTTTTTTTTTTCCTTTTGCTTTTTGTAAGATTTGTTACTGTTCCAGATTTTTAAAGCTTTTACGCTGTGTTAAAGCCAAGAATGCAGACCGTGGTAGAAGGGGGCCCATCTCCCTCGGCCCCGATGCTGCTTTTTCTGCTTTAGATAAAACACAGCTTTGTAGTGTATGCTCTTCTCTGTGTGTTAAATCACATGCTTGCTGGGTGAAGTCCTTTTTTGCTCGTTTTTAGACTTATGAATTATATACTATAGAACAGGCAAGATTAAACCATAAAACTTTGTTCATTTTTAACCCTTCAGAAGACATTTGTTCCTCTGCACCTGGATTTTAACGTGTTGCTTTTCTCCCTCTGACAGATTTCACTGAGACCTGTGGGTGTCTTACATTTAGCGGCGTGCTTTAATCGCACATCCAGGTCAGTCCGTTGCGAGTGTGTTTTAATTAGGTGTCTCTGTGACAGGAATCTTATCCGTCATCTTCACCGATATGGTTTGTGGACTCCGATGACCCGAATCTGACGTCGGTTCTGGAGCGTCTAGAAGATACTAAGAGCAACAATTCGGTGAGAAAACAAGCCATACTACTTTCTTTTCCTCCCCTCATTAAGTTATATGTAGAACTTAAATGTTAAGAGGTAATGTGACATAAAAGCCTGATTAATGAACGAAAGACTTGACCATCTTAGAGGAGTGGACCCAGGTCTTTTGTTTGTTTAGTTTTTCTTTTAGTCCTTCACATTCTGCTGTTTACTTCTTGGCTTATCTTTCTTACTACCCATAAGCATAGTCTTAATTTGAATCAGGAATTAGGTGGTCTCTTTTCCATGAATTCCAGCCATTAAATCAAGCGAGTGTTCCTGGGGGGGCCCCACCAGCCGCGGTGGGGAGTGGAGAAGCGGGAGAAGACCGCAAGGCAGAAGCGGGGGGAATGATGATCGAAGCGCCCCAGTCTAGTGTTAGGGAACTGCTTTTTTCCTTCAAGAGTCTGTGACTAGTGAAAACCAGACACCTACAGATGAAAAGTTTTTTTTAAATATATAGACATGTAAGTTTCCATTTTACAAAAAATATAAAAACTGCTTTTCTTTGATTATAAAACTAATAATTGACCATTGTGAGAAAACTAGTGAAGCAAAAAAAAGGGGGAATGAAAATCTTCCATAATTTCTCTACCTGATGATATATCCATTGTTTCCATGTCTATTTTCTTCCCCTATTTTTTTCCCTTGCTAGTAAAATACATATACTCTTGTACATGTGTTTAAATAATTCAGGTCATATTCTATATAATTTTATATCCTATTTTAAAGTTAGTATTATCGTTGTATTTTTCCACGATATCATAAAGTTCTTATAGAAACACATCAGTCATTATTTGCAGGTGATGGGATTGTTCACCTAAAAAAAAGGTCCAAAGGAGCCAACTGAAAAAACAGTTTTTAAGATGATTAGTTTAAAGCGCTATTAAATGAAAATCGATAGTTTCCCAAAATACCACCTATAATCAGATACAGAGTATAGCGGAAAAGTATGTTGTTTGCAATTACAATTAAATGAAACACGGTTCAGTACCTGGGAACGAGCTTCGAGGCACAGGCCACGCATCCGGAAGGATTCGCTGAGTGGAAGCAAAGCCTTGACCACCGCGTTCCCGGGTGGGCCGTGCGCTGCAAACGTGTTAATTATTTTGTTAACGAAACTTAACTTATAAATTGGAAGTCTAGTAAAAATTCAGACAGACTTGTTTTTGGAACTCAACGAAAGAAAGCAAAAGTTTGTTTTGAAGAGCAAATAATAAGAAATAATAACTAAGTTAAAAAAAAGTCATGAAGAGACAGGCTCATTTGACTAGATATTAAATAAAAAACTGAGCCCTGGCGCCGGACTGGGCAGGTAAAGGCGAAAGGAATTCAGAGACAGTCGTGTAGCTGCGAATTTGGAGTAAGTGGTGTTAAAGTGTGACACAAGGAAAGGACAGGTCATCCGCTTCGACAGTAATGGGGGAACTGGGTGTCTGAGGAAGTTAGAGTTTTACTGCAGACTTTGTCCACATAAGTCGTCGGCGGTTTACTGCACCTGTCCTTACAGTGAGGCCAGAAGGCCGTCAGCGCAGAGTATTTTCTGAGCGAAGGCCCGTCTGAGAGCCGTGCAGGACGGAGTGACAATCAGTCGCTCCCCGGCATGTTCGCCTGTCCGTGGGGGTGACAG
Source organism: Eidolon dupreanum (assembly GCA_028627145.1). Lineage (NCBI taxonomy): Eukaryota > Metazoa > Chordata > Mammalia > Chiroptera > Pteropodidae > Eidolon > Eidolon dupreanum. The sequence goes on from CM053516.1 coordinate 30,876,268, forward strand.
TCGGCCCCTGGCTCCTGCCTCATTGTCTGAGGCCGGAAGATACACTTTTTGTGATAGTAGGAATGAGTGGGGTTACTTCACAGTGTCTAAAATATTACATCGAAAATGCTCATAGAGTAAAATGACATAAAATAGAAAGTGGGCCTAATTTTATAAAAAAGTAAATAACATTTACATAAAAGAAACCAAATCAAACAAAATTCACCCTCCACTCTTTCTTACAGTCTCTGCCAGTTGTCTCATAGCCTAATTTCTTGACAGAATAAGCTGTTTCCTCACCTTTAACTCACTTCCTTCATTATGACCTGGATTCTGCCTTCATCTTTGCACTAAAATTTTTTGCCTTTAGTTGCCAGATCCAGTGACTCCTTTTTCTGTCCTAAAACCGACCTCTCCGCAGTGTTTGCTGCTGTCGGTTGTTCTCTCGTTGAGACATTTCCTCTGTTCAACTGATTACTCAATGTCCACCAATCGAGAGCCGGTTAAATAAAAATTACCATGTAGTTTTGTGGTAGAACATTGCAGTCAGCCTTTCCACAAGGGCACAGGAACCTTCCCAGACAGACCGGCTGAGAGGGCGCGGCCTGGCCGCCCCCGCACGCGGCGCTGTGACGGGTCCGTGCCCGTGCCGCTTCGTGCACGCTTTGCCTGGGGGTGCAGGTCGTAGTGGGGCACGGGCAGTTGTTCTCAGCTGCCTGGTGTCTGTGCCAGGCTCTGCGATCAGTGGTGGGCACAAAATAGAAGTCACATTCCTGTCCTCTGGGAACTGATCATGTAGTGAGGTCCCCCTAGAGGTCGCTGTCTCCCGTTGCCAGCGGTCAGCGGTCAGGACCTGCCTCGGTCTTCTCAGCGCTCCCTCCTCGGTCCGCCTCTCTCTCCTCATTCTGCGCTTTCCCTGAGTTGTCCCTTCTGCTCTCGCTGCTTCAGTCGTGGCCCGTGTTCCAGGGACTCCTGAATCTGCATCTCTAGCGAAGCGGTAGCTCCTGAGTTTCGAGCCCGTGTGCAGCTTGTGGCGCACAGGCCCAGGGACCCTCGCTGGGACGTGCCGTGGTGGTTCCCGCTGCTCACGCAGGAATTGGAACTTGCCCGCCTCCCGGCACGCCACCGGCCCACCACGTTTCCCCTCAGCAGTTGTCTTTGAGATGGCGAATGGGGACAAAACGAAGTCACGGAACTTGGCAGCCGTGCCTGAGCCCGTGAAGCATCTTAGTTCTTCACCCCCACGCTCCTGACTCCCCCCCCAAACTATCTAGGTCGTCCTAAGACCCCTCCATCTACCTTCCAACTTTCCTAAGTCCTCCCCCGTGACCTTGACCCCATCCCTGACACGCCTTTTTGGCGGAGCTCAAGTTGGAATTCTTGGGAGGGGCAGCAGCCCGTGCCGCTGCTGGCCGGGCACGACCCCACCACGGCCTCTGCCGGGCGGTCCTGCAGCTCCCCCTGTGCCCAGGTCACCCTGCCTCGTCTCTGCCGTGTACTTCGCACAACACAGAGCCGACGGGGTGGGTAACGAAGCCACGGGGGGCTTCGCTGCCTTTAAGCCCCAGGCTGCTTTTTCGACCCTGAGGTTCAGCTCAGCTGTCCTCACCGCTGCCTGCTGCCCTGTCCGCTCTGGGAAGCCCGCCTGTGCCTCCGTGAACCCGTTCCGATCTCTCACCTGTGCTCTCAGTCCTTCCTGAGCCTGCTTCTTTCTCTTCATCTCTCCTCTTCACCCGAGCCATCCAGGGAACTCCGCCCCAGCGGAGCGAGGCGCCCAGTCCGGCCTGCCGAGTGCCAGCCATTCGCTGAAGCCGTGACTGCCACACTCAGACATCGAAACCACGGTCACACAATGACAGTCGTGTGCACGTAACTTACCTTCTTAAAGTACATAGGCTCACAAAACAGTCGATGTAAAAATGGAAACGCAAGGCATCAGTTTTTGCAGTTTTAGATAAACACTTAAGAGCCTACTAAGTGCCAGGTGTTTTCACAGATTTCCTTTCCTCTTTCCCATTACGAGGTTTACTGCTCCTGTTTTGCACGTGGGACAGCCACGCAGGCAGCGAGGCTGTGCACCCGCAGCCCTCTAGGGCCCAAGGCTCAGTCTGCCAGACCACGCTGCCTTGGACCTTCAGACGCCTGCCCCTGCGGGGCACGTCGTTTCGTGACGCGCGTGCGGCCACGCCGCCTCTGCTTTTGCAGCCCCAGTCATGGGCCAGTGACCCGTCTGAGGTCGCCCAGTTCCCCAGACGAGAAGCCGGCGACTGAGAAGGGGCAGTGGCCGCAGCCCCCGTTCTCGGCCTGTTCGTTGGTGTCTCTGTGCCAGGTCACAGTGCGGGGCTGCACGCACGCCGGGGTCACTCCCCGCGCTGGCAGCCCCAACAGCGTTTCCTCACACGCTCGTTATGTTATGTGCAGGCTGTAGGTGACTGGGAACAGACTTTCCTCATTCCCTGCTGGATAGGTTACGGTAGTCACAGTGTTATTCTTGTCTCCCGAGGGCTCTAACATGATGCTCATTTACTGAAATGTGTTTTGTAGCTTCGTCAGCAATTGAAGTGGTTGATATGTGAACTCTGCAGATTATATAACCTTCCTAAGCACCTGGATGTTGAGATGCTAGATCAGCCACTGCCCACGGGTCAGGTAAAGTAACATTTCTCTGGTGATCAAGAGCTTAAATAAATTGTCGCAAACAAAAGTAACATTAGGATGCTTTTTCTTCATTTATTACATGACCTATTTAGAAGTTAGTTTTTGTTGTTGAATTGTTTTTGTTGTTTTGCCATAGGCACTGAAAATAACCTTTTCGTTTTTTGGAGCTGCTGGAATTTGTTTACCATGACAGGCAGACGGCTGGCCCCTCCCACCACCACCTTCTGTCGTCTTTGACATTCCTGGTTCTTAATTGTCCCTTGCTGCTTCGGTCCTTTGCTCGTGCAGATTCATTCCCCTTCACCTGGAGCGACATCTCCGTAACCCCGTGGGTGCTTCTGAAGGCCTGACTCAAATGTCGCCTCCGCCGAGCTCAGCACCCCTCTCACTTGCCTGGCTCTCTGGATTTACCTGTTCAGGCATAATTTGTTGCTTTTGTGCTGGAATAGACGAGGATTTGGCCCTTTCGCCACCCCCTGGGCACCGACCCCCCCTTCCTAAACTGCTGCGCTGGTGAGCCACGTGAATAGTTACTGTTTCTCCACCGTTTGTCTTAGGACTCGGCAGGAGAGACTTTTCTGTTACGACGTTTCCTTTCTTGTAGTTTTTTGTTTTGCTTTTTCAGTAGTTTGCTTTTGCTGATCATTTAACTTCACTTGGAACGTCATCTTCTTAAGCCTAAAGCTCGAACGTTACGTCCTCCGAGCAGGAGGCAGCGTGGGAATCGTCAGGCCTCTGAGGAATGCCTCCTTCAGTGACAGGAGCCGTTCTTCGCATCCGTGCCCACGTCCCTGAGGTCTCCCTGCCTCCTGCAGCTTTTGCTGCTTCTGCACCCGTCTTGGCGGGTTCCCGGAGCTGGCCGCACAGCCGTCACCCTGAAACCGCTCCTGTCCCCTCGGCTACAGCAGGGCCCCCGTTTTCTGGCCTCAGGCGAGCTTTCTCGCTCACCTTTCCCATCTTGCCCGAGCACATCCTCAGGGGAGATCCCCAGGTGAGGGGCTCCGCGGCCCCTCAGCTGTGCCAGCCCGCCGCGCGGGCTGATTTCCTCGTCTCCGTGCGCGTCGGGGTCCCCTCTGCAAAGCGGGTGTAGCAGGGGAAGCCGAGTCGGGAGAGCCGTGAGGGCGAGCGAGTCGGCTCACTTCCGTCCCGCAGGGCCGCGCCTGGTGGTGGGGAGTGGCCGGCGCGTGTCGGCCGCCGTCCCCGTGCCCCGCACTCGGCCCGCTATGGCTGAACACGTCACTCCAGGTTGTGTTCCGTGTACAGGCTTTTGGTTAATCTGCGGCTTCGGCCCTGGCGCTGCTCCTGCTGTCGCGTGCTGCTGGCGCCTCGGAGTCCGGAGCCGCTGCAGGCGCTGCGGGACCGACGGCCCCCGCCTTCCCTGCTGTACCCCAGCCGCTGGCTCTGCTTGTTTCTCTGTCGTCCCCCCCCTCCCCCCGCCGTCGCCGCTCGCCCCCTTCCCCTCCTGGTCACTGTGTGTCGGACTGTGTTTGCCCTTCGTTGTCATTCTGTGGCGTCTCAGGGAAGGGAGGACAGGACAGCTGTACCCTGTGTTCCAGCTCCTTCTCCAGAACGTCCGCGACTCACCTTTTCACGGGCGCTGCGTGTGCTTCCACGCGGGCGTGTCACACGTGTGTGGCCTGCGCGAGGGAGCGTCCTGGTCTTGAGTCGCCCCCGCATCCCCGTCGCGAACGTCGGCCGGGTGCCGCGGGTGCGACGCGCACACTGGGCGTGACGGCGCTGCGTTTCGGGGTTTCTCCTTTAGGTGGGGTGGGTGGCAGGGCAGCTTCGCTCATTTCCTTTCGGGCTCCTCGTTCCCGCTCAGGCCCAGGGGTACAGTCTTATACAACGACTCGGGAAGCTTTTTTTTGGTCTAAGATCTAGGACAGTTTAAATCGGCTTTCAGCTGGGGGTGATTTTGCCTCCCATGGGACATTCGGAAATATCCGTAGATATTTTTGGTCGTCACAACTGGCTGCAGGGCTGCTGCTGGCATTCTGTGGCAGAGGGAATGTTATTAAACATCCGATAATGTCAGGACGGCCCCACAACGGAGACCTGTCTGGCCCCAAATGTCAGTAGTTCCGAGGTCGAGAAACTCTGGTTTAAATCAACATCTGAGCCTGATCTGTTCTTCTCTTTTATGAATTAGTCTGTTTAGATTTTTCCGTTTCTCCACTCAGTTTTAGTAATCTTAGATTCTAAAAACATGATCACTTCACGCACTTGAAGCTGTTGTAAAAACGTGCAAAGTACCCGCGTTTTGCATCTTCATGGGTGGTGACAGCCCTCTTCATTTCTGAAGCTGTCCTCGTCCTCATCACACAGACTGCTTTGGTATGCACGCACACGTGTGTGCGCATGTGTGTCTGTGTATGTTTTTAGGGAGTCAGCCCTTAGTTTTATTAAGTCTCACGTGTTTTCTTTGTCACCTGCTCAGGTCTGAGCGCCCGCTTGCCTTCCGCGGGGCACGGGGTCGGCGTGACCGAGTCCCCTCTTCCGTGGCCGTGGGCGCGTGTTGTCGTGCTGTTTGGCTCTGGCGCAGCTCGTCGGCGCGGGGATGCTTATTTCCCCCATAGCTTGTGTCTGCTCCGTAGCTCGATTCCACCTTTTGTTCGTATTAATCTTATTACAGTTCACGAGAAGAAGTCTTTAGTAACACGTATTGCAAACACATGAGCATCAGTTTAGGGTAACAAGTCGAGGGCTCCCCGAGAGCCGCCCCCAGCGAAGGGGTAGCGCATCGCCAGCTGCCCCGCGGTCCTCTGCGACCCCGTCCCGGGTGCCGGTCCTCGCCGTTTCCTCCGGTTTCCCACCGCGTCTTGCGTGGACAGGGTCCCTTGAATCCTCAGCGTCTGTTTTCATCATTCATTCAACATATATCCTCTGACTCTGCGCATTCTGTGGGTGCTGAGTACCCAGAGGTGAGCACACAGGTGTGGCTCCATCCCGATGGTGCTGATACGGGACTCTGAGTTCGTCGCTGGGTCTCTTCCAAGTTCTTTACTCTTTTATCTTCCAGTTTTTATTGTTGCAGGTGAGAAGCCCGATGCCTGCCTGATTCTTAGCTCCTTCTCTCTAGTTTTTCTTTCTGAAAGTCGGTGTGGTTTTTAATTTAACTGAAGTACAGGGTTTTACTTTTCACTATTCCTTGGGGCATTCGGAGCCACTTGAGAGTCTGAAGTGTTTCTTCAGCTTGGCAGCAGACGTCTCTTTGGTTTCCTCCCTCCGTCTTCTGTGTGAATGTTGGATCTCCGTACTCCTGTCCTCCGCCTCCCCCGCCCTGCACCTCCTTTTGCTCCACTGCAAGCGGGGTCGCGGGTGCTTTGTCCATTCAAGTCCGTTGTGCAATGTGGCCCTTCCACCGAGTGTTTTTCTTTTTCTTTTTCTTTCGGCAGGGGAGGAATCTTTGATTTTCCAGAACTGTCTTGTCCTCTGTATAGTGACCTTTTTATATTTTGTGGATGCCGTCCCTTCTCGCTTGCTGTTTAAGATTCCAGTTGGATTTTTTACTGTTTTATTTCCTTCATCAGTGATGCTTCAGGTCACTTGTTCTGCTTCTGTGACTTGGCGTCTTTCTTTCAGATAGTTAGTTTTTTCCAAATACCTGGTGATCCTTGGTTGGTCGTTCATTCATCGATTAGGTAAAGCATTGGCCAGTATCGGTTACTGGTGAGAGCGTCCTCAGCAGTGGTTGCTCGTGGCGCTGCCCGCGGTCTTTCCAGCTCCCGAGGAAAGGAAGAGACGAGTGTGGTAGGAGATTTTGCTGCTGCATTGAGCTACGTTAGAAAGTTCTGTCTTTCCTCTCCGATTCTGGCACCCACGCGAAGGGGCCGTCACGGTAGGCCTCCCGTGTCGGAGGGCGGTCCTTACCAGCTGTGCTTGGGGCACAGATAGCAAGAATTTCTGGGGAAAAACGCTGCCGTGCGTACCGTGTCCCGGAGAACTGCGCCTCGGTCCAGCAGCTCGTCCTCTGAGCTCCGCCAGGACGCGGCGCGCAGGCTGGCGCCGACACCGGACTCGCCGTGAGCGAGCAGGCAACCGCGGCTCGGCGGGGAGTCCTCGTAGTACGGGACGTGCCGCAAAAGCCCAAGATAGCTCTTCAGGGAATGATCGTTTTAGTCTTGTGCAGTGTCCGTTTCCTTTTAACACACTCGACCTTTTTAAATGAAAGGCAGTTGAATTTATGGAAAGATTCAGACTTGTCAAAGTGAAAAAGGTAGATATTTCAAAGAATCTATGGTTTGGGATCTTTATTTTAAGTGAAAGAAGCCGTTGACCTTATACACATAGCCACTTGTGTAAAACGTGTTTTTATTTTAAATTAGAATATGTCTTTAAATGCTTTTCAGTGTCGCTCTATACTTGACTACTTTTGTTATTCCTAATGCATCTATTAAGTTGAATTAGTCAAAATTGCCTCTTTTTAAGAAGCTGATAAATATTTATCAAATCCAAGCTGGATTTAAAAGTAAATGTTTCCGCTTTCGTAAGTTCTCCGTTAGTGGAGCCGCAGTGACAGGCGCGCCATAGTTTGGTCCCTGTCCTCTCGTGTACTCGGCGTGTGCCTGTCTGTGTAGCACCGGCCAATTCGTTTTCCTTTTCAGAATGGGACAACAGAAGAAGTGACTTCAGAAGAGGAGGAAGAGGAAGAGATGGCTGAAGTAGGTATTTTATATAAGAACGTTTATGACTGTCTTCATTTCCGAAAATTTTCGTAATTCCCTAATCTCCTTTATAAACCAATGTGAATGTGGAGGAATGAAAAGCACACTGTATGTAGAATTAAATATAATTTTTAAAATCCGACATTACCTCTAATTAATGGTATGCTTTTGAGCAAATTGTTGATCAGATCTCCTTGGATTTGATTTTCTGGAAAATAGGAGCTCTTAACATTTAGCAATAAGATTCTGTTTATCTTTTATAGTAATAAGTATCTAACCCGTATTCGGTTACTTTTAAGGAAAAACAACTACTGAGTTTCAAAATTTGTGTGTTTTAACAAAAGGAATTTGAGACCATTTCAGGGATTGCTCACCGGAAATAATAAAACTCTCATGTTGAAAAGTTATCCAAGAATTTCGTGGAGTAGATTCCAAAGGCAGTGAACTTAGGCTGGCTTAGTTGCCAGTCATCGACACAATTTTAGAAGTTTTCAGGCTCGGAAGGTTTGTATTTAAATTCAGACTTCAGAATGAAGATCTGCATGTCTACATCGATCAGATAAAAAGGTATATGAGTTCCATAGTCTTGGTTTTAAAACATTTTTCTTTTTTGGACCCTAGGATTAATTCAGGTTATTTACCTTACTTTCTTGATTTGGAGAAATTTAAATCTAAAATACACTTCTCAGAGTGCCTGAGAACCAAAGAAGTTGTTGTGGGTTTGTTTTTGAATCTGTCCAGTTAGAATGACTTTTTTTGTGACAGAGAGTTTGTTTTTAATGTTTTCACGCAGTTTAACACGGGCGGAAACAGTAAACATATCTCCCGGGCCCAGGGTGCGGGGAAGTAGACAAAGAGCTCGTGCACCTTCTCTTCCCTCACAAAGTCACAGGAAGAAGGGACAGACCGTTGAGGGGAGTCTGGTCAGGTGGGAGACCAGACTTCGGCGATGTCAGGTTAGGACGGGTGAAGAAATGTTCCGCGCAACTGAAATGATGTGGTAAAGAAGGCCCAGGATAAGCAGGGTTGGGCCTGGTTAGTGCTTGGATGGGAGACCGCCTATGAAGACCAGGAGCTGTAGGCGTAAAAATAAAAATATAAGGGATCATAAGCTGACAAGGCCTTCGCAGTCTGTGAGGTCAACCAAGGGTTGCCTCGGCTAAAAAAATAAAAAAAAATTAATGAAATCCCGAGAGAGCCCAGGGCACGGGTCGTCTGGGCATCTGGATGTCGTTTTTCTGGGAGAAGAAGATTGATGTATTGCTGTCATGGAAGAAGCAAGGCTGGTTGACTAGAAGAGGCAGTTGGCTCAGTCTTGAATCGGGGACAGACTTGTTTCTCTTGGGTGTGATCGTCGAGGGGAAGGCCTTATGCAGAGAATGGTGTGTTGGGGATGTTGTTTTAAAAGGTGACGATGATGACTTTTGTTCCGTGCTGGTTAACACACAAGTGGAGCAGGTCCGTGGACAAGAGTGTGACGGGTTCAAGGTGTTGGAAGAGGTGCTTCAGGTGTGAGAAGGAGATCAGGGTTGACAGGTGCAAACCGGGGGAGGGGGCCCGAGGGAGCCCCAGGAAACCCATGCAGGGCAAAGGCCGTCGAGTCTGGGCGGAGGGGTCGTCAGCCTGGTCTAGAAATCACGCGGACCGGTCAGCTTGGAAGCGTGGACACAGCATGTTGAGCCACCGGAGCAGAGACCCAGCAGTTCGGGGTCTCGGTGCCGTGATGTGAAACTGTTTCAGAAGTCCCTCTTAATCGGAAATTTAAACGATGGCTGTTTGGTGACAGTTGTGACTTTGTAAGGCCATTAAATATGCTTTACTCGGATCATAATTTCTAAACAACATATATCAAAGGAGAGAACCTTTTGAATGGAATGTGAAGGCTTTTTACCCCCTCCCCGTAGAATACATGTATTTTCCCTTTTCTGTTACCTATCAAGTCAAGAATAATTTAACTTTGGGCAAAGGCTTGAGTAAGCTAATATTTTTCTAATTTTTGTAGGATATAGAAGACTTGGATCACTATGAGATGAAAGAAGAAGAGCCTATTAGTGGGAAGAAGTCAGAGGATGAAGGAATTGAAAAAGAAAATTTGGCAATATTAGAGAAAATTAGGAAGACTCAAAGGCAAGACCATCTAAATGTATGTGTAAATATCTAGGACCTGGACTTTTGTGGTTAAGTAACGTAATTTTAGGTAATAATATAAATATAGGGAAATTCATTAAGATGCCAATCTCGGGACCCCCCTCCCTCATTTTTGGTCGTTGGTTCAGCCGCACGGTTTGTCGTCCCAGTCTTTTTATTTATCTGTTTATTTTACCGTTCGCGTCTACCGACGGCGCCTTCTTCGCTCTGCACCCGCCTTTTGCATCCCGGAACCATGTCCTGTTCACTTTCAAGCCGGTTTCCGCCACTTTCGCCCTCCTCTTTGGGGATCTGTGTATGTAAATCGAGTCTCTCCTACAAAGTGCCATTCACATTCTTCTTCCTGAAGCTGCCCATCAGGTTCCTCCTGTTGTGACCAAACCAAAGTTAACTTTTCTTTTGACTTAATGCCTCTTTATAAGAAGTGGCATGGGGCAGTGAAGGTTGGTGGCAGACACAGCTGAGCAGCTTCAGTTTCCTCAGCTCTATGCTGTGAAGAATGAATGAGAATGGTGTGTACAGCGTGCCCAGACAGAGCGGGAGACGGGGCACGAGGGTCTGGCTGAGTAACCGCACGCTCACCACCTACTGCCTCGTGTTAGGGCTGCCCGTCACCCCCATGTGACATCTGGGGCCCCGTTCCTTCGTCCTGGGCACAGGTCTCAAGCCCGGCGGATGCACTGTCCCGCAGGGCGACACCAGGAGCTGCAGGGCGGGTATTGGGAAGCATCTGTACCTTCCTCCCTCCCCGTCGCTGCGGCCTGCCGCTGCTCTAAAAAATAAGTTATCTGAAACTTAAATGATGGCGTTGGAAACAGACACATAGGAGTTCTAGGCTGTGCAGGAGCCATGGTGATCTGGACATATCGGTTAGACCTTTTTCCCCAGATGATAAGAAATAGTACATGATCCAGGCTTGTCCCCAATTTTACAGTCCTCTTGAAACTTCATGACCTTTGATTTAATTGAACTTAATTTTTTTGACTTCTTAAAATGTTAAGTGGTGATCTGTTTTCAAAATCTCATCGTAAGTGTTTATTTCGGGTTCGAATACCTTAAGTCTTTAGTTTTTTGACTCAGTAGGTCTTGGTAAATGGCACGTTTCTGTTTCAGGGTGCCGTGTCGGGATCCGTGCAGGCTTCAGATAGACTCATGAAAGAGCTCAGGGACATATACAGATCGCAGAGTTACAAAACAGGTAAGGCCCGCCGGGTCTCTGCTGCCTCTCTTGTCTTTATGCTCTCTTCAGCTTTCAGGTAGTAAAGTTCATTTCTCATAAAATCAATGGACAGAAACAGAAATGTTTATTAATTTTATTTTAGGGACGTGAAATGCAAATGTAGTTAAATTATCAAAAGATGTGGGAGATAAGATGGGATGCGTTTACAGCGGTCCCCCGTTATCCGCTATTTTGCTTTCCGCGGTTTCAGTTATCCACGGTCAACTGTGTCCCAAAAATATTAAATGGAACATTCGAGAAGTAAACGATACCTAAGTTTTCAATTGTATGCCGTTCTGAGTAGTGTGGTGGAATCTCGTGCCCTCCTACTCCGTCCTTCCCTGAACACGAATCATCCCTTTATCCAGCGTGTCCGTACTGCACATGCCCCCTGCCCACTGGCCACTCAGCTGTCGTCTCGGTGATTAGACCACATGAGTGAGACACGTTCACGTAACTTTTGTTAGACTGTGTTGTTATAGTCCATTATATTATATGATCCATTTAGAAATTCTCAGAGTGATCAAATTTAAATCCTTAGAGCTTACTTAAAAGCAAAAAATAAGCAAAAAGAAAAAAAAGTGCTCTATAGCGTACAATATAAGCCAAACTTATTTCTGAGTTATTAGAAGTTTCGGTGTCCTAATAGTTTTTCTTACAAGAAGTCTAAAACTTCACGTGTAGAAACCTAACAGCATGTAGTTAAATATTTGAATACTAACATCTTTAAATGTTAAATAATCATTTGGTTTTTACAGCATTGTTTGCAGTAGCAAAAAATCAGATATAGGGTGGAATTGGTCCAATTATGGTATATCCATAAAATAAAATAATTACTACAGAATTATCGTGAAGATAGAGAATAGGTTGCTATGTACTAAGTTGGAGAGATGCCCCAGAAAGTCGAAGACACTCTATGTAGAGGGATTCCATTTTTCCAAAAACGTTTGCACAGGCATAGATGAAAAGTCGTAAGTACATGTGATTTCGCATCGTTTTTTCTCCTCCTCAGAGACAGTGGTAAATATTTTTTCAGCTCGTTAAAGAAGCCGCTTCATCCACGGCTCTAATTATCTGTGAAGGGCGTAAGATACTCAGCTTCGGTGGCAAATATTTACAATGTAGCTCAGTTTTGTGTTTTAATAGCAAAATTTCTAGCTTTTGGTGGTTATGTAGTGTATACATTTCCAGCAGAGTAATAGTTATAAGATTAACCGAAGAGTAACTAACACGCCCTGTATCTTTACAGGGATTTATTCAGTGGAACTCATAAATGACAGTTTATATGACTGGCATGTTAAACTGCAGAAGTAAGTGGCCTTTTTTAAGCTAACCCACCCTTTGTAAGGTTGTCATGGGAGACTATCACAGTGGAGATTTTTTCCCCCCTGAATCTGATACCTTTATACTATGGCTTTTACTTAGAACTTTAGACCCTGTTTCTGTAATAGTTCTCAGGGTGTTAAAATGAGCTGTTTCTTAGGCTTAATAATAAGTAAACTGAGAAAGAGGAAGGAGAAAAAGGACCAGCTGTGGGATAAAGTATTTCATGGAGTTAGACAAGTGGGGAAACAAAAACTATAGAAACAAAAGCGTCTTTAATAACTTGGTGAGATTGACTGTGATAACCAGTTTGTATTTGAAATACGGGATTTGAGTAGGGTGTGAATATATAGAACATTTGTTGGACAAATTAACTTTCGTTAGTGATTTCACTTTCTCCAGTCTTGTCCATGGTAATTTCCTTTCCTTGAACCCCTTATCTAATAATACAATTTTAGAGACAATTTTATGACCATTTCCTTTAGGATGACTGCTAACTTTGAATCCTTAAGAGAATAGATTTAGAATACTGTGGTCTTTTTGTGAACATTTAGTCCCAGGGGTTGGAGGCTGTAGTAATTTGTTTTTCCAGGGACCACAGAGTAGTTTAGATGTTCTCTGTTTGTAACTTGTCCCAGGGGCTCTGTTTCAGCTCTTGGGCTGGTCCGTTTTTGAGCTTAGTACGAAAAAAATCTCTGACTTTCTGCTTTTTGTAATTTGTAGGGTCGATCCTGATAGTCCTCTGCACAGTGATCTTCAGATATTAAAAGAGAAAGAAGGCATAGAATATATTTTGCTTAACTTTTCCTTTAAGGTAAGAAAATTGTAGGAGGACTCCATATGCTTCTAGTGGGAATGTATATTTGTACACTTGCTTTGGAGGACGATGGGTAATTACTTGGTAACATAGAAGACCGTCGTTACCTGTGGTTCAAGAATTCTCCTAGGTCTGCACCTGGACGACATGAGTGTTTGGGTGACGAGGAGACATACAAGGATGTTCAGAGCAGCACTGTTCATCGTAGCCTCAAGTAAAAATAAGGGTCTGTTGCAACAGAAGGGAGGAACACGTTTTGGACGATTTCACTTACATAAAGCTCGAAGTAGGTAAAACTAAATTACGTTGTTCAGGGCACGCATGCTCAGTGGTGGAGGCAGTGCCGCCGCGCAGTGGGTGAAAACTGGTCCTTGGAGTGAACTACTTTTAGGCAATGGGCTGTGGCCCTCCAAGGGGCTGTGATACATAAACAGATGCACGATGTTTAGTGGCCTGAAAATTCCGTGGAGCGGGTGGAGTGAGGGAAAATTTTCTAGAAAGACTTCTTAGTGGGACGAAAATGAAAGGAAGCCCCAGGAACTGATTTTTAGATTCACACTTGGGCAACAAAACTATGAAGAAAGGCAAAGGTTTGATTATCATACGGTTTTGGATCTAGGGGAGAGGGACGGGGTGGCTTCTTGTGTCTTGACCGGGGTGGTCACATGGCCCGTGTTTCACACACTGTAATGACGTACCTTTGTATTTTATGCACTTTTCTGACTTCATGTGCTATATTTAATAAAGTATTTTTTAAGATGCTAAAAAGTAAAGGTTAAAGAAGAATAGCAACGGAATGTAGATAAAATGGCAGAGTTTAATATGGAATCTGATTAAGTATAGCAGTTTTAAATTCTTTTTTAAAAAATACCAGTAAGGGTTTCTGAGGGGTCATGTTTGAATTGCAGGGAGCTTCTTTTTGACCTTTTTTTTTTTTAAATTGAGAAGAAAAATTTGTGCAACAATCGTGTAGCAATGCAGATACATATTGTAGAAATTTAACATCTGTTTTAGCCATCAGAAATGTGCTTTTTATTTCCACTCCTATTAGGATTGAATTTTCATAGTTTATAGCTTCCTCAGAATCTTATTTGAGGAGGGGTACAGGTGGGGAATTGAAGTAAGTTATTGGAATTGTGCTGCTTATTCTCTAAGTTAACTATTTTTGTGTTCCTAGGAGCTAACTGGATGAAACATGTTGTGTAGCTCCCTTCCCTCACACTGGCTTTATGGGTCGTTTCTTGTTTCTTTACCCCCTTTTATCTGAACGTAGAAAGTTGGAGGTGATGCTCTTAGCCCCCTGACATCTTTCTCGGAGGTAACATGCTGGTTCCCCACCTGCTGCTGCGGGGAGGTGAGGGGCGGCCTCGGCCTGGCCACCAAGGAGCGGACCTTGCACTCTCGGCCACCTTGGCTACTGTCTTTGCTTCAGCTCTTCAGGAGAAAAATCTCTTCTTCTGGAAACCTCAGTTTCCAGGCCCGAGAATTGTGCTCGGTCGCCCGAGATTTAGCCGAGGGTGCTTTTCCCTCGTCTTCTCTTCGCGTCTTTTTATGAAGTCCGGCGATCTTGATGGTTTAATTGGAGCACTTCGTGTGTTTGTTACCATTTTGAAATCTGGGTTGAACTGCACCGTATCATAGCTGCTTTCTGTTTGTCCTCTGTCTCCTTGCTCCTTTTCTTGTTCTTCTGGGTTTCTCTCTATTCCTCCAGTTTCCCCTCTCTGTTAGCTTGGTAATCGTACGTTCTTTACTCTTCTTTACTGCCTTACAGTTGCCACACACATCCTCAGCTTGTCCAAGTCAAACATAGATTTGTCCATTTATATTTTTCCTTTTCCTCATACATGCGAAGATCTGGGAACACATGCTCCCTGGCATAAGTGCGCCCGTTGTCATGCATTTTAGTTCTCTGTCTAAAACCTGACGCCCATCGTTTTGTAATTAGTCGGCGTGCATTTAGGTCTGCGCACATACTGGCCCTGTTCACGGCCTTTGTTCTCCAGGTTCCCGTTCACGATCATCTTTCTCCTGCCTCAGGAATATCCTGTGGTATTTCCTGCAGTGTGGGTCTGCTGGTAGGAAAATGTCTTTCCTTCGACTTAAGTTTTGGAAAGGATTTTCACTGGGTATAGATTTCGAGATCGGGAACCCCTTTCTTCAGCACCTCGAAGGTGTCGTTCCCTTAGCGTGGCTTCCACTGTTTGTCTTGATGCGTTTGTAGCGCTCACATCTCGTGCAGGCCTTTATCAGTTTTGGAAAATTCCCGTTCTCTTCGGATTTCGCTTCTGTCCCTTCTCTCTCCTCCTCTACACATGACACCTTCCAGCGCATTCCCCCGTGTCTCGCTTTCTGTGTTTTCTACCTTCTTCTGTCTCTTGGCTTCGTCCGGATGTTTTCTGACCATTTTCAGGTGCACCGAACTTCCCTTTTGCCAAGTCTCCCTGCGGTTAAACCGTGCATCAAGCTATGAATCTCGGTTATGGTATTTCTACGTCTCAGAATTTTCCTACAGTTGCTTTTTATTATTTTAGGTGTCTGCCAGGGTTTTCAGTCGCTTCTTGCACATAATCAGCATAGTTATTTTAAAATCTGTGTCTGACAACTGTATTATCTCCAGCCCTTGTGGTTTTGTGTCTGTCGTTTGCTTCTCGTTTTCTGACCGTGTTGTCGTTAGGCCTCATGCAACTGTTATTTTAGCGATAAGCACAATGCACGAAGGCCCGAAGGGCTGGTTTGAAGCTTTGGATGCTGCTCTTTTCCAGAGATGACTCATATGTGGCCTGTCAGGCGCCTGGGCACCGGCAGCCCCGGGTCACTGAGTCACACGGGGGTTGAGATGATGTGGAGCCGGGCAGCGCTCCCTGTCAGCCGGGGCACTTTGCAGTGTGTGCTTCCGGGCCCCAGCTAAAGCGCGGGGCGGAGGGGGCCTCCCCTCCGCGGACACCGAGTTCCAGGCTTGTTTTTACCGCCCTGCCCAGTGACCTGTGAGCACCACTCAGCTGCCGAACCTCCTGTCTTCCTCTTCTGTCATGGAAAGAAGACCCGGGGGTGAACAGGGCCCTGCTCTCCGGGGCTCCTTTTTCTTCCTCCTCTTGGCTCTGTAACGGTTACGTTTTGCCACCTTTTCTAGTTCTCAGCAGGAGGATTGATCCAAAGTACCTGGGCTGTCATTACCGGGCCGTTGCTTTATGTGGTTCTGTTGTTAGGGGGACCCTTCATGTAGTCCATGAATTCACCACATCATGGCTGTCTTTGGGCCTGATCTTAACTTCATTTTTATCTGCTTTGTTTTTTATTTCATTTTATTTTTTTGGGACGCCTTTCACTTTTATGACCCTCCTTCAGCGTCAGGTAATAAGAGTACACATTCCTTATAGACTATTTTCAAATGTCCTAAATGTACTACGAAGGCTGTTATTGCCATTAAACGTGCTTGTTTGCTTTTCAGGATAACTTCCCGTTTGATCCTCCGTTTGTTCGAGTGGTGTTGCCTGTTCTCTCGGGAGGGTAAGTTTAGTGATGATTTTCTTTGACAGTGCGTGTCAGAGTCTTTTGGAAAGCTAGTTAGATGCTGGGAGGCCGCGAATGCTGGGCTTCACCCCGAAGTTTCTGGCCGAGTGGGTCTCGAGGTGCGGGGGCGGCTGGGAACGTGCATTTCTAAGACAGTGTCAGGCGAAGCCGATGTTGCTAGTCTGGGGATCACGGTTTGAGAACCACTGTTATAAACCCTTATGTTGTTTATAGGTAGAGTTTTTAATGGTCTCTATTTCAGTACATTTTACTGTGAAAAACCTAATGTCTTTAAAATATAAATTGTGTTTGAGTGCTTAGGGAAATTTAGGGTCAGAAAGTGATTCCCACGGGCCCATGATCCTAGGAAAAGTCACAGGCAGTCTCATGGGCCTCGAGCTGGCCGTGGAGTCTCCTCGGAAGGTGGTCCTTACAGTTGGGTGGAGTCACATGGTAATTGTCCTGCATTTTCCTCGCTCGTGTTGCTTTTTATGGTCAGAACTCATAGGAAGGGTGGGAAAAGACCGGAATTCGTACCTAGATTAGTGGGAGGCGTCCTGCGGGCCCTCCAAGTGGGAGCAGTTGAACTCCTTTGAGAATTTGAAGTGCTCAGCTGGCCAATTCCACTTTATGAGTTAATCCATATTATGGTGGTTAAAATCTAGAAACATTCAGTGCTTACTTTGATCATCTCTTTTGTTGATATAATAATAGTTTCACTGAGATTAAAAAATAAAGGCAGCTGCAAATGAATGAGGAAAGCATTTGGGACAAGCAAATAAGAGACAGTTGCTTGAAGTCTCCAGGATGGGGTGTTATTGAATACTTTCCATCACTGAATAATTTCCACTGTAACTATTACTATTCATGGTAATGGTCTACAGTAGAAGTTTTTAGATTTCTTACTGCTCTGTAAAATAACTTAGTTTAGTCAACATGAGGATGCATTTGGGTGGCTGGAATGCGGAGTCCTCAGGCTAGGTGGTCTAGGCAGGTTTCATGAGGCGGGGGCGGTGTGGAGTTCGGGAGAGGAGGCAGCGGACAGAATTTCTAGGACAGGAAAGGCGGAGTCCTAGACGACGGGAAAACATTGTGGTGGACTCAGTGTTCACATGGACCTCATCAGTGGTCTGCAGCTTAGGTGTTTCTATAGTTATCATTCTCTTTATTTTAAGGCATCTATTTAATGTATTTAGAGGTTTAAAATAACTTTAAAGGAGGAAATTGTTTTGAGAAAGTGTCACAAGGTGGAAGGATCTTGATCTAAAGAATGACTTCCTAAGAGATCTGGGAATCCCCAGACGTCTTTGGTTTCGAGAACAGTCCTCAGCACGAGCGAGAGGAATCGAGGTGTCCTGGAGAGGGGCTCCGTGGCCAGACTGTGTGACCCTCACAGCAGAGCGGAGAGAAACAACTGAAGCCATCGTGGCAGATGTTCATTATTCCAGCTGTGGTGCAGTCATTGCCCGCGTTGGAGGAAAACCCTTGGCTGCGTGACACGATGGCAGAGAAATTTTTGGGTGGATAAACACTCGAATGCCATGTAGGGAAACTGAGTCTCCAGCCCCATTCCCTGCAGTACTTAAGGATGAGTTCTTAGCATCTGGATCTTAAAAGTCTGAGTATTCTGTTACTAAGAGTACTTTTTAAAAAAATTGACTGAATTAGAACAATGACATTAGAATTTTTAAATTACCTATAACAGTCCTGTAACCCTAATTAATAGCTGTTTTCATTTTTCTGTGTTATCTTCTAATCTTTACAAGTATGAATACTTTCTTAGTAATGGTACTTCAAAAATTAACAAGAGATACTGAAATCTAGAGAATTTTGTATCATTCCTGTTTTCTGTTTAAGGTATGTGTTGGGTGGCGGTGCATTATGTATGGAACTTCTCACAAAACAGGTGACTATTTTTTTATGGTACTCATATTTGTCAGCTCCCATAGAGTGTTTTGATTTATGTAAGTTAGATTATGAGTGGAAAATCTTTTTTTAACAGCACCTACTTAAAAATTTATTATCTTTTAATAGCACCTACTTGACATAATGAAAAAGCTACGTAAAATAAATCAGTCAAATAACATTGTACTTTGTGCTTAATCTGTGCTAGGAGAGGCAGAAAGTGATGTTTATTTAAAGTTATAACTTGCTCACGTTTTGCATTTAGAACAGGTGTGTGTGTGTGTGTGTGTGTGTGTGTGTGTGTGTGTGAGAGAGAGAAAGTTTGGAAATGGTCCAACTTTAGATTTCTTGACTACAGACTCCTTACTGTTAATTGCTGCTGTCGAGCTGTTACATGCCGTTTTGTGACACTTTCCTAAGTGGGAATCGCGAATTTCATTGTCTCTTCCCCCCGTAGGGCTGGAGCAGCGCCTACTCCATAGAGTCGGTCATCATGCAGATCAATGCCACCTTAGTCAAAGGCAAAGCCAGAGTGCAGTTTGGAGCAAACAAGGTACTTTCATTACAAATGTCACATGAACGATAAGATATAGTTCCTGTTATCTTATGAGGCTTCTTCCTGTTCTCTTATTTTAGTCTTTGTTATTTTTACTGTAAACATGTCTAGAATTTGGATTTTGTTATTGGGATATATATATATATGTAGTTAATTCCCAATGAGCATTTTATGTGCTGGGCTCTAATCTAAACTTTTTATTTGTCTTAATTTTTTCAATCCTCTTAATAACCTTGAGTAGCTACTCTTATTATCCTCATTTTGTAGATGAGGAAACTGGAGCACACAGAAGCGAGGCAGCTTGTCTAAAGTCACAGGTGGCGGAGCCAGGACTGGAACCAGACAGTCTGGCGTTAGCCCTGTTCCTGGCCTACAGGATCCCTTGGTGATCCCATTCCCCTGAGCCATGTGGCTTTTGTTTCCCTTTCAGGGAAGGGGGCTTGCTGCCTAGACTAAGCGGCCCAGGCTTCACTTCATAGACAAGCAAGGCCGGGGAGCCGAATCTGAGACCCTCGCATGACCCTGAGATTTTCCACGGTTAGGGGACAAAAGTGGTCTCCTGCTGGCTGTGTCCATGTTCTCATCAGAACCAGACACAGACTCTTTAGAGGCACGCATTTCTCATGTAAGCCTGCAGGATCCCCAGAGATTAAGAGCATGCGAATACGAATTCACGGTGACAGATCACAAGCACACGGCGGGCAAGCCAGCACACGAGAGCTGGCAAACACAACGAAGAAGAGATGTTTAGTCCCGAAGACTTGAAGTTTTAGAATGATCAGATACAGAATGGAGACTTAGATATTAGAATTGTGAGAAAATGAATATATGTAAAATCTACAGAAAAAAGAATAATAAACTTGAGCAAACAATAAGACCATCAGGAATGATGAGACTGATATGAAAAAGAATGAAATAGAATTTATAGAAATAAAAAATAGGATTGTTGAAATGAGAAACTCAATAAATGGGTTAGACATCAGAAGAGAGAACCGATTAGAAGAAACAGCCGAGCAGGTTGCAGAGAGGCGTGGGAAAGACAACGTGGCAGGAGCTACGCAGCGGGTATCAGAGCAACGTCTGGAATATGTCTTGTTGGGATCTCAGGAGGAGATAATAAAACTATATTAAAAAGTGAGAGAGAGAGAAATCAGAAAGTCAGGTGATAGAAGCCAGTCCGAATAAATCAGCCACAGTAGATGTAAATGAGATGTAGCTGTCGCGTCAAACAAAATGTGATTTTGGAGCAGAAAGCATTAATGACTACTTTAATGATAAACATCTAAGTTAACCAGGAGGGTATAATTTTTTACTTTCTGCACCTATTAAAATAGTCTGAAAATACAGATTAAAAACTGATAGAACTACAAGGAAAAATTGACAAATTCACCATTATAGCGGGAGATTTTAATGTACCTGCTCATCGTAAGTTAAGCAGACGTGTCAAATATGTAGAAGATTTGAATAACCAATTAACAGGCTTGGTCTAATGGACAAATATAGAACTCTGTACCCAATAATTAGATAACTACATATCCTTCCCAAACATATGGAAAAAATGCCATCATAAATTAATTCATAAAGCAGGTAGGAATATTAGGAAATAATTGGTGCCATAGGGAACATATATTTTAAATATGATGCAGTTAAGCTTAGAAGACAATAATGAAAAGGTGAGTAAAAATCTACATGAAACTGGAAATTAAATGCACTTCTAAATCATGGTTAAAAAAAGTCATGAAAATTTAAAAATATTTGGAACTGAACCCCCCACTCGCTGCTTCTCCTCCATCCTTCTCCCGCTCTCTCCAAATGGTTGGAGGACAGGTAGGAAGGAGAGTTTCCACTTAGAATGTCTTAATACATTTTTTATTCTTGTGTTGCGTGAATTCATCTGCAAAAAAACTCTGTGGCATAATATAATAGGTGCGTACCACTGTGGAGACTGCTCATGACAGGTTAGTTGGAAGTTAAGGTGTGGTTCAGTTGTACTGAGGGGGACAAAATTAATCCCAATTTGGCTCCTTGAAAGAGGTTCTAAAACAGGACTGCTTTAGTTATGGCTTGGTGCCACTTACGGCCGTTCTTTAGATTTTTAACTCAAAATGTCATTCATTTATATGTGTAGTCCTTAGAGATTAATATATTTCGGATACAAGTCAGGAGGAAGAGAGTTTGAGATCCACTTAGGTCCCAAGAGCATCCTTGAACTGATTCATCGTGTGGAGAGGGACTTCAAACTGTAAGGCCTCGCATTCGTCCAGTGGGAGGAGAACTTACAAAAAATGAACTGTGAAGCTTTTAGATTTTTATTGGAGTACAGTTGTGGTTTTGTTACCCTTCTAAAATAGTAAGGAATAATGAAATTGAGAAATGAGGGCAGTCACTTAAAATTCTTTTTGAGATTAGAAATATAATTGCCATGTGCTCTAGTACAGTGGTGACACATCCATAAGTCGTTTGTCATGCTTCTCATCTACTTAAGAGTTTTGATTTAAAATGTATAATTCTCTTTCAGAATCAGTATAATCTAGCAAGAGCCCAACAATCTTATAATTCCATTGTGCAGATACACGAGAAAAATGGTATGTTTAATTCAATATGTATTTATTGGTATTTATGAAGTTTTACCTAATTTACTCTTGATATTTATCCTGCTTTATTTTCATTTTCGCTCTAATTTCTTATAAAGTACAGTTACAACTGTGAAATGAATTAACTTGAGGGTAAACACACTACTTCATTCAAAATGTGTCCTAAATACTTAGCTGAAGCATCTCTGAGTCAGGATCAAGGTTTTTGAGTAGATTAATGAATTAATCATTTTATTTGCTTGAAATACACAGTATTAAGATAGGAACGGAGTGAAGGTCACTCTGCAAGTGGCGCTTCTTGTTAACACTGAGTCATGCCATCGAGATCCTGAGCCGGCTGTTTGTGAAGCATCTTCAAACTTCTTAACGTTTTTTGACAGTCGTACACATTTATCTAGTCAAGGAAAACAATTCTAATTTCAGTATCCACTTAAGAGTATCTGAATTGCAAATTTTAAAAAATCTTGAAATCTCTTTCGTAAACCTAATGGCCTCATTTAAATTTTGCTTGAATTCACGGTGCACCTTTGGAGTTTTTGTCTCTGACAGTGAGGTAATAAAATAAGTAGACGTGGAATTAGAAGACCTGTTCTCACTGCTGTTTGTGTCACTATCTCCGTGGCCCTGAGCAAGTTCTTTTACTGCTCAGCCTCAGTTTCCTCGTTGCTCAAGTCGGCATGGTGTCTGTCTTGCCAAACGTGTGAGGAGGAGGAGGAGCGTGCATACTGTGGCACTTTATAACTGAGCGCTGATAGTAAGATACTCGTTGTAGCTGTGGTAGTGACGCTGGCACTTTTTTTCTGCAGAGTAAATAATAGAAATAGAAAGTAGCTTTCTTTCGAGGATATTTACAGTAAACTCTACCTTGCTAGAAATGTGATGACTTAAGATTTGTGTTTTGTGCTAACTTTTAATGACAAAGCAAACTTGTCACTTTTTCAGTGACTGCTTACTTCCGAAAGAATTGTACAGGCACAGCTCGGAGATATTTCGGTTTTGGTTCCCGACCACCGTAGGAAAGCGAGTGTTGCAGTACAGTGGGTTGTCATCTTTTTGCTGGTGGAAGTCTTGCCTTCAATTTGTGAAAAATGCAACATCTACGAAGCGCCGTAAGACGAGGCGTACTTCTGTTCAAAACAGTTTCAAGCTTCTGAATAAGGAAATGATCAAACTTGAGGCCAAGGCTGAGTTCTCATGATAATGGTCCCCAGCACCCTAAATTAGCAGACCGGAAGGCGCCCCGCGACCTCGCGACCTCGCGGGTGCTCCGCCAGCCGTGGCGTGCTCGTCCCGTTCCATGGCAGCGCCATGCCAGACACAGCCTAGTCCTGTTCGCTCAGAGCTTAGGTTTTTGTCGAGTCTGGAAACAATCAGATTTTTCTTCTCTCTCATCTATTTCTAAAACAAACATTGTAGTCAGCATTCAAAAATACTCATGGCAAGTGCTGTATTTGAGAGTGCGTGGTGTGCGTGAGTTTAGCTGTGGGGGCAGATGCACGATCGGGAGATGGAGTCTGGTTTGGCTTCTGCTGCGAACTGATCTTAGGCATAGTCAGCCACCTGCCGACGTGGCTTCCTCGCTAGTGAAGTGACATCGTTGCACTGATGAGTCCAAGTTCCTCTTATTCTAAAATGCCAGGATTCCATTGGGGGAAAAGTTATTTTCAGTGAGGTTTACTTTTAAATACAGAATTGAAATGGAATAGAAAACTCAGCTTGTAGTCTAATATTCTACATGTCATCTTTAGCTAGAAATGCCATTAATGTAGAGATCTTCTGTTGAAAATTCGAGTACCATTTATTCATAGAAAATAACTTTATACAGTCAGTCCCCAACTTAGGATGGTTTGCCTTAGGATTTTTTGACCTTGCAATGATGCGGAAGCGATACTCCGTAGAAACCTCCCTTTCAGTTTGAATTTTGGTGTTTTCCTGGGCGAGCACACATGGCGCGGGCTCCGTGGTGACGCTGGGCAGTGGCAGCGAGCACAAGGGTCAGCGACCGCTGCTCTGCAGTGTGCTCGTTGCGTTAGATGATTCTGCCCGCCCGTGTGTGGGCTGATGCGCGTGCGAAGCGGGCACGTCGCCCCATCCTCAGTCACTGAGCATCTGTATCGTGAACGTTTCAAAATGCTTTGTTGGCAACATAAGTGTAAGTTTAATTTTTACAGGAGATTTAAGCATGAAACTTACGAGTAGAGAAAGTAGCTAACCTTAATAAAATGCCATTTCTCCTGGTTGGTGGAAGAATTAAAATATTTTGGAGGGGGGCTGAGCGCAAACAGTTCAGGGATTAAGAACTGCGGATCGGCAGTTAGAAAATAGTCGCGGGGATATAATCCGCAGCACTGGGAATGTGGTCAGCGACACCGTCATGACCGTACGGTGCCGGGCTTCCCGGGGGGTCGCTTCGCAAGTCATGTGAGTGTCTAAGCACGTTCTGCATCTGAGGCTAATATAATATTTAATGTCAACTGTAATCGAAAAGTAAAATTTAAAAAGTTAATACTGAAAGAATAGAATGAAAGTACGTTAACTTTCTTTTCCATTCTATTTCAGGCTGGTACACCCCTCCAAAGGAAGATGGCTAAGTGTGTTCGCTGTTGTGTGTTTGGACCAATGTTGCTTTAAAGAAAATCTTTCCAACATGCAGACACAAGCTTTGAGTGCCCCGTGACAGCAGTACCGAAGACGTTAGCTAATAGATTATTTTAGTGGATAATGTGTCAACCGACATCCTGTATAAGTTATAGCCTTTTCATTTTGCTCATTTTAGGTATCTTGGACTCAGCAGTGGGGCCTTTACTGTATCCTTCCTGATAAATACACATACTGGCCACTCCTTATCATCTCTTTTTCTTGAAAAGTGATATCTGTTAAGCAGGCAGGTTAGCATCAGGTCGCTGAAGTTGCGACTCTAAGGTAACTTTCCCACATTGACCTGTCGACGAGGACTTACAGTATATTGTTCCATTTAGAGCCAATAAAAGTTTAATCGACGTTTCATATCGGTTTAGAAGATTTCAGGTCATCTAAATCACAGCTTTTTCAGGTATAAACCATTTTATGATATTGCCAAAAGAATGACAGGATACTCAATAAACTGTTAAGCTTTTTTATGGCCACGTGAAGATATGAGCTGTTTCCTGAAGATACGCCCTTAACTGATTTGTGTTGTACTTTGTGGGCAAAGCGAAGCAAGGCTGGGCCGAGGAAGCGAGTGAGGCTTGTGAGTAGTAATTTGCACCGGGGCATCAGAGTCTTGCTGGACTGAATCTACTTCATATTGGTTCAATATTTCTTGTGAAGAAGAGCTGCAGTATAGATCTTGAAGTTATTTAAAAGACTAAGTCATTTTACATTTCCATTTATTAACGGGATGTTGCAATCGTTTGTAAACTAATAAACTTAAAAAGTGATTGGCACAGACTCCTTGAGCAAAAGCCGCACGGTTAAGTACAAAAAGATACCTAATTTGGAGACCTTTAAAATTTTGCTATGGTCGTAACAATGGCTTTTACCGAAAGACTAATAGGAAATCTACATGTGTGAATTCTTTTATAAAATCTGACTCAAATCAGTGTGCTCCATTTAATGCCTTACCCGAATCAGTCCTGTTTGATCGGTAATAGATTTTTTATATACCCGCGTTTGATTTAAAAGTAACTTCTAGTTATTAAGCACTTTTAAAATGAAATCCAGAAGCACAAACCAGTTACAAAGTTCAAAAGCGTTTCTTATGCACTTGCTTTAAGATTCAGTTTTTAACTTTGTAAACCACATCGGAGAAACTTGGCACTTCTGCTTTGTGTGGTTAAGAGGAAGGTAGAAATGATTTTCTGGCATTCTTGTCCACATGGTTAACGTTTGTTACACTTCTGATTGCTGGTTGCTCAGATAACTAGTGACAAGGCAGAATTCTTTAAAGCATTAAAGTTCCTTAAACGTAAGGCTAAATCTTGAATACATTATTGAATTCTTTAATATCCTGATGGCTAGCAGATTGACAGCTGCACATTTGGCAAGCTTTGTTTTTCGTTTGTTTTTTTTTTTTTGGATTTTAATTTTCATTGCAGATTTATTTGGCAATGTACAGTAAATTTTGTAAACTTGCATCAAGTTTATGAATAAAGAGTCATTTAAAAAATAACTGTCCTTTTCCCTCATAAGAGATACTCTTTGCTTCAGGTGTCTGTAGGCTCTGTGAAGTTTCTGGAATAGGATTATATACGGTGCAGTGGGGTGAGGAGAGGCTTGAGAGGAAGACAGGCAGACTGATTTAACAAGAGAAAACTAGAGACTCCATAAAGGGCACGTACAGGTGTGGTATACTCAGGTTTCCCTCAACCTTTTCCCTTTCCCGCACTCATTCTTTAATATAAATTCTTTGTGGCTCCTTAGTTTCTCGTTACAATAACCTGCTCCTCTTTCTGCACCCGTAGCCTCCTTAGACACACTCGTCAGGTTGTCTCACATACAAGAAGTGGGAATACTCCAGGCAGCAGGCGCTGTACCCCTGTGTTGATTTCATCTCTGGACTGGATGTTGTGTCTGGTTATGCAGTCATGTTACTCCATCCAGAAGTGGATGATGGCCATGTGTTCTACTGTCTGCTTAGGAGATCTTTAAAAACAACCGCCCCCCACTGCCCAGTGTGCTGCCCCCTCTTTTTTCAGCTGGAACTGGGGCCTGTGTCCACCCCTAAACTAATGGCTGGCGAAAAGAATGAAGCCATAATGCTTATTTTGAACCAGTGGTTCTCAACGTATGACCTGGGGAACCCTGGAGACCTCTGAGACCCTTTCAGAAGGTTTTTACAGTCAAAATTATTTTGCTAACACTAAAACATTGCTATTTTCACTCTCATTCTTTTAAGTGTACAGTCAAGTTTGCCAGAGGCCACACGATGTGATATTGCAGCAGAAGGAATTCAGAAGCCAATCCAGCTGCCTTCTCTATTAAGCCAGAAATTAGAGGTTTGCAAAATGGAAAGATGTCACTAATCACTGTTGGGTGGGGGGTGGAGGGGAGTGGGAGAGTTAGTTTTTCATAACAATGTTATTTTGTTAGTGTGTAATGGGTTTACTACTTTAGTATTAAAATGTTTTAATTTCAATATGGTAAATGTCAGAAATCGCCACGCACAGCTCTTCGGGGTTGTCAGTGTTTAAGAGTGGGAAGGAGTCCTGAGACCAGATTGCTTGAGACCCGGTCTAGACCAGTCAAGTTTACGCCCCAGAGTTGGGAGTCAAGTGAGGGCCCGGCCGGGAGGAACGGAGTTTGGGGTGCAGCCGTCCCTGCGGTGCTGAGCCTCCTTCCGCCCGTGCTTCTGGGCCTGAGCGCGCTGGGCCGCCCGGCTCTGATTCGGCAGGCCCGGCAGCACCACGCGGGTGGCCGAACGCAGTGGCGCCCAGGTGCGCCGATGCTACGCGGGCTCGGTGTGGACAGCAGACGGCGCCCCGGGCAATCTGGGCTCCTGACGGGAACGGGCACTGGGCTGTGACGACTGAGAAGCACGAGCCCGTCTCCGCGTCGGGAAGTCGCGAGGCGGACGCGGCGCGGCCCAGCGGGACCCGGCGCTTCCGGGAGCGCAACGTCCCGGCGCCGGAAGTCGGCCCCGCCCCCGCCGGCCGGAAGTGGCGCGCGCGCCTGCGCAGTGCGCGCTGCCCGGGGGCGCTCGCTGGCTCGTAACCGGTGGGAGCCGCCGTCCTGCCCCGGGGTCAGCCGGGGGATGGAGCCGGCGGGCGGCGGCGGCGGCTCGTCCGCGGACCCGCGGAGCGCATTCGTGCTGAGTAACCTGGCGGAGGTGGTGGAGCGTGTGCTCACCTTCCTGCCCGCCAAGGCGCTGCTGCGGGTGGCCGGGTGAGCGGCGGCGGCGGGCGCTTCCCGGGGGCCTGGGCGCGGCGCTGCGGGCGCGCGGGGCGGGGCGGGGGGGCGGGGGGCGCCCGCTCACGGTCCTCTGTGGTCGCGCCCCCAGCGTGAGCCGCCTGTGGCGGGACAGCGTCCGCAGAGTGCTGCGCGCCCAGCGCAGCGTGGCCTGGATCTCGGCGCGCGCGGCGGACGCCGGCCACCCGCTCGAGCACTGCTTGGTCCGCGCGGCGGCCGAGGAGCTGGAGGCAAGTAGAAGGCGGCGGGGCCCTGGCTGAATGTTTCTCCGATCTGCATCTTGCACATGGGCTTCTCCTTTAAAATTAGGGAGATATTCTCGTGGCATTAAAGGTTTTGTAAACACCGGCTCCGATGAGTGTACACTGTGAGGCGGTGCCATGCTTTTATTTGACCATTCTGCAAATGTTGGGCACCTATCCAGATTTTCACTGTCAGGATGACGCTCTGCAAGCCCTTTGAGCTGTTTCCCTTTGAACATACTAGCTGTGCAACTTTGAAAAAGCTACCTAGCCTCTCTGAGCCTCAGAAAATAATAATTTCTTTTATACCCTTATAGGGTTGTTGTGAGGGTTAAATATTGAAAAGGTAATGCATGTATCACATTACCTGCAGTAGCAGGAATGTAATGTTTTCAATAATTGAAATTATTAGTTCCATTACTAGTGTCATTATTAAAAATTCATATAGTCATGCACTTAAAGAAGTTTATGCATCGTAGTGTGCTGAGACAACATGGAACCCATGCATGCTGTTTTCTTTGTGTTTGCCAAATTATCTAGTGGACACAATACTCTTATAGCCATAAAGGAAGTTGATTTAATGTTTTTATTAAAAATATTTTAAAGTCCACTGAAATTTTTGTGAGACAACTTGCCCTTTGGAACTTCTCCAGATAGTGGAAGGAGGTTCTAGTTGTCTAATGTGTGCCTTGAGAATGTTTCATGATGAAGATTCTCGTCGTCACTGCTTCTTAGTGGGCACCGGGAAAGAGAACCGTAAAACCTCAGGGCTAGACTTCCGGTCTTTAAGTCTAGCGATTGTAAGGCCTCAACACGTTCAAGGGCTGTTCTGCAGGTTTGTGGCGGGGTCAGCACTAACACCTACATCTTTTAAATTCTCTCTCCTTTACTCACTACACCAGGAGTCATAAACTGAAATGACTCCAGAGGTGGGCAGGCAGCTCGGGCGGGTCAGGTGGCCACTGCAGCATCGTGGGCCGCGGCAGAGCCGGGGCAGTCTGCAGACTGCTCTCTCCTCCCCTCAGCCCGGCTGAGGCGGATGCAGTCTGAGTGCGGCCAAAATGTCTAGTGTTTCAAACGAATCTGGAGATCCACATTTTATGGAAATGTTTTGTGGAAGTTTAAATATTGCCAATCAAATTACATTCTTTGAAAATGACTTATGACCAAGGAAACTGTATCCATAGATCTTATCCAGCCCTGAGACCACCCCAGGCTCGTTCTCCTGTCTCGCCATCTTTTATGAGTCAGTCTATACGGAATCTACTCTGAAACATCTTAACATCCCACCAAATTCCAGTGGATCAACTTTTTTCCCCCATTTAACCAACATTGAGGTTTTGCTGGATGCTAACTATTTCATTCCATTCTGAGAGTAAAAAATTTTGAGAATAACCAGCTTAGAAGGAAAGATCCATTTACCCTTTTCATTTAATTCAGCCACTTGGCCATTTGTCTGTAATGGCAAATGTGGTGGAAAACATCAGTCCGAATGAGCCCAGCTCATAAGTGAAAGCGACTGGCGTGTAAGGGATGCTGCCTGCGAAGGCCAGGGGGCCCAGGAAAAGGTTTTGTGGAGAAGATGGCACTTCAGCTGGCTCTTGGGGGAAACCATCTTAAATCGGGAGGGAAAGGAAGAGAGCTGCAGCCGTGTATGGGAAGCCGTGTGTGTGTCTGGACCACCGTGAAAGGTCGCTGTGGGACTCTAGTCGGGAAAGTGGACATGAAGGTCCGGAGCGTTTGATAGGCAGAGGAGTGATGAGTGATACAGGCTCTACCTTCCCTCTGTTGCTGAGTTGTTTCTGTTACTGTAAAGCCTGTTCGGATAAAGCAAGGGGCGTTTTTTTGCCGGTCCTTAATGTTTTTGTTGAACTTCAGTTATTAGGAAGATGCATTTATCGAGTCAGGCCGGAATGAGTGTGACTCAAAGAAATAATAGATGTTTGACAAATGAGTGAGCTGAAATGAAAGCGTGAGTGAAAAATCAACAAGGAGTGGCGGACACAATGCCAGCAGACCCGAGGAGGGCGGGCCGCAGCCGTTGGACTAGGGTGAGAGCACTCCTGGATTTGCGTGCTCTAATTCCGATGAATTTTTCTTTGCAGAATGTTCACATCTTACCACAGACAGTTCTTTACATGGCTGATTCTGAAACTTTCATTAGTCTGGAGGAGTGTCGTGGCCACAAGAGAGGTGAATATCAAAAGCAAAAGGTTTGGGGTTTTTGTCTCCTGATGCGCCTTCTGTTTGGAGTTGACTGTGTCCTATCCTGAGGGTGACTCTGGGCCTACCCCTGGGGACGCATGGACTGATTGTCTTTCCGCCCTGAAGAGCTCTTCCTGCTTCAAAGGTTGGTTTCTGAACCTTGCCATGCAATTGAAAGAAATTCTTTAGACAGCTGTTTTTCTCATTTTGAAATACTTTAATCCTGCAGGCCCTTCTTCTGATTATTAAAACAGGACGTGTGTCCTTGGCCGTATAAGCCTCGCATCGTGTTGGACGATGGGCCCCATTTGCCAGAGTTACCTGTAGACACTGCGTTCTCGGCTCTGAGAGCAGCCGCAGTGCGGAGAGGGCACACTGAGGCCCAGCCTCAGACGTAGACGTCGGGCTGTCGTGTCATTTGGGCCCAGGTGACTGTGCGGGCAGTGTCATGGTGCTTTAATATCAGCCGAACAGACAGTAACAGTCGCGAGTCTGTCTGCAGTGGCTAAGTCAGTGTCATCGGAGCGCAAGCGGTATGTGAACGAAGCGGAAGGCAGATGGCTGATGCCGACGCGTAGATTCAGAATTTAAAGTAGAAAAGGGGCCCAGACCAGGAAAACATCTGTTTTCATCAAAACTCGACTTTTTCATAAAGCGTCTGGTGCAAAATGACTTAAACTTTATTCAGTGTTCGCCTTTCTTGCACACCGTCAAAGTTGACCTTAAATGGGTGCTGTTGAATAATTTTGCTACTCTGTTCTACAGCCAGGAAGAGAACTACTGTGGAGACAGCGTCTGCCCTGGAGAAGCTGTTCCCAAAACAGTGCCAGGTCCTAGGGATCGTGACCCCCGGGATTGTAGGTGAGAGGCGTGCGGACCCGCTGACTCCGTCATGGGCCCCGCCGACGGTGAATTACTCGTGGGCTGAAGCACATCCATATTTTTTCTCCGCCCGAAGCACAGCGAAGTCAGTCGTATTTACCACGGTGTCGAATTGGCTCGTACTGGTGTTCTTCAGGTTGCCGTGGCTGGCCCTTGGCGTCTCGGGGCTGTCCCTGCAGCCGTGTGCCGCACACGTGTCCCGGAGCCGTTCGTGGTGGGGAGGGTGGCCCTGCCCCCCTCCGGCCGCCTCTCTCCCTGTGGGCGCGGCGAGCTCCTCCGGGTGCTGCCCGGGGCGCCGAGGCGCGGAGCTTCGGCACCCGGTGGGATCCAGCCGCGCTGGCTGTGTCTGGCGGCCGCTCAGGCCTCCTCTCGTAGTGGCCTCGAGGCCCGTCGGTAAGGTGCGGGTGACGGCCCCGTCCTCGCAGGGCTGCGAGAGGAAAACGAGCCGCACCCGGGGAGCAGCGAGCTCGCGCTAGCCGTCAGCGCCGTGGCGCGGCTCGGGCCCGCCATCCGTGGCATCGCTGACCCCGTGGAGCGACTTCTGCACGTTAAGAGTCTCCTGCGGTGAAGGTTTACACATGCGTCTGCGCACATGTGTGGCCGATGGCGACTGTCGCCTCTCCAGCCATCAGCTCCCGCCCTGTGCTGTTCCGTCGGCCCCATCGCCAGATGTTTCATTTCTTGTTGGATTTAAAAAAAAGGATAGCTGTGACCATGGTTTGCTTTCAACTTTTGAATTTCCTTAAATGAGTGATCTAGTTTTTACTCTTACTACTTATCAACAAACGCGTCTGTAGACGCTGAGCTTTCATTTCTAAGATGGTTTTCTTAGGCCTCCCCTCCACACCCACCGCATCTTCCCCGGAGCCCGACCATGTCCTCCTCTTTCACATTTCAGCTGGGGGCAGAAGGGCGGGCGGCCTGGGCGACACTCCTGCCCTCCCCGACCCCAGCATGGGGGCGCAGGAACCTGCCTGCAGCCTCCCTTTGGTGTTCGCCTTGTTCCAAAGCAGTTTGACTTTGCACGTTTGATTTCCCGAAGCTCTGGTGATCTTGCTGTGGGGAGGACGTCGCCCAACTCCCTGCAGTCAGGACCTGTCCTGCGTCACCTTGGGCCCACTCCTCACCCTTCGAGCCGGCTCCACACGTGTCTCAATGAAACTGCCACCAAGGCAGCTGATCAGATTCCTTTTCCTTAGGCCACAGTTGAGTGGTTGTTTCTAGGATAGCCGTTGGCTACTACTGCCTGTCTTCCTTCTTGAGGTTGGAAGAATTTCAAGTTGAGAAAATTTATTCATATATGTGCAAAGGTCGTTTTCTTTCCTAACGGAGGTAAACTTACAGTGAAATGCAGTCTTGATCGGACAGTTCTGATGAGTTCTGGCAAATGTACACCTTTGTGAAACCAGCGCAGTCGGGGTGACCCGCGAGCCCCCACAGGCTCCCTCGTGCCCCTCCCG